>OY757025.1:118315470-118909940 GCA_963580285.1 Lucinisca nassula | reverse complement strand
TAAGTAACCGAGATGAAGTAACCAGCCTATCCCATTTCCATTTGACCGAGACAACCAAGATTTTCATGCCAAGTTTCAATACATGTTTTAGGCATGAGGGAAATATTGCACCCTTGTCGTGTCATTCACTCTTAAGATATTGAACGTCAACATTTCGTCAAAAGTTGTGCTCCGTGCAACTTGCATTTGAAAGGGAAAACAGGTCAGGATATTTATTGCGATTTGACCAATGTTTAAGGGTCTTCTGCATCTGTACGGAATCTGGTGTACTCTTATAGGCTAATTAAAGGTGCATTATTGAGCTATCTGGAAAAAATGCTTCCAAAAATAAAATGCATGTAGCCCGTATTTTTCTTTAAAACACTACAAATGAATGCATTTTATGCAAAAATGCGAACAATTATGATGACAGGTAAACGAGTTTGAGAGGGATTCCCTAACTAGGTTTCGAACACTAGTTAGATCTATTTTTAGTTCGTGACAAAAATAGAATCCCCATATCTGACGTTATGCGACGTTCATTTTTGGCCTTGTTTGCTTAGGCCATACCTGAATCGGAAGAAATATGACGCTGAATACTATGCCATAAGTAACGTCACTCAGAGACGATACTGTTGCTATGTATGTGTAAAGTGACAGATTTATTTTTAGAACAGAAATTCCGAACACATGTTCAGAGCGAAGGGTAAACACGAATGAAAACGACCATTTTTACAAAGTTCTGAAGCTGTATTTGGCTCCAAAAGTGTACACATGACAAAGGAGTGTGCATTGAAGCTAAAAACTTGAAAAACAATTGAGACCCGGTAGCTCAATAATGCACCTTTAAGGTGGGAAAAATAGCGAATGCATTACACATTTCACATGGTAGCGTTTCAACAATTTTGCATGACCGCTTGGGTATGCGCAATGTGTGTGTGTGTGTGTGTGTGTGTGTGTGTGTGTGTGTGTGTGTGTGTGTGTGTGTGTGTGTGTGTGTGTGTGTGTGTGTGAATTCGGGTTTAACGTCGCTTTCAACAATTTTTCAGTCATATCACGACGGTGTCTGGTTGCGACAGGGAGCTCAATGCTCACTTTTATAGTGTGCCTCACTGAAGTATCACGTCCCAGACACATTACATGATACCACACCCAGTCACATTATCCAGACACTGGGTCGACCAGTCCTAGCTCTACCCCGTAAATCTGAGAGCCAAACGAGGAGCAGCTAGTACCATTGTTAACGACTTTGGTATGTCGCGGCCCGGGATCGAACCCGTGACCTCCCGTTCCCCGGAGCGGACACTCTACCAACTGAGCTATCGGGGCCGGTCAGTGGGTTATGCGCAAGCTAACAGCCCGCTGGATCCCAAAATCTCTTAGCGACGAACAAATGGCAACCAGAGCATCAGTATGCTGTGCATTCTTGAAGCGGTTAAGGTCATATGAAGATTTTCTTTCACGTCGGATGACTGTAGGTGAGACCTTGGTCCATTATTATGAGCCAGAGAATAAAACCCAAAGTCGCCAGTGGTAGGGCCGGGGTATCCGAGGCCAAAGAAGTCCAAAACGCAACCCTCTGCTGGCAAGGTGATGGCAACTGTTTTGGGGGAGCACAAGCTGTTATTATGTTGGACTTTCTTGCAAAGAAAAGTACAATAACAGGTGCACATTATTCAAACTTGCTCGACCAACTGAGAACTGCGATCCGTGAAACACATCGAGGTAAACACTCCAAAGGGATTCTGCTCCAACAGGACAATGCAAGAGTCAACACTGCAAGACTGCAATGGATGCTGTTGAGCGGAATAGGTACGAGCTAATACCGCACCCCACCTATTCTCCGGACTAAGCTCCTATATAGCTCGGACCCATCAAGTATTTAGTGACCGTTATATATTCCCAAACTTGAAAAAAGGATATCTGTCGACGTCATTTCCGGTCCAACGAAGAAGTCGTGGCGGCAGTTGAGTAGTGCGCCGGGGACAAGGACCTTGGCTTCTTTAGTTCTGGGCTGATGGCACCGAAACAGTGTTGCCCCAAGTGTATCATTCTAGAGGGCAACTACATCGAAAAATAAGAGATAGATCTCACTCAGAAATTTAATTACTCGCCCTCGTATTAGCTAGGATGTTGGCAAGAAAATGGGTATGAGATTTCAGCCCGTTAAATGCAATATTATGCAGATAACTAGGAAGAGAACCAATAAAATTGAGGCTTCTTACACCTTAGAGGGAACGGTCCTCGAGAATGTGGATTTCATTAAATACCTTAGTGTGACAGTCACACATGATTTGATATGGAGTACATATATTAGCAACATGTGGTATCCTGAGGCAAAATCTTTATTAGTGCCCTCAGGATGAGCGACGTGACGTTGTCGCCCTGAACATAGCACTTTGAAATTTTATGATGATGTCAGAACGTCATTACGGAACTGACGTCATCATTAACTAACCGTCATGTCGGTTTTACGGTCGCAGTTGAAAAGTTTATATGGAGTTTTGGGGACGTGTTCGTCCCAATTTTGCCGTTGGAATCATAAGTTATGCAAAAATAACGATCATGCATGGATATTTCATTGCAGTAATATTTACCGGATCCCTCTGAAGATAAATGTACATTAGGCCTAGCGGTATTGTGTTCACACCGCTTCCCCGAGGCCCGGCCATTGTTAATGCATGGAAAAAAATCCCTATATTGGTCATAGCACAACATTTTGCATGACGTTACTCTACAACACCGCGCACGCAAATATATATCACCAAACTATAATCCAACTTCAATGGCTCAAACTCCTTTGGGACCGTGAACATTTGTTTGAGGCAGAGGTAGTTCGAGCCACGGAGGGTTACTATTAGTACCATACAAGGAGGCATAATGGAGACGATTGTGGAATATCTGGGATATCTTTTCGGTGTTTCAAATTATAAATGTATCGAGGCGATTCTAATGTGCACACACAACACACATTTGCAAAATAAAAGAAGAAAATATCCCTAAATTATACCTAAATCCTCTTTGTAGATATTCCCTGCGGACTCAAGAACGGGTTCGACTCATCCATGTTAAACGATCCATCGGGGTATGAGCCATTGGGGTTCTACTGCATAATTGGTAACATCCTAATACTATATGCCGTTCGAGCGTATAACCTCTGTACCCAATGGCCCTCAGAGTGACCGACAGGCCGCACCACCACAAACATTGCCCGACCTAGCGCACCAAACGAAGTCGAAACCAAATTTCCAACAACAGTTACTGCCAGATGGATTTTCTTGTTTATCATTGAGTCGGCTTGCTATTGCAGCCACTGCGAACGAGTCGTCGGGTTTATTCTGGCATTTGTCCATCATTACGTTTATTCTTTTGTTGTCTGAATGTTCGTCTGTCCGGCCGTGTACATTCATTATGAAACTACAATAAATTTAAAAACTTCATCAATATTTGCGCCACAAAAAAAAAAAAAAAAAAAACAATCACAGTGGCCTTCTTTCTGAGAAAAGTACAGATGTTATTTCTTTTAGGTTGGCCAAATATCCCAGCTTGAATAAGCCAAAGACTTTTCAAACTTTATCAGCGCGTGCACTGCGATAACATATCCATGCAATTTAGTGCTAACTAGTAATATTTTTCTTATATGGGCCCCGTCAAGCGATTTTGGTACTTATCGCCTATGCGAGCAGCGAAGGTTCAGGCGAGCCTGCGCATCCGCGCAGTCTCGCCAGAACCTTCGCTGCTCGCTCATACAAGCAGTGAATCAAGAGGAACCTTCAGACAGAAAGCCATATCCCTGGCCCCTCTGAATGGCTAGGCATGCGCAGTTAAAATTTGTCATGACGGAATGCTCGAAGACACAAATTCGCTTGGCGGGGCTCATATATTGATTAGAACCGATTCACCGAGGTACTTCTCAAGTAAAACCAACCACAATCTATGTTAATAGTATAAACAAGAGATGTATGTTTGTTTGTTTCTTTGTTTGTATTGGAGTTTAACGGCCCAGTCAACACTATTTTAGGTCATTTTTGAGCCGGTCAGTTTACCGGCATTTCATGGATACCTAGTTTTATGATGATGGCCTGGCATGCTCTTTGTTTGTTTGTATTAGAGTTTAACGGTCCAGTAAACACTGTTTAGGTCATTTTTGAGCCGGTAAGTTTACCTATCCTCACTTTTCCTTGAGAGGCTTGTACGTAAGCGGTGACAACTACCCTTCTAGTAATGACAACTACCCTTCTTGAATCAGCGGAAGGGAGGGAATGACCATAGAAAAGATTTCATGATCAATCTCCAAGAAAGAATGTTGCCGTCCCCGGCAGGTATCGCACCCGCGTCCTCCTGATCGGGAGTCAGACGCGTATCCGACTGAGCTACCGAGGCCGGTACCTACTTGCTCTGATTCACATCGTGTTAATAAGCCTATGTGACGATTTCCCTTGTAAACCAC
Source organism: Lucinisca nassula (assembly GCA_963580285.1). NCBI lineage: Eukaryota > Metazoa > Mollusca > Bivalvia > Lucinida > Lucinidae > Lucinisca > Lucinisca nassula. The sequence goes on along the minus strand of OY757025.1, from coordinate 118,905,511 downwards.
GCTTTATCTTATAAACCATTACGAAAACACGCCTATGCAAATACACTGAACATTTTACAACCAGAAAATGAAAATTTTCAGCTGAAAACAATCTGATATTTTCATATTTCTGCTCAAAATATAGATTATGGGTACTGGTGAGAACCGCCCCTGGGAAGCGCTTCTAACGAGTACCCACAATCTAAGTTTTCGAGCAGAAATAAGAAAAATATTGTATACCTCTGTAAACCTCCGTTTTTCTATATAAATATGGGGTTTAAGGGGTTCTTAATTATATAGGTATATTTTCGTAATGATAAGCTACATTCTCAAAGGTATACACTCGTACATCTCTGCCGGACTCGGTAGCTCAATCTCATGCGCGTCTGGCTGGTAATCAGGAGGACGCGGATTCGATACCTACCGGGGTCAGCAACATTCTTTCGTGGAGATTGATCATGAAATCACCGATGCTTCTTCACACAAGCACCTAGGTTTAACTTTAACCAATAATTGCAACTGGACTGAACACATCAACAATATCACAAAAGTAGCATGGACTAGGTTAAATTTGTTACGCGCCCTGAAATTCAAAATTAACAGACAAGCCCTCGAAAAAATGTATATGCAGTCTTATTTGTCTGAGTACAAGCATATCTCAGGACCTTTGTTTCAGTTTCAAAATGGTGCTGCTGTTCCGTACTCTTTTGTTGCTGATAAATTGCATATCATCATTGGATTCCTTGGTTTGGATTACTCTCGATACAAACCACACTCCTTTCGAATCGGTGCTGCTACGACTGCTTACTGCCAGGGCTTATCTGAGGATGACATAAAACGTTTAGGACGTTGGGAGTCTAACGCCGTCCGCAGGTATATACGCCTTGCGTCATTTTCCTTTCCCAAACACGATAATTAAAGTCAATTATCCAGTTAACAGTACTGTCCTAGTATGCGTCAGCGGTCAGCTGCCCTTGGGTATCGGTTGAGTTGCAAATTGTTCAAGTTTAAGTGTCTGCTATGTTAAGAGATTAGTAAGATTTAGAGGGAGGTCAGAATAAGTCTGCTCCCATCTTCATACAGTCAATAACTTTAGTTTATTTGAATAAGCCAAGGATTGTCTATGTACATGTTGCATTAAGCAAGGTGCTTTATTAGAGGTCAGTATAAGACTGCTCCTATGTATTAATTTTGAGGGACGTCAGTATAAGTCTGGTCTTTCTTCCTACAGATTATGTCAATGATGATCATTGATTTGAGAGGTCAGTATAAGTCTGCTCTCAACACATCTACTGTAGTGATGACAAGGTTAAAATCAAATATTGGAAGAGGTCAGTATAAGACTGCTCTATGATTATTTTTAACCTTTCATCCCTACTTAATTAATATGCTTTCAGCGTATTTGATTACTTCCTATTTTATGTTTGTAACATTGTATGCAGTTTTGGCACACACGTTGGTGCATTTTGCGGTTGCCAAGGAAGGTCTTCGGGTGGGGCAGCTACAAGCTGGCGAAGGTTGATTCGCTAGCTTGTTGCTTGTGGCGGTTTGTACGCCCCACCTTTTCGGTTTAAGGCGAAGCCGTATTCAAAGATGTAAATGCATGTTCTTTTGCACCATCAGTTTGGTGGATATAGATTGTCATGTCGATTTTACTTTCTACATATAATAATTTGTATGCGTCATTTATTACATAAATGACATTTCCACAAGTTCTGTGTATCTTGTCATTTGTTACCTCAAACGAGCTTGACCTTCCTTGTCAGTATTCATGTATTGCAGAATGTATTACAAATAAGGCTTATTGATTAGATAAGCGTATTTGTAATGCTTCGCTAGTCGCTAGTCTATGTATTGTTAGCCAGTCTAGGTAAATTCGGTGGATAGATTTCAAGGTCAGATTTGATTCAGTCATCATTGACAGAAGACGTGGTCTGCTTTTTGCAACTTTTGATTACCCACCATCCTCCCCTGACACCTACCCATGCTTTTGGTAGGTTTTGAAGTCATAAGGATATAGAATGCATTTATTTTATTTTTTATTTTTTTTCATCATGTAAGATCCACCGAATTTTCTTATCTTCATTGGCGGTTTGTACGCCCCACCTTTTCGGTTTAAGGCGAAGCCGTATTCAAAGATGTAAATGCATGTTCTTTTGCACCATCAGTTTGGTGGATATAGATTGTCATGTCGATTTTACTTTCTACATATAATAATTTGTATGCGTCATTTATTACATAAATGACATTTCCACAAGTTCTGTGTATCTTGTCATTTGTTACCTCAAACGAGCTTGACCTTCCTTGTCAGTATTCATGTATTGCAGAATGTATTACAAATGTATATTTCATTTATTAGACCATTGTTGGAATAAAGCGACGCAGTCTGGGACAACGCCTGTACTGAAAGCAAAAAATAGCTAGAAGCGGTTCACAATGAAGCTGCAAGAATCATAACAGGTGGAACAAAACTTTGCAGCATTAAAAATCTTCTTGACGATCTCGGTTGGGAATCTCTACAAAACAGACGCGAGAAACATAAACTTATTATCTTTTACAAAATGGTTAATGGTCTGACTCCTGAATATCTTCAATCTCTCATCCCACCAACCGTTCAAAACACTACCACATATAACCTGAGAAATGCCATCGATCTTCGAAACATCCATGCCCGAACAAACTTATTCTACAATTCATTCATTCCATCAACAATCCGTGCATGGAACAATCTGCCAGATGATATCAAGTCCGCACCACCAGTTGCCTCTTTTAAACATAGGTTAAATAACAATATTAAGAAACCCCCGAAATATTACAATACTGGTTCCCGAATTGGCCAGATCTTACATGCTAGACTCAGAATGGAATGCAGCTCCTTAAATGCACATCTTTACAGGAAAAACATCGTCCCCAGCCCATCTTGTTCATGTGGGGGATTCGAAAGTGCATATCACTTCTTTTTTTTCAATGCCCAAACTATGAAGCAATCAGGAGAAAGTATCTATCGAATTATCTCCATACTATCAATGCTACCCAAATTCTTTAGGGCATAGCGGATGCAGCCCTTGCAGTAAATGAAGATCTATTTTCCAATGCCCAAGAGTTTATAATACACTCCAAACGTTGCTAGAATACATATCTGGTGACACCAACTGCAAATTCTATTTAATTTCAATCAATATGCAAGACAGGAAAACATTTGTGCGGGGTCGATCGACAGTGCTGAATGTTACACTTCATATGTTAAGCAATGGACAAAGTGCTGCAAATTTTTACCCAAAAACCACCATCGACTCTGTAACTGGGGACACTGTTTCATGGGTATACTACATATAACTCGTGTAGTGTAAACATGTCAGGAAACAGAACATATTTGACAACAACTGTGACATGTCCTTGCTTAACAGTCATCATCATCATCATCATCATCATCATCATCATCATCATCAACAATCATCATCATCATCATCATCATCATCATCATCATCATCATCATCATCATCATCATCATCACCATCATCATCACTATCATACCTATACAATCTACTTCGGGCAATTATTATTATTTTATTTTTTTTATTATTATTATTATTATTATTATTACCTCACAAACATATCTCATCATATATCTACCACATGCGTATATAAAGTTTGTCATTATTTCCACTTCAGGAGATGATTTATATAAGCTTCTAGCTTTTTATCAAATCCTGTACCATATGCTTTTATGCGATGTATACATGTTAATTTATTCTAATAAATATTGTTTAAACCAAATCTTTTCTACGGTCATTCTCTCCCTTCCGCTGATTCAAGAAGTGCAAGTAATGACGTCTATAAGCCACTAGGCTTACTGTCAGATCCTTACGCCATATTGTATTTATATATGTGTATTGTAAATGTATGAAGCTTGAAATAAAATATTGTTTAAACCAAGAAGGGCAGTTGTCAGTTTCTGGCAAAAGAATGTGCACTGTACTGGTTAACCGCTTACTTATAAGCCTGAGGCCCCCGCCCATAGGGGCTTAAAGAAATATATGGGCTGCATGATGCTTCCACGCAGAGCTGAATCAGGCCCGCACATTAGTTCTGGTAAACCGCTTAGAGGATCTAAGCCTGTCCAGGAACCGCGGTGCGAGGCGGACCGTCCATGCTAATAAACCCTATTGGTTTCATTGGGCGACAGGGCTTGAGAAGTCATTTCATCTCAATGTCGGGTAAAAGTCCCACAAAATTGGAAGCAACGTCTCCAAAATGACCTTTACAGTGTTGACGGGGACGTTAAACCTCAAATCAGACAAAAACAAAACTTATAAGCCTGCTCAGGAAAGTTTGGCTTCCTTCACTGTTTGCATAAAGTTCAGCCATTTTTAAATCAACTCACCCTGGTATCCCTGAATTTCGAATTGGACCCCCCTCGTATATACATACAGTCGAACTTCAATGGCTCGAACACCTTTGGGACCTCGAAATTCTGTTCGAGACAGGGGTAGTTCGAGCCACAGAGGTTACGATCAGGAGGCATAACGAGGTACTTTTAGACATCATTTCGGTGTTCTATAATGAAAATGCATGCTGTGTGTACTCATTAGAATCGAATCGCCTCATCGAGGCGATTCTAATGAGTACCCACAGCATACATTTGCAAGATAAAAGACTAAAATCTACTTAATTATCCCCCACTGTTTCTTATGTAGAGGATTTCGCTAGGGGCTCAAGAATGGGTTCGACACATCCATGGTAAACAAGCCATCAGAGTTCGAGCCATCGAAGTTCTACTGTACATGTGTTAGATGGAAAAGTCCATCCAGTCGCCGGTGCGTGGTGCGAGCGTGCGTGCATGAGAGAGAGAGAGACTTATGCCCCTCCAACAATTATGGTTATATGGAGACGGTACCACGGTTTAAATACTCATCCGAGAGCCTTGAGAAGCCAGGGCTGGTTTTCGAGACGCGGCGGCTTCAGTACAAAATGGGTTAAATGCATCCAGCTTTAGACGATTTATTATTTGTAAACTTTAGAGAAGTCAGACCATCAAATGATTTGTGCCATCTTGAAGTGAGAAGTGCAGAAGAAAAGTGGTACAAAGTTGCGACAACTTAGATCTGTCTGCGCATCGCATCAGCGCAGTCACAGAGCCCTGATAAAACCGTGGAACCACAGACTGGTCCTAGTCTTCGCTCTCCATAAAATTACGTTTGCACCAAATCACGTTTACTGGTACTCTGAATATGTAGACGAATCGCGTGATATTCCATCGTGCCAATATCTATCTTCTTCGAGAATTTAACCCATTTCATCCTCTATAAACTATGCACTCTTTATTAGGTCGATTGTTAATCAAGCGAACCGAAGTTACTAACTACAGAAACTGTCCGCCTGCTGATATCCACGTGACTATCCCTTATCCAGGGAACGGTTATTTAGGGCCCTACTATTTTGTCCCTGTGACGTCAGAGTGCTGCGGAAAACTGGTTTGTTATCTGAGCTTGTGCATTGGACTGTGGCAAACATCAGACGCCGCGTTAGAATCTACACTGTTTGCTTAAATTATTGGGAATTAAGGTCTACATTACGAAAACACGCCTATTCAAATATATTGAAAACTTTTACCATAAAAACACACAATGAAAATAAAATAAAATAAAATAAAATAAAATAAAATAAATAAATAAATAAATAAATAAATAAATAAATAAAATAAAATTTTAAGATTAAAACATTGTGATATTTTTCTCATTTCTGCTCAATATATAGATTGTGGGTACACGTTAGAACCGCCTCATCGAGGCCGTTCTAACGAATACCCACAAGCTATATTTAAGAGGAGAAATAAGAAAAATAAGATTTCTCCCTGTAAACACCAATTTTTCTATAAAAAAGTGGGGTTCAAGGTGTCAAAATTATATAGGCGTGTATTCGTGATGGCGTCTTAGTTCAAGTTTTTATAAAAGGTGTTTATTATAATGGATAAACTGTTTTTTTTTTTTTTTTTTGTTGTTGTTGCAAACATCGAGGGCACTGATCACTCGCTGCAAACAACAGCGTGTGATCAGCGCCGAACTGTTTGTTAGTGTCTTTTTGGGGATTCACGTCTAAAATGGGATATTATTTACATAGACCTGACCGCAATTTTGTATTGACAAGACCTGGTTGTTCCAGATCTTTGATGTATGGAAAGCTTATGCATATTGGCAGTTTGTTAATGAATTCTGTTGCTCTATATTATACAATATACAAACAATTACGATCTTTGATTATGTCAATATGCCTTTCGCCCATTTTTATGGCCAAACATGTCAGTCATTCCAAAATGGAATACGATCTTAATGTTTAAGATGGAAAATCACTATTATCCCAGGAATACTACTTTACCGAGTAATTCTTCATGAGTTCGGATTTTCTAAAATTACATTTGAGATCGTATCTTTAAAAGATGGGTTCACCATTAAAGTATGTCCTGTTATATCAAAGTTCTTTCCTCTAAACAAAACAAAACAAAAAAAAAAAAAATATGTGAACTGTGGTTAAGATGGAAGACCCATCTTACTATCAAAACAGCTTCTTATTCTTTAAGATGAATTTTCCATCTTATTCTTTGAGTTTAACAAAGATGGTTTTCCATCTTAGAATTGGCTACTAAGTCATGGTTTTAATGACAATCTGTAATTCTTAGCTAGCACACGAGTTTTCAAGTTGTTTCCGGCTTTGACTGCCATAGGATCGGAATATGTGTCCGCACAAAATGTAGTCCGGCTAGGCACATTTTCACTTAAATGAATATGTATCCGCTCAAAATGTAGACATTTTCACTTAAATGATAATTTTGAACATTTTCTCGCGCATGTTTGTATACATGTGTTGGTTTAAGTTGAAAAATGTCATGAAAGATCAGACGAAAACGAAACTTGAATATCCACAAAGTGTCAGTTGAATAAGAGTGCTATTTATCCTTAAAGTTTTAAAACAGACGACTGCCAGAATTGTTTCCTTATTTTACAGAGAAGACCAGATTCAGCATTGTTTCAGCATAGTTTATGTATCAGCAATTGTATGAACTGTGAAGTCACGTTTTCTGTGACGAAATATGACACAAAAATGAAAATGTCACTTGCTACAGTAGAAAATAGGCACCTATTTCACCCTTTCCTTTCACCCCACAGTTTCGTAAGAACACATTTCCATTACATCCCTGAATTTGGACACGTCACTTCTATTTCATGTAAATCGGATGGCTAGTCAATAATCGTCAACAGGATGGCAACTTGAGCAATGTGGACCCGGATGAGATGGCATCTCAGCAGGATCCATAGTGTTTGCATAGGTGTACAGGGCTGAGAGGTTTAAGATATCAATGCGACCTAATGAAAGACTAAAGACGTGACGCGATAAACTGCAACCATACAGTGGCAAGCAAAACAATAATACTATCTAACCAGTGATCACTGTCCACATTTATATGTAGATTCTGAATAACTTATATTCTGTAAAGGTCGAAACAGCTGTGGAAATAAATCCGTTACACGCTGCAGAAAAAGAGTTTTCCGTGATATTAGCTCATGCCATACGTTAGGCTGTAGATTGGGCTACGCAGTTTGCTATAAATGGAAACAGGTTCGGTAATTTTCAGGCGCCTAGAAATGCCGGAATAAATAAAAGAAGCAACGGAAAACAATTGACCTTTTTGCGCAGCATGTTATTTATCTCGAAAAATATTATTAGCTGCACTGAAACTGAAAATTACGGAACTGCAGATACGGTTTTCATTCATTTTATTACCGAATGCATTATTCCGCAAAATTACACATATTGACATATTCCTTACAGGGGATCATGTTCTGTGTTTGCCGGTTCTTGTCCATCATCCGTTTCGGTTTCAAAACTTTGGGGTTGAGACACACTGATGAAGATTAAATATCAGAAAGGCCTCTGTGTCACTAAATTTGGTATAGTTACGCCTTAGTTGCAACCACTGGGTCGGTATCTCTGCGTCCCCGAGGGTATCATCAGCTCAGTATCAGTTCCTTAGTGCTGAGGTTGATACTGCGGTGTTGACGTCAGTTCTCAACTACGGATTAAAACCAGTGCTTCAGCTGAAGTGCACGACCCGCCGGATGCTTTTAGCTTTATGAGTGTTACCATATTTGGGTATGGCGGCCATTTTGGTCATGTGACCTGGACCTAAAACGGTTCCTCCCAATAAATGCGCCTTATCGTAAGGAGCAAAAATATATCTTATACTTTAGTACTGTATTCTGAATCGTTTGCAGGATAAAATGCATTCTCACTTTTCCAATACAAAAGCATATGTGTCAAAGTTTGACCTAGGCACAAAGAAGGTCAAGGTCAACCAAGGGTCACCATTTTAGCAATTTATGATGGGCCTACGTCCCAGATGCTATTTATCAAGTTTCGTGGAAATCTGCCCAATGGTTCTGGAGAAGACTATTTTTGAAGGGTGTTTACCATATATGGCTTGGCGGCCATTTTGGTCATGTGACCTGGACCCCATGAGCAATTTTGGTTTCCCCCATCCCATAGAGGCTCCATATGAAATTTGACTTCAATCGGCCCAACGGTTTCCGAGGAGAAGCAGTTCGAAAATTTTCACATTTTTCGCCTCGGCGAGGCTATACTAAATGGAATGTAATATTTCCCAAGTTCATTGGTTAGATCCCATTGATATCTATCGGTATGCCAAAACTTGTTTAAATATTCCAAGCGATTAGGTCACTATCATCAATTTTCACAAACGGGTTAAGGACGGACAGACAGACAGACAGACAGACAGACCATATATGGCTTGGCGGCCATTTTGGTCATGTGACCTGGACCCCTTGAGCAAATTTTGGTTTCCCCCATCCCATAGAGGCTCCATATGAAATTTGACTTCAATCGGCCCAACGGTTTCCGAGGAGAAGCAGTTCGAATTTTTTTCACATTTTTCGCCTCGGCGAGGCTATACTAAATGAAATGTAATATTTCGCAAGTTCATTGGTTAGATCTCATTGATATCTATCAGTATGCCAAAAATTGTTTAAATATTCCAAGCGGTTAAGTCACTATCACCAATTTTCACAAACGGGTTACGGACGGACGGACGGACAAACAGACCATATATGGCTTGGCGGCCCTTTTGGTCATGTGACCTGGACCCAATGAGCAAATTTTGGTTTCTCCCATCCCATAGAGGCTCCATATGAAATTTGACTTCAATCGGCCCAACGGTTTCCAAGGAGAAGCAGTTCGAAATTTTTCACATTTTTCGCCTCGGCGAGGCTTTACTAAATGAAATGTAATATTTCGCAAGTTCATTGGTTAGATCCCATTGATATCTATCAGTATGCCAAAAATTGTTTAAATATTCCAAGCGGTTAAGTCACTATCACCAATTTTCACAAACGGGTTACGGACGGACAGACAGACTGACAGACTGACAGAATGACCGAATGACAGAATGACACGGTGATTTTAGGGCACTCTTAGAAAATCAACCGACTTCAGTCGGTAGCTTTTTCTGCGGGTCGTGCAATAACTGTATTATATCTTTAATTTTTGCAGTATAAATTTCTGATTTTTCTAAAACTAAGACTGACTTGTCAGGTGGGACATGTATCTCAGCTGATTTGGTTGCCACTTTCTGTAATATTTTAAATTTTGCAAATCTCGCTACTTTGGACATCTCCTTCCTGATGCCCTGGACATCCGAGGAGTGTGGGCCATGTGTGCTGATGTTGGCTCGGTGGGGGACGCCTATATGTCCGCGGGTGGGCGTCTCTTGCCTGATTCCTCCAGTTGACCTGTCTAATGAGCTACGTCCGTCATCCGTTTCGGTTTCAAAACTTCGGGGTTGAGACACACTGATGAAGATAAAATATCAGAAAGGCCTCTGTTTCACTAAATTTGGTATAGTTACGTATTAATTATATATATAGTTTTTGTAGACTCCCAAATTTGGTCAGTTTACTAATGTTTGATCTTATAAAAAGATGCACATTTTTTTCCCGAAAAGTGGAAGCATTGACAGTTACTTCATAGATGTAATATAACCGGCGTATAGACATCCGAAATCATTTCATAATAAATTTTGCAGAACTGCTTTTCTAAATTTTGAAACCTTTTTTGTAAAGGCTTAATGCAAGTAGATATCGTCTCACAGAATCTGTCATTTAAGTGTCTTTGGCGCTTGATTTTAATCCCGGCGTCAATTAACAATCGTGTATGCTCTGTAAAACAGCCGCCCTGAGGACATTCTAATGAGTACCCACAATCTAAAGCTAAAATAAGAAAACTAATTTGCATCCTTTCATACCACACTTTTCTCTATATAAAATGAGGGTTTACGGGATGTTCATTTCACGAACTTGATGACGGGATGATACAAATGACATGCTGATGTAATTAAACTTGGTTTGTATGCAGTATGTACAACCCAATAAACCCTTCTTCACAGTCACAGACCTCCGTAAATTTTATTATGCAGCATTGTATTATTAGTTTGAAATCGAAAAAAAGCGTGGCAATTACCAAAAGAAAATATAGCAAAATATTAAACTAACACGAACTACCAAACACTGGAGGGGCTCTGGGAACTCGTAGATTGCAGGAAAGTAACAAAATGTAGGACAAGGCCTTTCCATTATGCATAATTGTAAGGTGAGCCTTATTACGAGAAAACTTACCGTCGTAATTTGCGATCATGTACGACATAAATCAGCCTGCTCAGCAAAACAGATTAGCCAGAGTCTTGAAATTTTAGATGTAGAAACTGGATGGGTATACTATCCAAGACGCGAACAACAACGGTACTAATCAGACTGCGCAGATGCGCAGTCTGATTAGTACCTTTGTTGTTCGCAAATGCCAAAGACAGGTTTTGTAACGCCATGGCTCCATTTCTGTAATATTTAAAATGTGGGAACTGGTTCTTCTATTTGCATGAAGCGCTAGACGGCCAAACTAGTCACAAAGACCAGGAAAAACCAACTGAAGCAATGCTTTCTAACATACCCCAAAACAAACAAAACCAGACTCACAACACCGCTTTCATTCATGGTCAAAACGGAAATTCCTGACCATTGTGTACACAAATGCATAACTCAAGTCTACGTTTTTTTTCCGGTCTTTTTCAGTTTGACCAAAATATACAGAATTTGCTCTGAAAGGAAAGGTCGTTCATTGGCTACACCGATGGCTTCTTTGCAGATTCTAACTCGTTCTTGACTTCCTGGGAAATTCTTTCCAATCTTACCATACGTCAGATTGGCCCCCGCCCATCGAGGCTTAAAGAAATAGATGGGCTGCATGATGCTTCCACGCAGAACTGAAACCGACCCGCATACGAGTACTGGTAGAGGATCTAAGCCTGCCCATGCAAATAAGAGCGAATCGGAACGCCCATGCTTATAAACCCTATTGGTTTCATAGGCGGCAGGGCTTGAGAAGTCATTTCATCTCAATGTCGGGTAGAAGTCCCACAACATTGGAAGTAAAGTCTCCAAAATGACCTATACAGTGTTCACGGGGACGTTAAACCTCAAATCAAACAAAACAGAACCATATTACAAAGTTGCAGAGATAACTTAGAGAGATTTTAAATATTTTTATCAAGAAGATGTATGCTGTGTGTCTGCTTATCAAAATCGCCTCAACGAGGCGATTTTAATGAGTATGCACAGCATATTTAGTGTACAGATACCGAAAAGGTGTCCATACAGCCTCCTGACATGGCGTTTTAGCTAACATTCAGTTGTTCGGTTCTGACATGATGTTATGATTAGCAGTCAGCTGCTCGCGCCCGACATGAATTTGTGATTAACACTCAGTTATTCGGTCATGACATGAATTTATGAATAATAATATGTTGTTCGGTCATGACATGGATTTATGAATAACACTCAGTTGTTCGGCCATGACATGGCGTTATGATTAGCATTCAGCTGCTCGCGCCCGACATGAATTTATGATTAACACTCAGTTATTCGGTCATGACATTAATTTATGAATAATACGCAGTTGTTCGGCCATGACATGGATTTATGAATAACACTCAGTTGTTCGGTCTTGACATGAATTTATGACTGGCACTCAGTTGTTCCGTCTTGACATGACTTTATGATTAACACCTATGTGCTCAAACTACGTTTGTTACAACAAATGTGAATGCTACCAAAGGTGTTTGAGCCATTGAAGTTTCACTATTCCAGTTTTCAGGTGAATAAGATTCTCAATTTTCAATTCGCACAATTTTCTGGTTCAACTAATGGAAATTGATGTTGATATAACTGGTGGTTTTATCCTGCAACGTCATATTGATGTCGAGGCCTCAACACTGATAACGCGCCTATACAAATACATTGCAAACTTAACCGCGGAAAAAGCGAAAATTTTCAGGTGAAAAATTGTGATATTTTTTCTTATTTCTGCTCAAAATATAGATTGTGGGTACTTGTTAGAACCGCCTCATCGAGGCTCTATATTTTAAAGCAGAAATAAGACATACCCCTGTTCAAGGCGGTCGAAATTATATAGGGTTGTTTTCGTGATGATTCCCATAATACATTATAGCGACACCGCCTCGTGGCTGCTTCTCAGCAACGCGGTGGCGTCAAATGGTAACATGTATGGAACTATGGGATAAAGCATACTAGAGCGGCCTGAAAAACTTTCGTCAGGTACGAAAAATATCGAATGATTAAAAACAGCGTACAACTTCGAGTATTCCAATTGAGTCGTGATCCAATGAAATAACGTCTATGTTTAGGCTCATGAATAAGAGTTACCGATTATTTGGCGTCTGTCTCGCCTGTGATCTAGCTGACGACGGTAACCAGTATCTGCCCGGAAACAAGTTCATTTGCATACAATTGTTGACCGATATGACGCCATTTTTTTCAAGCTAGTTAGAAGAATTTCGGTAAGAACAACAATGCAGACCCGAAAGTTGTCTACCTGTGGAAAATGGCGAAAAAATCTGCCAAGTGTTACCATTCCCCTTAAGCGCATATTATTGTCTTTTGCCCTACATCGCCAGGCTCGTGTCTTGCAATCATTTATCTTTCACACTATCAAACTGACAAGTTTCTAGTTCTGTGCGGATCAAAGTGTGTGTGCAAGTTGCTGATGCAAATTTATGTAAACATCATGTTTGCACATCAATTTATTAAAGATAAGAAAATCAACACTGAGAAATTAGCAGGTGCCAGTTGAGGTTTTGAGGAAATGAATAAAATTGATTTATTGTGCTACAACATAACGATATCAAAATCATCTAATCGAAAGGAGAACACCCGAAGTCAAAGTGTTTTGAAGGTTTAGCGCAAGATAGGGGACAAGAAAAAAAATGGGCTTACACATGAGCAGAGGGTACTTAGTTACCCCAAATTACCCCCAAAATATAGGCTGTGTGTGCTCGTTAGAACCGCCTCAATGAGGCGGTTCTAACGAGTACCCATGACCAATATCTTGGAACAGAAATAAAATGTATACCGCTGTAAACCCCAGTTTTCTCTATATAATGTGAGATTTAAGGGGTGTTCATTTCACGGACTTGTTAACTCGATGTTCATAGAGTGTTCATAGAGGCTACTAACACACCTTAGACTATTCATTACGATAACACACCCGTGCGAATTGATGCATTTTTACATATCTCCAGAATAGGCATTTTCTGATGAAAATCCGTGATATTTTTCTTATAAACACTGCAAACATAGGTTGTGGGTGATCGTTAAAACCGCCTCATTGAGGTGGTTCTAACGAATACCCACAACCAACGAGGCGGTTCTAACGAGTACCCACAACCTATGTCTTAGTGCAAGAATAAGAAAAATAATGTATACCCCCATAAACCCCGGTTTTCTCTATATAAATAGGGGTATAGGGGGTCTTCATTTCACGGACTTGTTCACGTGATGATTGGTTTGGAAAATGCATTGTTTTACATTTCCCATTCAAAATATCTTCTATAAAACTGTTATCCTTTTGGAAGCAAAGAACACATCGCAGAACTGAAAAAAGTATGGAGCGTACAAGTTTTTTTTCTGGGCCAGACTAGATAGTTTCGGCCAATTAGGCCTCATCACTCAGTGACCCTCAAATATTTTCAAAACTCGGTGGAATCAGTGGTCCCAAAGGAAAAGAAAATACAATCTACACTATGATGAAGGGTGGGGAGACTTTTTACGGCCGCCACACATTCCCTTAACACCAGCTGCAGTGGCGTCAAATATGTTCTGTAAAAGGGTTAACCTTTGGAAGCAAAGAATACACCGCAGAACTTAAAACGTATTGAGCGTACAAGTTTTTTTCTGGGCCAGACTAGCAAGTTTAGCCTGAGAGACCAAACTGGACATCGCCATAAACTTGGTCATGGTAAACAGAGGATATTCATTTGACATTGACCACTTGGTACTTTTGAAGCATTTCTAGTTCTTAAAGGTGCATTATTGGGCTATCCGGAAAAAATGCTTCCAAAAATAAAATACATATAGCCGGTATTTTTCTTTAAAACAATACAAATGAATGCATTTTATGCCAAAATGTGAACAATTATGATGACAGGTAAACGAATTTGAGAGGGATTCCCTAACTAGGTTTCGAACACTAGTTAGATCTATTTTTAGTTCGTGACAAAAATAGAATCCCCATATATGACGTTATGCGACGTTCATTTTTGGCCTTGTTTGCTTAGGCCATACCTGAATCGGAAAAAAAATATGACGCTGAATACCATGCCATAAGTATTGACACTCAGAGACGATACTTTAGCCATGTATGTGTAAAGTGACAGATTTATTTTTAGAACAGAAATTCCGAACACATGTTCAGAGTGAAGGGTAAACACGAATGAAAACGACCATTTTCACAAAGTTCTGAAGCTGTATTTGGCTCCAAAAGTGTACACATGACAAAGGAGTATGCATTGAAGATAAAAACCAGAAAAAAAATTTGAGACCCGGTAGCTCAATAATGCACCTTTAATAAGCTGTTGATCAAACACATGTTCCTCATGTATCTGGTTCAATAACGATAAATATAATTAAAGAATGCATGACAAAAATGTAATGTCATAGATCTTCAAATTCACGATTAACAAATTGTGTTAATGTAATTTTGGGATAAAAGCCATTTAAGGTGCGATTCTTTGATATTTTGACGTAATATCACGAAAAAACATCCGTGCGATATAGTGCAGTTTTTCACATCTCCAAAATGACTACTTTTCTGATGAAAATTAATAATATTTTTTCTTATTTATACTGCAAACATAGGTTGCGTGTGCTCGTTAGAACCGCCTCATTGGCGATTCTAACGAGTACCCACAACCTATATCTTGGAGTAGAAATAAGAAAAATAATCTGTACCCACTAAACCCCAGTTTTTTCCTATATAAAGTGAGGTTTAGTGCTCATTTCACGGACTCGTTAACATGATGACGTCATCAAAAGTGTGGACACGACAAAAATGTCACCCTGGCACTGAAAGAGTTAATAAAGAGATCAGCTCTAGCAGTATTTTGTTGAGTAATAAACAATAGTTTAGAGGTCAGTTGAAAAATAGATCAAATTATGAGCGCGTAGCGTGAGTGATTTATCCCCTTACAACTAGCCGACAAACTGTGATATATTACTCAACAATCTAAAAATTACTGAAATCGACAATACGTTTGTTCACGGTTTCCATCAAATTCTCCAAACCTCTTGCCATTGTTAGAAGAAATCCCGCCATCATTGTTGACTGTATCACACACTTTGTCCTTTTGAAATATTTTGATGCGAGAAAATATCTTTTCACCGTTCCACGTCAGTGACGTCATAAAACGGCGGATTTTCGCGTCACGCTCTTCCGCCCAGAATAAATCACCGTTCCGTTCCATTGCCTTGTAAAATATAAGTGAAGGCAATGACCAGGAATCGATACAATTAACCCACAGCTCCCATCAGAGACACCAAATGGAAAGAAACACAAACACGAAACAACTAGACCCGAATGGAAACATCAATAGCGGAAAGCCAAAAGGACAGTTACTTTCCCACAAAATGGCCGAAAAGGCTATCCAAAACAAAAAAAAATATAAGCGATACAAACACTCAAAGACAAACCATAGCAAAAAATAAACCGCGACGGAAGGACCGCCTTGGAACGGTCAGTGAAACGAATTCCACTTGGGGGCTTAAATAGATTTTACGTGGCCACAATCCTCGCCCTTACATCCGTCGCGTATTAGACAAATTATTTGTTCATTCCGCATGATGGCCTCCTAACTCATCAGTGCAACATCTCTGTGAACACAAAAAAATCAAACAACCACAGAGATGAAACAACGGTGAGGACTCGACAGCAAGAAAACTGAAATGGTGGAGCAAAAGAAAACCAACAATTAGACTCCGACGGGCCCGACCAGAGACAGAGCATCAGGCACCGACCAACATTACATAGAATTAGATCTCTCTAATTCTCCGTAAGCCTTTACGCTGGAACCGTCATAGAATCGGAGGCCTGTCCCACCGGCGAGCAATTAAAGAGGGAAGCAAAGTTGTCAACCGTGATTGGGTTAACTACCATGCATGCAGTATGTTGTATAACATTTATGTTGTACCCAATCTTTTTATATCGAAGAATGATTTTACGAAATTGGGTGCTGAATTCATTGCGGTTATATATTTTTCTGAATTTATATCCTAAGTCACCATAAAATTCGGGTTCCGATAGACCTTGTTGCAGAAGAGATTTAAGTCCAATATTGATCAGACTCAAGGGTTGCGCAATTAGTACCCATCGTAATACCCACAACTTGTCTAAATAACTTAGTACCAAATCTTATGTAAATATTGTCAAGCAGAAAGGTGACAGCTTCACACACTTTCTGACATGACCATAAAGTGTAATTTTATGGTCCCCCAGAAGCGAAAAGCACCTCCCACACCACACGTAAGACAGAGGGAGCCCTCCCCACGAAACGCCCACTCAATTAAATCGTTAAGTGTTTCTTTTATAAGATTATGAGGAAGTGTGGTGTAAAGGGCGGAAAAATCATAAGTAGACAGACTTGAAGCACGAAAACATCTGGATTTCAATTTATTTAAAATAGAAGTGAAGGCAATGATCATGAATCGATACAATTAACCCACGGCTCCCATCAGAGACACCAAAGGGAAAGAAACACAAACATGAAACAATAGATCCCAATGGAAACATCAACAACGGAAAGCCAAAAGGACAGTTACTTTCCCACAAAATGGCAAATAGGCTATCCAAAATAAAATAATATAATATAAGCGACACAAGCACCCAAAGACAAACCATAACAAAAATAAACCGCGACAGAAGAATCGCCTTGGAGCGGAAACGATTTCCACTGGGGGTGGGTGGCTTAAATCGATTTTACGTGGCTACAATTCTCGCCCTTACTTCCGTCGCGATTAAGACAAATAATTTGTTCAGTCCGCACGAAGGCCTCCTAACTCATCAGTGCAACATCTCCAAACTTCATTAGAATTTTTATAGACCAAAAGAGATTTCTACCTGATCTTTTGAAGACTTTGTCGCAATATTTTATCACATGTTTTTTTTTTATTTTTTTTTTATGGCATTTAAATTTAGAGAGTTCAGTGGTGGTTTAAGAGCTCCATATTCTTTTTTATAAAGTAGGCGTCGCACTGTTGTTCATTTCATTGACTTGTCATTACGAAAACGTGCAAAGAATGAAACATTTCAGATAAAAATTCTGATATTTTTCACATTTCTGTTCAAAACATAGATTGTGGATACTCGTTCGAACCGCCTCGTCGAGGCGGTTCTAACTAGTACCAACAATCTATGATAAGCAAAATAGTGTTACCCCTGTAAAACCCAGTTCTACTGTATACAAAAGTGAGGTTTAAAGGGGTCAACCTGATATAGGTATTGCTTAAAGGGGTTTACATTAAATCTGCTGAGAATGTAAATATAAAGTATTGTTCTTTGTGCTTCTTTTAGCACAAATTTATCTTTGTGCACTTCAAGATGTATTCCGATAAAGTCCCTGAAGGAATCAAAAAAATACCGCTGAATGTTTTTTTGGAAGGCAGACTTGTGACTTATCTATCAAACAACATTTTTTTCTAATCTGGAACTCCTTCAGAAAGTTAGTGGCAGAAAATATGAGCCGTTTATGGTGATTATTGAAGAAATGTTCCCGCCATATATTCTCTCGATGCCAATCATAATTTGCCGTTCTCCAGTAAATTACTTTGAATGAAGGACGTCCATGTGATATTTGTTAAGTACACGTATGCCATATTGGTACATGTTTGACACGTCTGTTCGAAAACCATTATGAAAACACGCCTATTGAAAGATATTGGTTAAATTTTACCACCAAAAATGAAATTTTTCATGTAAAAACAGAATATTTTTCATATTTCTGCTCGAAACATAGATTGTGGGTACTCGTTAGAACAACCTCGGCGAGGCGCTTCTAACGAGTACCCACAATCTATATTTTAGAGCAGAAATAAGAAAAATAAGGTTTACCCCTGAAAATCCCAGTTTTACTATACAAAAGTGGGGTTCAAGGTTGTTTTTTTTTCTTGTCGGCACCTCCTCCCCTTCCGACACCATGTACATATCGTGCAAAATATTTTTTATACAGTTGATCCACATATATATACATATATATATACATATGTACAAATAGATTGTAGTACGCTAACGAGAGAGCGGAAGCGTCATGTATGTGTGTATGTATGTATGTATGTATGTATGTATGTATGTATGTATGTATGTGTATGTGTGTACTTTCAGTGCACTGTGTGTGTGTGTGTGTGTGTGTGTGTGTGTGTGTGTATGTGTGTGTGTGTGTGTGTGTGTGTGTGTGTGAGAGAGAGAGAGCATATAACGGTCAGAATTGTAGTTTGGGTTGACACTAAAAAAGATGCCACATATATTTGTAAACCTTTTTTTTTATTTGTTGAAATTGCAGTTGGAACGCTAGTCAACACTGTGTAGTGGGGTTCAAGGTGG
This sequence comes from Lucinisca nassula, assembly GCA_963580285.1. NCBI lineage: Eukaryota > Metazoa > Mollusca > Bivalvia > Lucinida > Lucinidae > Lucinisca > Lucinisca nassula. The sequence continues at coordinate 118,886,527 of OY757025.1, read as the reverse complement.
TCAAACTATATAGGCATGTTCGCGTGATGTAAGGTTTTCTGTAACACCCAGGCATGATCTATGTTGAGTTGTCCGTTCTATTGCATCCATTCTTTTCCCTTGCTTGAAAGAATCAAAGCACTGAGAGTTCTGGTGGATCGATTGTCTCTGGGTGTAGGCTGGGAAAAAGTCGTATCGAAGACTATAACTATTTCGTTAAACCCTTAAATTCCAGTATTTTAAGCAAACAATGAAGATAGCGATCAGACGCCGCGTTCTGAACTAGGTCAACGCTGTTTGCCAATTATCAAGCACACGAATATTTTTACACAGCACTCTGACGTCACAACACATATGACTAGCGCGGCTATAAATAACTGTTACCTGGATTTCGTACAAATCAGCAATAGTCACGTGGTCATCAACATACGGGTCTACATTGTTTGCAAAGTTAGGGCTTATCAAGTTCAGCAGGATTAGAATCAGAATTATTACTGGTGATACGTCAAATGCCATTCAGTTACCAGGACCTGTGAAACGCGAAGTAAGTCATTAGCTCTCGCAAAATTCTTTCAGAGAATGAAAATTACCGAATCTGGAATAGCATTTTAGTCTCCAATGGTCTGAGGGTAGAAGGATCCTTTGTTAATATAAATTTTTGCAGCGGGGATCTGAAATGCTAAGGAGTGATGATTTCTGATGCTCCAAACTAGAGGAATACGGTCATCTGTTGGAATTCAGGCACCCCCTTTGCACATGAGTTTAAATCTACTCCTTCTCCTAGCTCCTTTTCTTGAGAGACTCTCATCTTAAGTTTGTTTTTTCAAAGCAGTAATTGCTAGTTACAGAATCTAGCTGCCTTATTCTGAACTTTATCAATTTCTTCCTGAAGGACCACTCCCTGGGGTCCCAGACACAACTACCATTTTCCAAGATCGGGCGGACATGTCCTTTATATGCTGTTTCTTTTACATCCTGGGGACACTGATAAAGATTCCGCCAAGTTCTATACTAGCCTTTGTACTCATGTTGCTAATATGTGTAGTCCATCTCAAATCATGTGTGATGGTCACGCCGAGGTATTTAAGCAACTTTTCGAGGACCGCTCCCTCTAAAGTGTAGGAAGCCACGGTTTTATTTGCGTGCGTGCGTACCTGCGTGTGTGTGTGTGTGTGTGTGTTTCAAGTTATCTGCATATTGTTGCATTTAACAGGCTTCGAGGACCGCTCCCTCTAAAGTGTAGGAAGCCACGGTTTTATTTGCGTGCGTGCGTGCGTGCATGTGTGTGTGTGTGTGTGTGTGTGTGTGTGTGTGTGTGTGTGTGTGTGTGTGTGTGTGTGTGTGTTTCAAGTTATCTGCATATTGTTGCATTTAACAGGCTGGAATCTCATACCCAACTTTTTTGCCCAACACCCTAATCTATTAGTATCCCTCTGCAGTTTCAATGAGCCATCCGCCTCTCTTATTTCACGATAGCAAACCCAATGATCTGCGTCTTATTCCGGAGCCAATATCAGTGGAAATATCATCCATGTACATAGAACAACAATGGACCAAGAACGCTGCCTTGTGATATACCAGACGATACTGTAGCCCATCACCAAAGTTTCACCATAGCAGTTAATAACAACTCGTTGTTTTCTGTAGTAAAGAAAGAAATTCATCCATTTGAGAGTCATAACAAAACTTGATAATTTGCTTTTAATTAGTTCATGAGGGGGTGTGGCAAAAGCATTTTCGAAATCTAAAATAAACGATGCTTCTGTCTATTTGTTTTCTCATAATATTTGGGAGTCCATTTCACACCACAAGACCAGTATATGGAGTTAATAAGCTGCTCATCACGAAAAAAAAACGCCTATATAATTTTGACTTCTCCAACCCAACTTTTATATAGTAAAAATGGGGGTTTCGGGGGTAAACCTTATTTTTCTTATTTCTGCTCTAAAATATAGATTGCGGGTACTCGTTATAACCGTCTTGAGGAGACGGTTCTAACGAGTGCCCATAACCTATATTTTGGGCAGAAATAAGAAAAAATATCACTTTTTTCATCTTAAAATTTTCTTTCTTTTTTTTTGCGATAAGGTTTACACTGTATTTATATAGGCGTGTTTTCCTACTTTACAGCAGTAGCTTATCTATTCATAGCTTCTCATATGGGCGGGTAGCAGGATAAATCAAGGGATATTTTGTTTCTTATTTTTTTGTTAAAACATATATTGTGCATACTTTAGAGAATCGCTTTATTTATACCCTGGTGTTAAAACTAGCACCCAGAAGACTGGAGGATTGAACCGGCGAAGCCTTCCTGAGATGCATACTTTCGTGTTAAAAAAAAAATGTGATTTTCTTTTCGTATTGAATTTAGGCTCTAAACAGGGCTCGTTATAGCCGCCTGCCCCACCGAGGCGGTTGTAACGAGTACTACATATCTGTGGTTTTAGTCAGTAATTAAACATAAAATATATCCCCTATCTTGTGGGTAGCTTCATGCTTTATCAGGTGATAGAATATGTGCACACCACGTCAACAAGTCCATGAAATAAAAACTCCTCTAAACCCCACTTAAAATGGAAAAATAGGGTTTACGGGGGTAAATATTGTTTTCTTATGTATGTTCCAACATATAGGTTGTGGGAACGCGTTACAACCGCCTCAATGAGTACCTACAACCTATATTTGGAACATAAATAAGGAAAAGAAAACTGGGGTTAATGGGGTACACAATATTCTTATTTCTGTTCTATGATCTGGGGTGTGGGTAGCCTCAATGAGAGGCTATAACGAGCACCCACCACCTATGTTTGCAGTATAAATAAGAAAGTGTTTTTATTTCTCAATGGGGCGGTTCAAACAAACACCCAAGTTACGTTAATTTGGAGTAAATAAGGAAAATATAACACATTTTTATCAGCAAAATGAACATTTTCACACGAAAACACGCCTATATGATTTTGACCCCCCCCCCCCCCCCTTGAACCCATTTTTTGTATAGTAAAAATGGGTTTACAGGGGTAGACCTTATTTTTCTTATTTCCATCTATCTATCTTCTCATACTGAGTCGGTCACATTTGGCCATTACCTCAGTTGGGTGGCCATTACCTCAGTTTCTGCTCTTAACTATTGATTGTGGGTACCCGTTAGAACCGCCTCGATGAGGCGGTTCTATCGAGGCGGTTCTAACGTGTACCCACAATTTATATTTTGAACAGAAATAAGAAAAATATCACAATTTTTCAACTTAAAGTTTTCATTTTTCCGGCGATAAAGGTTACAATGTATTTGTATAGGCGTGTTTTCGTAATGGGAGGTATGAAAGAATGCTCAACGTCTCACAGGTGTGTTATCTTAATGATTTGAAAAACACAAATAGGAAAATGCTTGGGGCACTTTTATCTCATTTGCCAATTCATATACCGCAGGGACTCGCCTCTTAAGACTTTCGGATGAGTCTTTAAACAGGGGATTTGTCTCTGTATGTCCTTAGCTGTTGATGGGACGTAAAACGCAGAACAAAACAAAACAAACAAACAAACAAACAAAAAACACCTATATTTGGAGTATAAATAAGGAAATGAAAACTGAGCTTTATGCTTCTTTTTTTCTCAATGAACCGGTTCTAGTGAGCACCTACAACCTAAATTTATAAACACGTTTTAACAAGGCAATTGAACGTTTTGGAGATATGAAAGCACGAGTGTATTTTCATAATGATTTGATGGATATCAATTGGAAAATGCTAACGGCACTTTTTATCTCTTTTGACAATTTATATGATACGGAGTTTACAAGAATGCTCAGATAACGGGATTATAACGTTTTTTTATTATATGACGTCGCGTCTGAGAGTGTAATAACGCCATGTTACATTTTCGATAATCCACTGGTGGATTAAATAAAGTTTATTTGTTTTTTTATTTATCGATTACGGTGAAATAATTTACAGGTGTTCCAAGGCTTCCGAGTAAAAAACGAGTGAGCGATAGCGAACGAGTTTTTTTACATGAAAGCCGCTTAGAACTCGAGTGAATTATTTCTCCGTAATCAATCAAATCAACAAAATAAACTGTTTATTACATTTCCATTCATGTTTAACCTTTGAATTTTCAAATTCAACCATTCTGATTTCCAACCAAAATAGTTCCATTCAGGGTATGGATTTCAAGAGGCGTGGTTTGGTTTGAAAATCAGTCGCCATCTTGTTTTCATTTCAATGCAAAAATGATCCTGTCCTTGAAATACAGATGGACAAAAATGTCATGAAATTAGAACTGTATTTTTTCAAGAAAAAATACTTTATCTTCGTGTTGCACGTCTCTTCTCAAAAAACGTCAAATGGACGCGAAAACTGAAGTCTGATTTCTATGATTTTGTCAGATTTTCCGCCAAACGTCAAATATATTGTTATTGCTCATACCAACGATGTCAGCAACGTCGCCTAGCAGTTATGACGTCAGTACGTTCGAAACGAAGAAATGAAATAATTCCCTTTTGAACGATTATCGGGTTTTCTTTCACCGATAAAAATGGGTTATTCATTGTTACATGTAGAAATGTAATAAATATGCAAATTAGCTAGATACGTCCCGTAACGTTACATATACGACGTCCTTAGCGACGTCGCGTTTACTAAAGGCGAAATATTGACATTTTTGTAAACAGTCGTGAATAAAATAGGTTTCAAATGTCATATGATATTTCGAATCTTGCATTCGTGCTCATGTATCATTGAATTTGTTACACTCGTTGAGAGAAAGGGATTAAATGCTCGGCACAGCCTTGCATTTTATCCCTTTTCCTCAACTCGTTTAACAAATTCAATAATTGAGAAAAAGGGATAAAATGCTCGGCACAGCCTCGCATTTTATCCCTTTTCCTCAACTCGTTTAACAAATTCAATAATACATGAACACTCATTTAAGATCATCTATTTAAACAACCATTAACCATTATGATAACATGTCCGTGTGCTGAAATGGCGTTTTTTTTCTTACGCAGTAACATGTTTCAAATGATTGTTTTCGATATTTTTTTCTTATTTCTAGTCCAAAAAATAGATTGTGTGTGCTCGTTAGAACCGCCACTGAGGCGGTTCTAACGAATACCCACAACCTATGTCTTGGGGCAAAAATACGAAAAAGTGTATACCCCTGTAAACCCCAGTTTTCTCTATATAAAGTGGGGTAGACATGGGTGTTCAGTACACAGACTTGTTGTAGTTCAGAGGCTGCTAAAACGTCTAGCTATTATTAGTCACAAACAATTAGAACAAATAAAGACCAATTTAACAACTTCTTATCAGTAATGACCTAATATAGTTCCAAATGCTTCATTCCAATTGAACAATAATGTTACCATATTATTGCCGAGCAGACTTAAAAGCCCTATCCAAAATGTCAATAAAAGTGTACTATTCTTCTTTTGATACTGCAACTATTTTAGGGAAATTGCTACTTGTACTGTTTAAACAGACTAGTAAATATTTGCTGCGAAAGGCTAAATTTGATCCGCTAATAAAACATTTTGATGTTAACAGAGCTATTGTCCTAAATGTACACCTTGTATTGCACTGTAATGCTTGAAGGCAGCTACTCCCCAGTGGGCTGATGGATGCAAAGCCTTATCACATGACGTCGTAGGCATAATGTCATTTCATACTTTCCATTTTATACCGCAATCAGCCATTCTGGGCACGAAAAACTGCAGGCTATAATCCGTAGTGACCTATAGTGCCTTCTACTGACCTATACATGTAATACGTCTAGTAAGCGTTTATAAACCGGACCTAATTTCCAGGTAAGTGTAAACAATAACATGCAACCGTTATAGTCTTTCAAAACGCAGTGAGACGTGAATGCACTTTTAATTTTGGACTCGTCCGTGTTTTAGGTAAGTCGCCTGTAGTGGATATTTTTTACACTGGGCGATAGTTACCGTCATATTCTTAATCTGGGGCGTCGTGTAACCAGATTGACGATCAGTCGAGACACTTAAGTAACACGTCTTCCATCTTGGAGATCTAGGGTTCGAATCTTGGGCAGATGTTATTTTTTTTTTTTTTTACTTTTCTTCAACATTTTTTCGAACCTATAAAATTTGAGCACATGGGATGTTTGTTTGTTCTTTTTTTTGTTTGTTTGATTGATTTGAGGTTTATTACCCCCGTCAAGTTTGGAGAAGTTGCTTCCAGTTTTGTGGGGTTTTTACCCGACACTGAGATGAAACGACATCTCAAGCTCTGCCACCCAATAAAATTAAACGAGTTTAATAAGTATGGACGGTGCAACCCGCACCACTTTGCCTGGGCAGGTTCGGACTTACTAAGCGGTTTACCATTGCTCATGTGCCGTCAGTTTCAGATCCGCTTGGAAGCATCGTGCAGCTCGATCTATTTCTCCAAGCCTCGATGGGCGGGGCCATCGCATTAGATGTATATTCATTTTATTGAAAAGATGGAAAGAGCACAGCGAATCGTTGCAGCTCGGATTCAAGAAGTATTATCAAAAATGTTACTATGATTGAACGTACGTTCATAGCCGTCAGTGAAGGCAAATGCGCTGTTGAAATGAATCTGAAATTTGAATTGGGCTTTTACGGCACAGGCAACACTATTTAGGTCATTTTTGAGCCGGTCAGTTTACTAATTCACACATATCCTTGGCAAGCTTGTACGAAAGCGGTTAACCAGTACAATGCACATTCTTTCCCCAGAAACTAACAACTGCCTTTCTTGAATCAGCAGAAAGGAGGTAATGGCCATGGAAAAGATTTCATGATCAATCTCCATGGGAAATAATGTTGCTGACCCCGGCAGGTATCGAGCCCGCGTCCTATTGACCGCCAGTCAGACGCGCATCCGACTGAACTACAGAGGCCGGCATCCAATATAAAAAATATTATTGTTGAAAATAAAACAAACGAAACAAAATATAAATGATGTAAATATAAAAAATAAAGAAAACTTAAACATAAAAAAAATAAAATAAAAATGAAAAATCAAATATAAAAAGAAATGTGCCACTGGGACTCGAACCCTCGTCTAAAAGATTTTTAGTGTGATTCGCAGTACTTCGCATTAACCCACTCGGCCATGACTTCTAGGGAGATAAGAGTAAAACATTGATTTATATCTTTAAGATCACGAGAAAAAAAAAAGTATCCGAAACCTGCTACCCCTAAAAAATGGAATCGACTCGTCTCGCTTAAACTTTGAACTCTCAAAGGTCGTTGATAAACTATAATGTCTTGGAAAACAAAACAAATATGCATTTATAAATTTTCAGAAATTTCAGCTAGATTCTTATCTTATCGGGCTTTCCTGGTTTGAATGGTCAGTTTGAATTGCGCACAGCTACTGTAATCGCGTCTAAACCTCGAAAATAATTTTAATTTCTAAAGCTAACAAAATCTATTTGACGCGATGATTTCAGAAACGTTGCACTCTTTGACGTCACATCATGCTACGTGTGTACGCGCCATTTTAATCTACCAAACTGTCTGCAGTTTTTTTAGTGAAATTCGCTAAACTACTTCAAAAACCGCATGCTTTCTTTAGATTACGGTATAAACTAAATACAGGATTAAAAACAAGTAAAAAATTGCTCCATGTTGGAGCAAAGGAGGAAGCGCTGCGGAAAACAACTTTTTTATACCCGCTTTATCGAAAAAAATCGGGTATATTGTTTTCGTGTCAGAGTCGAGTGCCTATCAGTCCGGGGGTCTGTATGTATGTATGTTTGTATGTAAGTATGTGTGTGTGTGTCCGTCGAGTTTCTATGGAATGGATCTCCTACGAAACCTGTTAAGATACATTTTTCAAACTTTGCCTGTGGCTAATACATGGAATGTAGATGGCACTGGGCTACTTTTGGCGTGACCTTGACCTCAACATGGCCCCAAGGTCAAAGGTCAAAAAGTATTATTTTGCCATATCTTCTAAACTATTGGAGTTTCACTTCTGGAACTTTGGTTATTGGATGACCCTTGGAATATAGAATAAATTGGGCTACTTTTGGTGTGACCTTGACCTCAACATGACCCCAAGGTCAAAGGTAAAAAAGTATGACTTTGTCATATCTTCAAAACTATCGGAGTTACACTACTGAAACTTTGGTTATTGGACGGCCCTTGGAATATAGAATATATTGGGTTACTTTTGGTGTGGCCTCGTTCTCAACATGAACCCAAGGTCAAAGGTCAAAAAGTATGATTTTGCCATATCTTTTAAACTATTGGAGTTACACTTCTGAAACTTTGGTTATTGGATATCCCTATGAATATAGAATAAATTGGGATACTTTTGGTGTGACCTCGACCTCAACATGACCCCAAGGTCAAAAGTCAAAAAGTATGAATTTGCCATATCTTCTAAACTATTGGTGTTACACTTCTGAAACTTGGATATTAGATGGCCGTTGGAATATAGGATAAATTGGGATAATTTTGGTGGACCTCAACATGATCCCAAGGTCAAAGGTAAAAAAGTATGACTTTGCCATATCTTCTAAACTATAAGAGTTACACTCCTGAAACTTTGCGTATCAGTTAGAATGTTCTTTGCAACTTTTTTAACTTATATGTAGTTTTGGATAGCTAATACATAGTCATTAGTGTTTTTTCATAGAAAAAGCGGGTATTTGCGATGGTATACCATCGACTGCGCGATCTAGTTTACCTTTAATTTCATTAAAAGATTTCATAATTGTGCATGTCTTTAAAGGGTTGGAGAATGAGCCTTTTCGTACCGATTCATTATAGGAAAGGTTTTCTAAGGCCATTCCCAATTGCGGGCAGTACAAATCATAAACAGAGAAGGTGGAACAAGAGTATGAAACATCGCGAGCAGGTCATAAAGAGCATTTCGCCGCAAATAAGCAACATAATACTTTAGGAATTTTGAATGACACCAGAATTATAGCTTTGAGATCTATCTGTCACCGGTCAATGACACATTACATGATTGTTCGTTATTATCCCCTCGCAACAAAGTTGCGATCGAGACCATACGTCCGTGTGTGGGTGTTTGTGTGGGTGTCCGTGTGTCCGGAAACTTGTGAACAGGATTGAAGACAATGCCATCATCGGAGAAGCATCATGCCTTCCATAAATGTTCCCCATGGAGAGAGAATAAATCCTATTGATTTTCAAGGTCAAGGGTCAAATGCCAAGTTAACAATGGACTTGACATTGAAAACATTGTGAACAGGATAAAAGACAAAGCTACATCATTGAAGTATCAAACATTCCACAAATGTTTCCCGTGGAGCGATGATGAACACTATAGATTTTCGAGGTCAACGGCCAAATGTCAATGTCACGATGCACCGTGTCATGACTTTAATGCAACGTCACATCTACGTCGGTGCAACGTCGTGACATTACACCGACGTAGAGTTGACGTTGCCCTTGCGACGTGTGCCTGCTGGTTTATTGATATTCTCATACTGATTTTAAACTACAGTATTTAAAGCATTCATTATGCAATTGAAAATGGGACTGATATGACGTCACAATTACGTCATGTGCCTGATGGGAAGTAACCAACAATGTCGGAAATCACTGTTAATTCCACCCCTCCCAGACCCACACAAAAACACTTTTACTAAGTTACTAAGCACAACACTTTCAACGTTGCGCTCACGTGACTATCACTCTATACCAAAGAACACCTATTCAAATACATTGAAAATTTTACCGTCAAAAAAACTGAAAATTTTCAGATAGAAGAAAATCTGATATTTATCATATTTCTGTTTAAAATATAGATTGTGATTACTCGTTAGAACCGCCTCGGTGAGGCAGTTCTAACGGGCATCTACAAGCTATTTTAATCAGAAATAAGAACAAATTATGAGTGTCACCGTTAACTCCAGTTTCACTATATAAAAGTGGGGTTTAAGGGGGTCAAAATTATATAGGCGTGTTTTTTAGGAAATCAAGGTAGGGATCATTTACAAAAAAACGCCCCCGCCCATCGGGGCTTGAAGAAATAGATGGACGGCCAGATGCTTCCACGCAGAGCTGAAACCGACACGCACACGAGTACTGGTAAACCGCTAAGAGGATATAAGCCTGCCCAGGCGAGGCGGTGTGAGTCGGCCCGTCCATGCTTATAAACCCTATTGGTTTAATTGGGTGGCAGGTCTTGCGTTGTCTTTTCATCTCAATGTCGGGCGGCCCCCGTCCATCGGGGCTTGAAGAAATAGATGGGCAGCATGATGCTACCACGCAGAGCTGAAATCCGACCCCACACGAGGACTGGTAAACCACTTAGAGGAACTAAGCCTGTAAAGCAGTGCAAGTCGGACAGTCCATGCTTATAAACCCTATTGGTTTCATTGGTCGACATGGCTTGAGATGTTATTTCATCTCAGTGTCGGGTACACATCCCACAAAATTGGAAGCAACGTCTCCAAAATGACCTTTACAGTGTTGACGGGGACGTTAAACCTCAAATAAAAAAAAAAAAAAAGTCGCCTCATTTACATCTTAGAGAATTATCTGTAGAATCTGGACTGCAATCATGTGTTGGGTTTTGCTAACAGTGTAGACCCATATCAGAACGCGGTGTCTGTTCAGGGTCTACACTGTTTGCTTAGGGTAAAGGGTTAAACGAAACAGTTCAAGTTCCCCTTCAGGGCCATTTTTTTTTCAATCTACACCAAGAGATACTCGACCTATCAGTGCTGTCAGTGCTTTGATTTATTTACCCTTCAACCATTCCACCCCTGAGTTTTCGGCGTGGGCTCTACCATCACTGACTTTGGGCACGTCCATTCTACTTTATATAGTATCTAGCTTAAAAGAGTCATCAGGATAGCAAGTTATATATCCCTATAAGGTGGCTCATTATGCGCCATCTCACCAGGATCTACATGTTTGCATTAGTATCTGTGCCGGGCTTCAGGGTTGAAAGGGTTAGCCTTTGCTGTAGTAACAGGCATAAATATTGCGCAGTAAACAATCAATGGAATCGAAAGGGATACGTTTAAACCGTAGATTGTAGCATTCTGTGTAGAAGCACTGTCATCTATTTTAAACACACATAGACTTCTGTCATCCATTTCAAACAATGAATTTTAATTTTGGGATAATTCAACAATGAAATATCAGGAGTATATTCAGGACTGTACTGACTGAAAATAAAATAATAATCAAAACCGAATACCCTTTCGATGATTAAAACAAAAAACATAGTTCGTTATTAAAAATCCAGAATGTATCAAAAATAGAATTCGAATGGCAAAAATTCAGATTTTAAATGTATAATTGAATATAGTAGCAAATTAAAATTGTTAAAAAAGTGTTTTAATTTTATCAATAACGCGAACTCCTGTAACTGACAATTCGCTTACATCATTGAAAAGTCAAGTTTCATGATTACTTAGTCCGTGTCACAAACTCATTACAAATGGCGCTGCGTTGGTACGCAGCGCAATAAAACCAGTGCTTCAGCTGAAGTGCACGACCCGCCGGATGCTTTTAGCTTTATGAGTGTTACCAAATATGGGTATGACGGCCATTTTGGTCATGTGACCTGGACCTAAAACGGTTCCCCCAATAAATGCGCCTTATCGTAAGGAGGAAAAATATATCTTATACTTTAGTACTGTATTCTGAATCGTTTGCAGGATAAAATGCAATCTCACATTTTCCAATACAAAAGCATATATGTCAAAGTTTGACCTAGGCAAAAAGAAGGTCAAGGTCAACCCAGGGTCACCATTTTAGCAATTTATGATGGGCCTACGTCCCAGATGCCATTTATCAAGTTTCTTGGAAATCTGCCCAGTGGTTCTGGAGAAGACTATTTTTGAAGGGTTTTTACCATATATGGCTTGGCGGCCATTTTGGTCATGTGACCTGGACCCCATGAGCAAATTTTGGTTTCCCCCATCCCATAGAAGCTCCATATGAAATTTGACATTCAAACGTTCCAACGGTTTCCGAGGAGAAGCAGTTCGAAAATTTTCACATTTTTCGCCTCTGCGAGGCTATACTAAATGGAATGTACAATTTCTCAAGTTCATTGGTTAGATCTCATTGTTATCTACCAGTATGCCAAAAACTGTTTAAATATTCCAAGCGGTTAAGTCACTATCACCAATTTTCACAAACGGGTTACGGACGGACAGACAGACAGACAGACCATATATGGCTTGACGGCCATTTTGGTCATGTGAGCTGGACCCCATGAGCAAATTTTGGTTAGCCCCATTCCATAGAGGCTCCATATGACATTTGACTTCAATCGGCCCAACGGTTTCCGAGGAGAAGCCGTTCGAAAATGTTCACATTTTTCGCCTCGGCGAGGCTCTACTAAATGGAATGTAATATTTCGCAAGTTCGTTGGTTAGATCTCATTGATATCTATCAGTATACCAAAAATTGTTTAAATATTCCAAGCGGTTAAGTCACTATCACCAATTTTCACAAACGGGTTACGTATTTTTCGCCTCGGCGAGGCTATACTAAATGGAATGTAATGTTTCGCAAGTTCATTCGTTAGATCTCATTGATATCTATCAGTATGCCAAAAATTGTTTAAATATTCCAAGCGGTTAAGTCACTATCACTAATTTTCACAAACGGGTTACGGACGGACAGACAGACAGACCATATATGGCTTGGCGGCCATTTTGGTCAAGTGACCTGGACCCCATGAGCAAATTTTGGTTTCCCCCATCCCATAGAGGCTCCATATGAAATTTGACTTCAATCGGCACAACGGTTTCCGAGGAGAAGCAGTTCGAAAATTTTCACATTTTTCGCCTTGGCGAGGCTATACTAAATGGAATGTAATATTTCGCAAGTTCATTGATTAGATCTCATTGATATCTATCAGTATGCCAAAAATTGTTTAAATATTCCAAGCGGTTAAGTCACTATCACCAATTTTCACAAACGGGTTACGGACGGACAGACAGACTGACAGAATGACCGATTGACCGAATGACCGAATTACAGAATGACACGGTGATTTTAGGGCACTCTTAGAAAATCAACCGACTTCAGTCGGTCGCTTTTTCTGAAATTTGACTTCAAACGTTCCAATGGTTTCCGAGGAGAAGCAGTTCGAAAATTTTCACATTTTTCGCCTCTGCGAGGCTATACTAAATTGAATGTACAATTTCTCAAGTTCATTGGTTAGATCTCATTGTTATCTATCAGTATGCCAAAAATTGTTTAAATATTCCAAGCGGTTAAGTCACTATCACCAATTTTCGAAAACGGGTTACGGACGGACAGACAGACAGACCATATATGGCTTGGCGGCCATTTTGGTCATGTGAGCTGGACCCGATGAGCAAATTTTGGTTAGCCCCATCCCATAGAGGCTCCATATGAAATTTGACTTCAATCGGCCCAACGGTTTCCGAGGAGAAGCAGTTCGAAAATTTTCACATTTTTCGCCTCGGCGAGGCTCTACTAAATGGAATGTAATATTTCGCAAGTTCATTGGTTAGATCTCATTGATATCTATCAGTATGCCAAAAATTGTTTAAATATTCCAAGCGGTTAAGTCACTATCACCAATTTTCACAAACGGGTTACGTATTTTTCGCCTCGGCGAGGCTATACTAAATGGAATGTAATGTTTCGCAAGTTCATTCGTTAGATCTCATTGATATCTATCAGTATGCCAAAAATTGTTTAAATATTCCAAGCGGTTAAGTCACTATCACTAATTTTCACAAACGGGTTACGGACGGACAGACAGACAGACCATATATGGCTTGGCGGCCATTTTGGTCAAGTGACCTGGACCCCATGAGCAAATTTTGGTTTCCCCCATCCCATAGAGGCTCCATATGCAATTTGACTTCAATCGGCCCTACGGTTTCCGAAGAGAAGCAGTTCGAAAATTTTCACATTTTTCGCCTCGGCGAGGCTATACTAAATGGAATGTAATATTTCGCAAGTTCATTGATTAGATCTCATTGATATCTATCAGTATGCCAAAAATTGTTTAAATATTCCAAGCGGTTAAGTCACTATCACCAATTTTCACAAACGGGTTACGGACGGACAGACAGAGTGACAGACTGACAGAATGACCGATTGACCGAATGACCGAATGACACGGTGATTTTAGGGCACTCTTAGAAAATCAACCGACTTCAGTCGGTCGCTTTTTCTGCGGGTCGTGCAATATAATCGATTCGCCGCGACAATTTTATTGGGGCTCGCTAAAGCACGCCCCTATAAAATGTCTATGGCTCAGCGATTATATTTTATTATTTAAAACACTAACCGTGTATTTACTTAATTATACCTCACTTGACTTTCCCATTCAACACGCCAATAGGATTGAGGAAGATAAGAATTTAGAGAGTTCAGTAGTGGTACCTTATGTTTACATTATGTTCCCGGCTTCCACGGCAGCCCGAAACCCAGCGCGCCGTTAGATTTTGGTCTGCTTTGTCTTGGTACGCAAGTTTTGGTAGGTATCATTACGTTTTCTCACGGCCTAACAAGGTATCCGTTACAAACTGTGGGCTGAAACGAGCTGCTCAACCCCGGAAACCCGACGGCGCACTACGTTAAGCCCACTGTCTGTCAAGGACGCTTGTACGTTTCCTCCCGGCCTGCCACGTTCTGATTAGACCTCTCACGTTATGTTCCTTTACAATCAAGGTTTGCCACGTCTATCATGTTCTATCAAGGCCCACTTCGGTTAGCCGTGACCACCGGGTAAGGGGGGGGGGCTGGGGGCAAATAGCTGCTAACAAAAAGCTGCAACAGTCAGTGTATTCTGAACCTTCTATGAGAAAACATGAATGTCCATGACGAAGATGATTTTGTATTTGTATGTTTGCTGGGCGCATACATTCGGTGTTTGCGGCAGCAAGAATGCCACCAGCAGCTGCAGGGGGGGGGGGGGACTGATCAGTATTGAGCAGGAAGGCAAAAGGCGCAGGAGGCGGACAAGAAGACCACGGTCAATGTGGGTGCGGGCATGGCTGTCCGAAGAAAGACGACAGCAGTTGGGGCACTGCATGCTCATCAGTTATAACAAGAGAACTACGTACCGAAGACCGGCCCCGATAGCTCAGTTGGTAGAGTGTCCGCTCCGGGGAGCGGGAGGTCTCGGGTTCGATCCCGGGCCGCGACATACCAAAGTCGTTAAAAATGGTACTAGCTGCTCCTCGCTTGGCACTCAGATTTACGGGTAGAGCTAGGACTGGTCGATCCAGTGTCAGGATAATGTGACTGGGTGTGGTATCATGTAATGTGTCTGGGACATGATTCTTCAGTGAGGCAGCACTATAAACGTGAGCATTGAGCTCCCTGTCGCAACCAGACACCGTCGTGATATGACTGAAAAATTGTTGAAAGCGACGTTAAACCCGATTTCACACACACACACACACACACGTACCGAAGACTTAAATGCATTTCAGAACTATCTGCGAATGCCCCCAGAGCTCTTCGACGAGATCCTCGCAAACATTACACCAGCAATCGAGAGACAGGATACAAAGTTTCGCTGTGTATTGTATTGTATTGTATTGTATTGTAAAGTTTTAGCGTTTTACGTCCGCTACGGTCAGGCGCGTTAGCATTACCCCACAACCAGACGTAAAGTTTAAGTGCTTCTGGGCTGCAAATCGCGGTAGAGTTCAGCGGTATGCAAATCGTGCTGACCTACCATTGCCATCTCCTAATTAACCTAAGTAAAGTGGAAGCACTGTAATTTTGAATTTTGAACGCCAGGTCGAAAGTGGGCATAAAACAACAGAGAAATAAATGCCAATTTCGGCTGCAAAATGCGATTTCTCTGTCTTGCCCGAGAGCAAACTAGGTCATGTTGCTCTCTCTTAGGGCCGCGCGATTGGCTATCGGTCTGGCGACACATGAAGTAGCCGTGCAGTACCCATGGTAAACAGGGTTTTCGGACATGCGGCCATAAGTTCACGAACAGTGGAGGGTGTGGCAGCCTACTTCCAGCACTCTGGTGAGTAGATGTTGTAGACCTCGCCGTCTTCCCAGTCCAGCCTGACGCCCTTCGTTCGCGCCGGGTCTTGATCTTTGCCGTAGGTCCAGTGGTATTCGGCAAGTTCATACTCGGTCGTTGTCCTGGTTTGTGGAAGGTAGTACTGGCCGCTTGTCGTCGTCGCTTGGTCGAACATCATGTAGGCGATCTTCCCGTGGCGATCTGGTTGAGCTGGGCCCTTGTATGTCACTCTCGCAACTTCGGCGTAGGTCCCATTCTGCTGTTCGAACTTGCGTGGTGGAGAGAAGGTATAGTCTCTGTGGATGTACGGCACTGGATATATGTTGAAGCGCAGATCTTCCCCGGTGAACGGTGGTCGATTGTATGTAAAGGCTGGAGGCGGTGGCGTCGTCTTGGGAGGCGGCTTGGTGACTGTTGGAGACTCCAGGCGAGGCATCTTTTTTATGTCCGTGAAGTTGGCTGCCAGTTGCCAGTTGCCAGTTGCCTATTCAATCGGCAACTGGCAAATGGCATCTAACTTCACAGTGTGGCTGCCAATTCGCTAATTCTATTGAATTGGCAACTGGCAACTGGCAGCCAGCTGCCAATTCGATTTGAGAGATTTAAGAGTATAAAAACTGAATAGGCAACTGGCAAACGGCAACCAGTTGCCAATTCGACAATCCTAGTGAATTGGCAACTGGCAACTGGCAGCCAGCTGCCAATTCAATTTGAGACGGTTTTAGAGTATAAGAAATGAATAGGCAACTGGCAAACGGCAGCCAGCTGCCAATTCGCTAATTCTATTGAATTGGCAACTGGCAACCGACAGCCAGCTGCCAATTCGCTAATTCTATTGAATTGGCAACTGGCAACTGGCAGCCAGCTGCCAATTCGATTTGAGACGATTTTAGAGCATAAGAACTGAATAGGCAACTGGCAACGGGCAGCCAGCTGCCAATTCGCTAATTCTATTGAATTGGCAACTGGCAACTGGCAGCCAGCTGCCAATTCGATTTGTGACAGTTTAAAAGTACAACAACTGAATAGGCAACTGGCAAACGGCAACCAGTTGCCAATTCGACTATCCTAGTGAATTGGCAACTGGCAACTGGCAGCCAGCTGCCAATTCGATTTGAGACGGTTTTAGAGTATAAGAAATGAATAGGCAACTGGCAAACGGCAGCCAGCTGCCAATTCGCTAATTCTATTGAATTGACAACTGGCAACCGGCAGCCAGCTGCCAATTCGATTTAAGACGATTTTAGAGCACAAGAACTGAATAGGCAACTGGCAACCGGCAGCCAGCTGCCAATTCGCTAATTCTATTGAATTGGCAACTGGCAACTGGCAGTCAGCTGCCAATTCGAATTGAGAAAGTTTAAGAGTACAACAACTGAATAGGAAACTGGCAAACGGCAACCAGTTGCCAATTCGACAATCCTTGTGAATTGGCAACTGGCAACTGGCAGCCAGCTGCCAATTCGATTTGAGACGGCTTTAGAGTATACGAACTGAATAGGCAACTGGCAAACGGCAACCAGATGCCAATTCGCTAATTCTATTCAATTGGCAACTGGCAGCCAGCTGCCAATTCGATTTGAGACAGTTTAAGAGTACAACAACTGAATAGGCAACTGGTAAACGGCAGCCAGTTGCCAATTCGACAATCCTAGTGAATTGGCAACTGGCAACTGGCAGCCAGCTGCCAATTCGATTTGAGACGGTTTTAGAGTATACGAACTGAATAGGCAACTGGCAAACGGCAACCAGATGCCAATTCGCTAATTCTATTCAATTGGCAACTGGCAACTGGCGGCCAGCTGCCAATTCGATTTGAGAGGGTTTAAAAGTATAAAAGCTGAATAGGCAACTGGCAAACGGCAACCAGATGCCAATTCGACAATCCTAGAGAATTGGCAACTGGCAGCCAGCTGCCAATTCGATTTGAGACGGTTTTAGAGTATACGAACTGAATAGGCAACTGGCAAACGGCAACCAGATGCCAATTCGCTAATTCTATTGAATTGGCAACTGGCAGCCAGCTGCCAATTCGATTTGAG
The DNA here is from genome assembly GCA_963580285.1 of Lucinisca nassula. NCBI lineage: Eukaryota > Metazoa > Mollusca > Bivalvia > Lucinida > Lucinidae > Lucinisca > Lucinisca nassula. The sequence goes on along the minus strand of OY757025.1, from coordinate 118,868,544 downwards.
ACAGTTTAAGAGTACAGCAACTGAATAGGCAACTGGCAAACGGCAACCAGTTGCCAATTCGACAATCTTAGTGAATTGGCAACTGGCAGCCAGCTGCCAATTCGATTTGAGACGGTTTTAGAGTATACGAACTGAATAGGCAACTGGCAACCGGCAACCAGATGCCAATTCGCTAATTCTATTGAATTGGCAACTGGCAACTGGCGGCCAGCTGCCAATTCGATTTGAAAGGGTTTAAAAGTGTAAAAACTGAATAGGAAACTGGCAAACGGCAACCGGTTGCCAATTCGACAATCTTAGTGAATTGGCAACTGGCAACTGGCAGCCAGCTGCCAATTCGATTCGAGACGGTTTTAGAGTATAAGAAATGAATAGGCAACTGGCAAACGGCAACTAGATGCCAATTCGCTAATTCTATTGAATTGGCAACTGGCAACAGGCAGCCAGCTGCCAATTCGATTGGAGAGGGTTTAAAAGTATAAAAACTAAATAGGCAACTGGCAAACGGCAACCAGTTGCCAATTCGACAATCCTAGTGAATTGGCAACTGGCAACTGGCAGCCAGCTGCCAATTCGATTTGAGACGGTTTTAGAGTATAAGAAATGAATAGGCAACTGTCAAACCGCAACCACATGCCAATTCGCTAATTCTATTTAATTGGCAACTGGCAACCGGTAGCCAGCAGCCAATTCGCTAATTCAATTGAACTGGCTACTGGCAGCCAGCTGCCAATTCGATTTGAGAGGGTTTTAGAGTATGAAAACTGAATAGGCAACTGGAAAACGGCAACCAGTTGCCAATTCGACAATCCTAGTGAATTGGCAACTGGCAACTGGCAGCCAGCTGCCAATTCGATTTGAGACGGTTTTAGAGTATAAAAAATGAATAGGCAACTGGCAAAGGCAGCCAGATGCTAATTCGCTAATTCTATTGAATTGGCAACTGGCAACCGGCAGCCAGCTGCCAATTGGCTTATTCTATTGAATTGGCAACTGGCAACTGGCAGCCAGCTGCCAATTCGATTTTAGACGATTTATGAAGTATAAGAACTGAATAGACAACTGGCAACCGGCAGCCAGCTGACAATTCGCTAATTCTATTGAATTGGCAACTGGAAACTGGCAGCCAGCTGCCAATTCGATTTGAGACAGTTTAAGAGTACAACAACTGAATAGGTAACTGGCAAACGGCAACCAGATGCCAATTCGATAATCCTAGTGAATTGGCAACTGGCAGCCAGCTACCAATTCGATTTGAGATGGTTTTAGAGTATACGAACTGAATAGGCAACTGGCAACCGGCAACCAGATGCCAATTCGCTAATTCTATTGAATTGGCAACTGGCAACTGGCAGCCAGCTGCCAATTCGATTTGAGAGAGTTTAAGAGTATAAAACCTGAACAGGCAACTGGCAAACGGCAACCAGTTGCCAATTCGACAATCCTAATGCATTGACAACTGGCAACTGGCAGCTAGCTGCCAATTCGATTTGAGACGGTTTTAGAGTGTAAGAAATGAATAGGCAACTGGCAAACGGCAACCAGATGCCAATTCGCTAATTCTACTGAATTGGCAACTGGCAACCGGCATCCAGCTGCCAATTCGCTAATTCTATTGAATTGGCAACTGGCAACTTGCAGCCAGCTGCCAATTCGATTTGAGACGATTTTAGAGCATAAGAACTGAATAGGCAACTGGCAACCGGCAGCCAACTGCCAATTCGCTAATTCTATTGAATTGGCAACTGGCAACTGGCAACTGGTAGCCAGCTGCCAATTCGATTTGAGACAGTTTAAGAGTATAACAACTGAATAGGCAACTGGCAAACGGCAACCAGTTGCCAATTCGACAATCCTAGTGAATTGGCAACTGGCAACTGGCAGCCAGCTGCCAATTCGATTTGAGACAGTTTAAGAGTACAACAACTGAATAGGCAACTGGCAAACGGCAACCAGTTGCCAATTCGACAATCCTAGTGAATTGGCAACTGGCAACTGGCAGCCAGCTGCCAATTCGATTTGAGACGGTTTTAGAGTATACGAACTGAATAGGCAACTGGCAAACGGCAACCAGATGCCAATTCGCTTATTCTATTGAATTGGCAACTGGCAACTGGCGGCCAGCTGCCAATTCGATTTGAAAGGGTTTAAGAGCATAAAAACTGTATAGGCAACTGGCAAACGGCAACCAGTTGCCAATTCGATAATCCTAGTGAATTGGCAACTGTCAACTGGCAGCCAGCTGCCAATTCGATTTGAGACGGTTTTAGAGTATAAGCAATGAATAGGCAACTGGCAAACGGCAGCCAGCTGACAATTCGCTAATTCTATTGAATTGGCAACTGGAAACAGACAGCCAGCTGCCAATTCGCTAATTCTATTGAATTGGCAACTGGCAACTGGCAGCCAGCAGCCAATTCGCTAATTCAATTGAATTGGCAACTGGCAGCCAGCTACCAATACGATTTGAGATGGTTTTAGAGTATACGAACTGAATAGGCAACTGGCAACCGGCAACCAGATGCCAATTCGCTAATTCTATTGAATTGGCAACTGGCAACTGGCAGCCAGCTGCCAATTCGATTTGAGAGAGTTTAAGAGTATAAAAACTGAATAGGCAACTGGCAAACGGCAACCAGTTGCCAATTCGACAATCCTAATGCATTGACAACTGGCAACTGGCAGCCAGCTGCCAATTCGATTTGAGACGGTTTTAGAGTGTAAGAAATGAATAGGCAGCTGGCAAACGGCAACCAGATGCCAATTCGCTAATTCTACTGAATTGGCAACTGGCAACCGGCATCCAGCTGCCAATTCGCTAATTCTATTGAATTGGCAACTGGCAACTTGCAGCCAGCTGCCAATTCGATTTGAGACGATTTTAGAGCATAAGAACTGAATAGGCAACTGGCAACCGGCAGCCAACTGCCAATTCGCTAATTCTATTGAATTGGCAACTGGCAACTGGCAACTGGTAGCCAGCTTCCAATTCGATTTGAGACAGTTTAAGAGTATAACAACTGAATAGGCAACTGGCAAACGGCAACAAGTTGCCAATTCGACAATCCTAGTGAATTGGCAACTGGCAACTGGCAGCCAGCTGCCAATTCGATTTGACACAGTTTAAGAGTACAACAACTGAATAGGCAACTGGCAAACGGCAACCAGTTGTCAATTCGACAATCCTAGTGAATTGGCAACTGGCAACTGGCAGCCAGCTGCCAATTCGATTTGAGACGGTTTTAGAGTATACGAACTGAATAGGCAACTGGCAAACGGCAACCAGATGCCAATTCGCTAATTCTATTGAATTGGCAACTGGCAACTGGCAGCCAGCTGCCAATTCGATTTGAGAGGGATTAAAAGTATAAAAACTGAATAGGCAACTCGCAAACGGCAAACAGTTGCCAATTCGACAATCCTAGTGAATTGGCAACTGGTAACTGGCAGCCAGCTGCCAATTCGATTTGAGACGGTTTTAGAGTATAAGAAATGAATAGGCAACTGGCAACGGCAACTAGATGCTAATTCGCTAATTCAATTGATTTGGCAACTGGCAACCGGCAACCAGCTGCAAATTCGATTTGAGAGGGTTTAAAAGTATGAAAACTGAATAGGCAACTGGCAAACGGCAACCAGTTGCCAATTCGACAATCCTAGTGAATTGGCAACTCACTAGGTGCCAATTCACTAGGATTGTCGAATTGGCAACTGGTTGCCGTTTGCCAGTTGCCTATTCAGTTTTTATACTCTTAAACCCTCTCAAATCGAATTGGCAGCTGGCTGCCAGTTGCCAGTTGCCAATTCACTAGGATTGTCGAATTCGCAACTGATTGCCGTTTGCCAGTTGCCTTTTCGGTTTTTGTACTCTTAAACCGTCTCAAATCGAATTGGCAGCTGGCTGCCAGTTGGCAGTTGCCAATTCAATAGAATTAGCGAATTGGCAACTGGCTGCCGGTTTCCAGTTGCCTATTCAGTTCTTATACTCTAAAACCGTCCAAAATTGAATTGGCAGCTGGCTGCCAGTTGCCAGTTGCCAATTTACTAGGATTGTCGAATTGGCAACTGGTTGCCGTTTGCCAGTTGCCTATTCAGTTTTTATACTCTTAAACCCTCTCAAATCGAATTGGCAGCTGGCTGCCAGTTGCCAATTCACTAGGATTGTCGAATTGGCAACTGATTGCCGTTTGCCAGTTGCCTATTCAGTTTTTGTACTCCTAAACCAGCTGGTTGCCAGTTGCCAGTCCCCAATTCAATAGAATTAGCGAATTGGCAGCTGGCTGCCGGTTGCCAGTTGCCTATTCAGTTCTAATTCTCTAAAATCGTCTCAAATCGAATTGGCAGCTGGCTGCCACTTGCCAATTCTATAGAATTAGCGAATTGGCATCTGGTTGCCGTTTGCCCGTTGCCTATTCAGTTCTTATACTCTAAAACCGTCTCAAATCGAATTGGCAGCTGGCTGCCAGTTGCCAATTGCCAATTCACTAGGATTGTTGAATTGGCAACTGGTTGCCGTTTGCCAGTTGCCTATTCAGTCGTTGTACTCTTAATCTGTCTCAAATCGAATTGGCAGCTGGCTGCCAGTTGCCAATTCAATAGAATTAGCGAATTGGCATCTGGTTGCGGTTTGCCAGTTGCCTATTAATTTTTCTTATACTCTTAAACCGTCTCAAATCGAATTGGCAGCTGGCTGCCAGTTGCCAGTTGCCAATTCACTAGGATTGTCGAATTGGCAACTGGTTGCCGTTTGCCAATTGCCTATTCAGTTTTTTCCTTTGAACCCCTCTCAAATCGAATTGGCATCTGGCTGCCGGTTGCCAGTGGCCAATTCAATAGAATTAGCGAATAGCCATGTAGTTGCCGTTTGCCAGTTGCCTATTCATTTCTTATACTCTGAAGCCGTCTCAAATCGAATTGGCAGCTGGCTGCCAGTTGCCAATTCACTAGGATTGTCGAATTGGCAACTGGTTGCCGTTTGCCAGTTGCCTATTCAGTTTTTATACGTTTAAACCCTCTCAAATCGAATTGGCAGCTGGCTGCCAGTTGCCAGTTGCCAATTCAATAGAATTAGCGAATTGGCATCTGGTTGCCGTTTGCCAGTTGCCTATTCAGTTCGTATACTCTAAAACCGTCTCAAATCGAATTGGCAGCTGGCTGCCAGTTGCCAGTTAGTTGCCAATTCAATAGGATTGTCGAATTGGCAACTGGTTGCCGTTTGCCAGTTGCCTATTCAGTTGTTGTACTCTTAAACTGTCTCAAATCGAATTGGCAGCTGGCTGCCAGTTGCCAATTCAATAGAATTAGCGAATTGGCATCTGGTTGCCGTTTGCCAGTTGCCTATTCAGTTCGTATACTCTAAAACCGTCTCAAATCGAATTGGCAGCTGGCTGCCAGTTGCCAGTTGCCAATTCACTAGGATTGTCGAATTGGCAACTGGTTGTCGTTTGCCAGTTGCCTATTCAGTAATGTTGTTGCACTCTTAAACTGTCTCAAATCGAATTGGCAGCTGGCTGCCAGTTGCCAGTTGCCAATTCAAAAGAATTAGCGAATTGGCAGCTGGCTGCCGGTTGCCTGTTGCTTATTCATTCCTTATACTCTAAAACCGTCTAAAATCGAATAGGCAGCTGGCTGCCAGTTGCCAGTTGCCAATTCACTAGGATTGTCGAATTGGCAACTGGTTGCCGTTTGCCAGTTGCCTATTCAGTTTTTATACTTTTAAACCCTCTCAAATCGAATTGGCAGCTGGCTGCCAGTTGCCAGTTGCCAATTGAATAGAATTAGCGAAATGGCATCTGGTTGCCGTTTGCCAGTTGCCTATTCAGTTCGTATACTCTAAAACCGGCTCAAATCGAATTGGCTGCTGGCTGCCAGTTGACAGTTGCCAATACACTAGGATTGTCGAATTGGCAACTGGTTGCCGTTTGCCAGTTGCCTATTCAGTTGTTGTACTCTAAAGCTGTCTCAAATCGAATTGGCAGATGGCTACCAGTTGCCAGTTGCCAGTTGCCAATTCAATAGAATTAGCGAATTGGCAGCTGGCTGCCGGTTGCCAGTTGCCTATTCAGTTCTTATGCTCTAAAATCGCCTCAAATCGAATTGGCAGCTGGCTGCAAGTTGCCAGTTGCCAATTCAATAAAATTAGCGAATTGGCAGCTGGCTGCCGGTTGCCAGTTGCCAATTCAGTAGAATTAGCGAATTGGCATCTGGTTGCCGTTTGCCAGTTGCCTATTCATTTCTTACACTCTAAAACCGTCTCAAATCGAATTGGCAGCTGGCTGCCAGTTGCCAGATGCCAATGCATTAGGATTGTCGAATTGGCAACTGGTTGCCGTTTGCCAGTTGCCTATTCAGTTTTTATACTCTTAAACTCTCTCAAATCGAATTGGCAGCTGGCTGCCAGTTGCCAGTTGCCAATTCAATAGAATTAGCGAATTGGCATCTGGTTGCCGGTTGCCAGTTGCCTATTCAGTTCGTATACTCTAAAACCATCTCAAATCGAATTGGCAGCTTGCTGCCAGTTGCCAGTTGCCAATTCACTAGGATTGTCGAATTGGCATCTGGTTGCCGTTTGCCAGTTGCCAATTCAGTTGTTGTACTCTTAAACTGTCTCAAATCGAATTGGCAGCTGGCTGCCAGTTGCCAGTTGCCAATTCAATAGAATTAGCGAATTGTCAGCTGGCTGCCGGTTGCCAGTTGTCTATTCAGTTCTTATGCTTCATAAATCGTCTAAAATCGAATTGGCAACTGGCTGCCAGTTGTCAGTTGCCAATTCAATAGAATAAGCCAATTGGCATCTCGCTGCCGGTTGCCAGTTGCCAATTCAATAGAATTAGCGAATTAGCATCTGGTTGCCGTTTGCCAGTTGCATATTCATTTCTTATACTCTAAAACCGTCTCAAATCGAATTGGCAGCTAGCTGCCAGTTGCCAGTTGCCAATTCACTAGGATTGTCGAATTGGCAACTGGTTGCCGTTTGCCAGTTGCCTATTCAGTTTTTATACTCTAAAACCCTCTCAAATCGAATTGGCAGCTGGCTGCCAGTAGCCAGTTCAATTGAATTAGCAAATTGGCTGCTGGCTACCGGTTGCCAGTTGCCAATTAAATAGAATTAGCGAATTGGCATGTGGTTGCGGTTTGACAGTTGCATATTCAGTTCTTATACTCTAAAACCGTCTCAAATCGAATTGGCAGCTGGCTGCCAGTTGCCTGTTGCCAATTCACTAGGATTGTCGAATTGGCAACTGGTTGCCAATTGCCAGTTGCCTATTCAGTTTTTATACTTTTAAACCCTCTCAAATCGAATTGGCAGCTGGCTGCCGGTTGCCAGTTGCCAATTCAATAGAATTAGCGAATTTACATCTAGTTGCCGTTTGCCAGTTGCCTATTCATTTCTTATACACTTAAACCGTCTCGAATCGAATTGGCAGCTGGCTGCCAGTTGCCAATTCACTAAGATTGTCGAATTGGCAACTGGTTGCCGTTTGCCAGTTTCCTATTCAGTTTTTATACTTTTAAACCCTTTCAAATCGAATTGGCAGCTGGCCGCCAGTTGCCAGTTGCCAATTCAATAGAATTAGCGAATTGGCATCTGGTTGCAGTTTGCCAGTTGCCTATTCAGTTCGTATACTCTAAAACCATCTCAAATCGAAATGGCAGCTGGCTGCCAGTTGCCAGTTGCCAATTCTCTAGGATTGTCGAATCGGCATCTGGTTGCCGTTTGCCAGTTGCCTATTCAGTTTTTATACTTTAAAACCCTCTCAAATCGAATTGGCAGCTGGCCGCCAGTTGCCAGTTGCCAATTCAATAGAATTAGCGAATTGGCATCTGGTTGCCGTTTGCCAGTTGCCTATTCAGTTCGTATACTCTAAAACCGTCTCAAATGGAATTGGCAGCTGGCTGCCAGTTGCCAGTTGCCAATTCACTAGGATTGTCGAATTGGCAACTGGCTGCCGTTTGCCAGTTGCCTATTCAGTTGTTGTACTCTTAAACTGTCTCAAATCGAATTGGCAGCTGGCTGCCAGTTGCCAGTTGCCAATTCAATAGAATTAGCGAATTGGCATCTGGTTGCCGTTTGCGAGTTGCCTATTCAGTTCGTATACTCTAAAACCGTCCCAAATCGAATTGGCAGCTGGCTGCCGGTTGCCAGTTGCCTATTCAGTTCTTGTGCTCTAAAATCGTCTAAAATCGAATTGGCAGCTGGCTGCCGGTTGTCAGTTGCCAATTCAATAGAATTAGCGAATTGGTAGCTGGCTGCCGTTTGCCAGTTGCATATTCATTTCGTATGCTCTAAAACCGTCTCAAATCGAATTGGCAGCTGGCTGCCAGTTGCCAGTTGCCAATTCACTAGGATTGTCGAATTGGAAACTGGTTGTCATTTGCCAGTTGCCTATTCAGTTGTTGTACTTTTAAACTGTCTCAAATCGAATTGGCAGCTGGCTGCCAGTTGCCAGTTGCCAATTCAACAGAATTAGCGAATTGGCAGCTGGCTGCCGGTTGCCAGTTGCCTATTCAGTTCTTATGCTCTAAAATCGCCTCAAATCGAATTGGCAGCTGGCTGCCAGTTGCCAGTTGCCAATTCAATAGAATTAGCGAATTGGCAGCTGGCTGCCGGTTGCCAGTTGCCAATTCAATAGAATTAGCGAATTGGCAGCTGGCTGCCGTTTGCCAGTTGCCTATTCATTTCTTATACTCTAAAACCGTCTCAAATCGAATTGGCAGCTGGCTGCCAGTTGACAGTTGCCAATTCACTAGGATTGTCGAATTGGCAACTGGTTGCCGTTTGCCAGTTGCCTATTCAGTTTTTATACTCTTAAAATCTCTCAAATCGAATTGGCAGCTGGCTGCCAGTTGCCAGTTGCCAATTCAATAGAATTTGCGAATTGGCAGCCACACTGTGAAGTTAGATGCCATTTGCCAGTTGCCGATTGAATAGGCAACTGGCAACTGGCAACTGGCAGCCAACTTCACGGAAATTCTTTTTTGGTGGTGGCTGCGACGGAGATCTGGTGATGGTAGGCGATGGTGGGATCACGATGATCACAGACTTTGGCGGTGCTGTTTCCTGCAGTGGTTTTTCCGTCGCTGTAGGCTGCTGCTTAACTGTCTTCTTGGGTCTGGCTGGAGCTGGAGTGTTTAGATCCCAATGGAGAGTGACGGTAACACTCTGGTGCAGAAGGCCTGTGGTAACTTCAGGCACCCCATAAAGCCGGCATGACTTCAAGAAAGCCATAAGTGGCTCTGGAAGGCGATTCTCTTTCATAGAGACAAACATGATAAGAGCGATGTTGACTGTTCGTGTGCTGAACAGAGAATGTGATGATATGAAATGACGAAATGAAGTTTCGCTCTGCTCTACCACCTGGACTTAAACTGTTAGTGTCACTATTAGTCGGCGATGATCGGCGAGGATCTTCAGGCTGAGGCTGCTCTTGCTCCTCTACTTGTTGGGTCTGCAGAGGACTTGATCCTCTTCATCAACGCCTTACCTTCTTTGCTGGGATTACTTAAAACAAATTTATATGATCTGCACTCTTCGGTGTTTGCAACTCGAATGAAATTTCTCTGCCTGTTTAGGCGTCTTGTACTTGTGCGACCGCGCGCACCATGCCAGATCGTAGGACTTCAGTTAAACCGTAATACGCCGGAACGTATCGTGTTTGAACGGCACGAAACGTCTAACGTTCCCCGTAGCTCGCCGTGAGGTCCGTGAGAAATCGTGGCAACCCGGATCAAACGTGCAGCTACCCTAAAGCCGCCGCAGCTGAACGGGAACCAAACGTGGCAGACCGTAACGCCACTTTATAGGATCGTATGTTCCCTGGAGATATACTACTCTTGCTACGGACACTGTTCAAGTTTTGTTTCGGCCTGTCACCTTTCGTTGCGTTCATCTCGTTTTACTAAGTTCTATGAAGTAGGTCATCTACGCCGTGGCAGATTTTATGAATGTATAAAAATTTGCCCAGGCGTCCAGGGCAGTCACGGCGAGATAGGTTTGTCAGTAACGTTCCCCTACGTTGTCTCACGGTCACCCCATTTCGTCCACGGTGGCCTGAAACGTTGCTGCCTTGCCCGCCGGGAACATAGTGTAACGGGGTGGGGGATGGGGCTGGGCTTTACAAAACTTGAATTCGCAATAAACCGTGCTTTGTATGGTCTTTTGTGGAGTTTAGGTAACCAATACAGCTTATGAAGCTTATCTTGACCTTCTTTAACACATGCAGCAAACTTGGCGGCTGAATACGAGACTTCTCTTCAGCCAAAGGCTGTCGTTCATAGGCCTTTGTACCACAAAGTTCTTGCTGAAGAACACAGTGGAGCCGTCAAACAACGACGACATTGTTTGCGACCTTGTCTACTGGAGCCAAAACAAACTTCCAAAGAAATTCGTTAATACCTAGTCGAAGGCGACGTAAAGACGTCTTTGGTTTAGGAGGTTTGCGAATAGAAAGACATGCGTTTCATAACTGGCTTCAAAATGCTAAGTTGCCATTCTTAAAGGGCTTTATGCCATACTCTCGCTTACACCATCGATTACCAAATTCATTTAAGGCAGCGACGATTTCTCCCCTACACTTAATGAAATCAATATCAGAAGGAAATCTGCATTTCGGTCTTTTGAAAATATTTTTTGGTATCCTGGAATCAGGAATACTTTTTTTATAATATGACGTCGCGCCTTAGAGTGTAATAACGCCATGTAATATTTTCAATAGCTAGGTCAATAACTGTTCAACAAAAAACTGCCACACCTGTCTTTGCCCACGAGGTCACTGGGTTGCATGTGCTGGAGTGTTAGATTCTGACCCGAGAAATCACCCTAATCATGCCAGAGTGTCATCTGCTACGCCCATCCTTAACCTGATCACTGATATACCTACAATCTAATATTCACTCTGCAAGTGCTAGAACCATTTTGCAAATCTTAATAGCAACCAGAAAAATACTGATAACATATTTGCATGAAAAATAAAGATAAAACATTGGGTCATTCGAGACCTCCATTATGTATCCGATTGACGTCCGAATACAACCGTGCGCAGGACAGTGTAACGGACGAACCAAAATTGAGCTAGGTGAGAAGTTATTATGGAAAGAACTATATTTATTATTATTATTATTATTATTATTATTATTATTATTATTATTATTATTGGATGCCTCTTTATATTAAATTTACATTATTTAAATATATTTTCGTGATGCTCGAATATTTGTAATACCGTCAGGAGAGAGCAATAATAGGCCTAGCCTACGCTCAATCCTTGTCTCATTCATTATATAAACTGTTTTATGTTTTCGAATATTTAGCTATACTGTGTAAATAAGTGTTTGATGACAAAAAATTCTGAATAAATAAATAAATAAATGTAATATTTTCGATAATCTACTAGTGAATTATATATGCAAAATAGCTAGAAACGTCCCGTAACATTACATGTACGACGTCCTTAACGACGTCGCGTTAACTAATGGCGGAATATTTACATTTTTTGTAAACAATCGTGAATAAAATACGTTTAAAATATCATATGATAAGTAGAATCTTGCATTCGTGCTCATGTATTATTAAATTTTTAAACTCGTTGAGGAAAAGGGATAAAATGCTCGACAAAGCCTCGCATTTTATCCCTTTCCCTCAACTCGTTTAATAAATTCAATAATACATGAGCACTCATGTTAGATCCTCTATAAAATAGCCGGTAGTTATATGGCCAGCTGCTGGATAGCAATACACCAAGTCTTAACAACCTCAGGTATCAGGAGTGTTAGAATCAATATTAAGATCTGAAACAAGTTTATTGAAATTAAATATGATATGATATTGTTGTACTTTAACAAATTATGGTTGTTTCAGTATTTTGAAAGTATGTAAGAATGAATGAAATCACCAAACTGTCCGGAAGATAACATGCACCTTAATAAAACCCGATACCCTAATTTATTAAAGTTATTTTGATATATTAACGATTGTTATTAATTTCAGAATCGCTGCAAGGAAGAGGAGTATGTTGAGTATAACATCTAGTTAAGAGAGCTGCATCATACAACTGATTAGAACTATCGTAGAATTTATTTGTCTCGGTGTCTAGAATACATAATACGGAATCGGGGAATGAACTTTGTAAATAGATTTAGAAGTTAGACTCTCCGTATTCTTTACATCTAATCGATTAAAATCGATTTAAGCACTTAAAATCGATTTAAGCTCCTCAGTGGAATTAGTTTCACTTACCGTTCCAATGCGGTTCTTCTGTCGTGGTTTATTTTTGTTATGGCTTATCTTTGAGTGTGTGTATTGCTTATATTATTTTGCTTTTGATAGCCAATTGGCCATTTTGTGGGACAGTAACTGTCTTTTTGGCTTTCCGCTAGTGATGTTTCCATTAGGGTCTGTTTGCTTCATGTTTGTGTTTCTTTCCCTTGGTGACTCTGATAGGAGCTGTGGGTTGATTGTATCAATTCCTGATCATTGCCTTCACTGCTGTCTTAAGCGCAAGCTTACAGCGTGTGTGGAAGAAGCTACGAGCCGACATCTTTGATTAATCACAATTATTCAATTTGATTTGTAATTCAGTTTGTTCTAATTTGTATGTTATTCTGTGATGGTCTATTGATTGAGGTAGTTGCCTTGACCAACTGTTTCGTGTGTTGTAACTAAAAGTATAACCTATAGTGAAGGTTGTGCCCATAGAATCGATTTAAACTCCCCAGTGGCTCTCGCTACTGACAGTCCTAAGGCTGTGGTTCTAATGCTGTTTATTTAAAATGTAGCTATGTCTGAATTTCTGAGTGGGGGTGGGGGCTCCATCACGAAAACATGCCTATATAATTTTGACCCCCTTGAACCCCACTTTTATTTAGTAAATCTGGGGTTTACAAGGGAAACCTTATTTTCTTATTTCTGCTCTCAAATATAGATTGTGGGTACTCGCTAGAACCGCCTCGACGAGACGGTTCTAACGAATACCCACAATCTATATTTTCAGCAAGAAGAAGAAAAATATCACAATTTTTCTTGTTAAAATTTTCATTTTTTTTTTTTCGGCGATAAAGGTTACAATGTATTTGTATAGGCGTGTTTTCATATTGTCTTCGTGTTGTTTATGCTTATGGTTGTGTATTATTTATTCATATATTTATTTTTCATTAATTGTGCCTCTTGCACCGTGATCACATCTTGTGTGGAAGAGGGACCTGGTTGTTGTGCTGTTTGTGATATTTTTACAATTTTTACTTACAACATTTATCATGAGGCTAATGTTTCTAAGATGCCAGATTTTGATATTTTCTCTCTTTTGGAATGCCGAAAACGTAAAACTAGGTCTCACGGCACCAGGAAAAACGGTAAATAAAAACGTAAATTACGCTACATTAAAAAAAAAGAAATAATACTAGGCTGAAGTGACTGTCCGAAATTCAATTGAATTACAGACGACACTCAATTCTTGAATTCCTAAAAAAAATGTAAGTAAGAATGAAGAAAACAAAACAGAAATTCTAACAAAGCGCGCCTATTTAGGCAATGGAAAATAACTGTGTTTTATTCTGCAACAAATCACAGCTCGGAAGAGCGTGACTAGTGACGTCATTAAAAACTGCAAATTTATGACGTCATTAGTCGATTTCCTTGACGTTAGATGGTGTAACGTCATTTTCTCGCATCGAAAACGTTAGAAAAGGATATAAATGCATGTGTTTCAGTCGATAATTTTAGCGGGATTTCTTCTAACAATGGCGAAAAGTTGTGAGAATTTGAAGGCAACAACAGCATTATTGCCGAGTTTCAGCGTGTTAGAATCAGCTCTAGCCAGTGATTTGTTAGATAATAAATCACAGTTTGTTGGTCAGTTGTAAGTAGACAAATCACGCGCGCTACGCGCTCGTGATTTGTCTACTTTACAACTGACCTCCAAACTGTGATTTATTACTCAACAAATCACAGTTAGAGCTGTTCTATTTCTGAAATAAAATAACAACAAACAGCACAGTGACCCGCTCCCTCTTCCTCACAAGAGGTGATTATGGTACAACAGACGCAGGTTATGAAAATTAAATACATACATAATAATCATACACAAACATATCGCGGATCTTACATGAGTGTTCATGTATTATTGAATTTATTAAACGAGTTGAGGAAAAGGGATAAAATGTGAGGCTAGGCCGAGCATTTTATCCCTTTTCCACAACTCGTTTAATAAACTCAGTAATACATGAGCACGAATGCGAGATTCTATTTATCATATGACATTTAAAATGCATTTTATTCACGATTTGTTTACAAAAATGTAAATATTCCGCCGTTAGTAAACGGGACGTCGTTAAGGACGTCGTACATGTAACGTTACGGGATGTATCTAGCTAATTTGCATATTTAATCCACTAGTGGATTATCGAAAATATTACATAGCGTTATTACACTCTCAGACGCGACGTCATATGATAAAATAATCATTCACAAACATAAGGAGATACAATATGAATGAAAAGTCCCCGTCAGAAAATCCGACAAAGTTACATTAGAAATAAACAACAACAGAGCTACCGCCTTAAGACGGTACACGACTGGATACAACATAAATGTTATACGACAGACTGAATGCATGGTAGTTAACCCAATCGCGGTTGACAGCTTTGCTCCCCTCTTTAATTGCTCGCCGGTGGGTCAGGCCTCAGAACTACTGGGAAGTTTAAATAATTTCATTGGGCCCAACCTTCACTAGGTTCTAATATTATTTACAAGTTAGACGCCTGATTACACTCTTCTGGAGTCCACGTCTGTTGGTCTGAACATTAATATTTGCCTCTTGTCTATGGATTAATGACTTTGGTACTACGACCTAAACTACTTCTTACAAAATAGAAGTGGAGGCAATGATCAGGAATCGATACAACCAACCTACTACTTACAACACACAAAATAGTTGATTCATTTGAAATAACTCAATCAATGGACAATCACAGAATACAAATTAGAATAAATTGAAATACAAATCAAATGAAATAACTGTGATCAAACAAAGATAGGGCTCCAGTGAAAAAGGTGTCTATAATGATTTAAGTCAGTTTCATGTCTTTGAATGATTTTAAATCTATTTGTGGGGAAGATGGGGCTAGTTGCTGTGCTGCTTGTGACTCTTTCTCTCTCTCGCTCTCTCTCTCTCTCTCTCTCTCTCTCTCTCTTTCTCTCTCTCCCTCTCTCTCTCTTTTGTATTCCTCATTGCAACTCTTCCTCTTGGTCCTATTAGTAGGGCTGGCTAATCAGAACTGAAAGATAATCGATTATCAGTCATGCCATTGTGATCAATAATCGATTAGTGATCGCTGAAGATTTGGTAACAATTTTTCCTGTCTGGCTTTCTCTCTGAGCATGACTCTTACTATATGTTGTACTTTACTATATGTTTTTGAACATACAGGCATGAGCAATCAGTGTAGACCCAGATGAGACGCCGCAGAACATTTTAGGCACAACTTTGGGTAGTAAATTGTACTTATCAAATAATCGATTACAAACAAATAAGTAATGATAATCATTTTTGTAGAAATTATCGATCGATTAATCAATTTTTCGATTGATCGTGCCAGCCTTACCTATTGGTATGCTGTAATCTTTGATTGTGGCTTTTCCTGGACATCACTTCTATTCTTTACTTTTTCAACCGGTTGAAAATTAAAAAGAGAAACGATCAGGAACTGATACAATCAGATCCCAAATTCTTCCCAAAATATCACTAGGGAAAGAATTCGAAACATGGAATGACAACAATAAACAAGACAGCAGTTCAGACGATTCAGCAGCTCTTTCCAAAAGAGGTGGTGACTCAGAATATCTACACCTAACTAAAAAGGAGCAATATACATGATATGGGAAAGAATCAGAATCACTAACACGACAAACATTAAACTGGAAGAACAAACGTAACTTAAAATGAACAACCGAAAAGGAGCAAGAATCGGAATCATCAACGTAACAATATATATGATTAGGGAAATATTAAGAACCACCAACACAAAACAGGAGGGAACCATAGCAAAAGCACCGACATGGAACAGGTCAGTAAAAATTACTAAATAGAAGTGAAGGCAATGATCAGGAATCGCTCCCCTCAGAGACACCAAAGGGAAAGAAGCACAAACATGAAACAACAGACAGACCTAATGGAAACATCAAAAGCGGAAAGCCAAAAGGACAGTTACTTTCCCACAAAATGGCCCATAGGCTATCCAAAATGAAATAATATAAGCATCACAAACACCCAAAGACAAACCATAACAAAAATAAACTGCGACAGAAGAATCGCCTTGGAACGGTCAACGAAAACGAATTCCAGGGGCGCGGGGGGGGGGGGGGGCTTAAATAGATTTTACGTGGCCACAATCCTCGCCCTTACTTCCGTCGCGATTTAGACAAAACATTTGTTCAGTCCGCACGAAGGCCTCCTAACTCATCAGTGCAACATCTCCGTGAACACAAATAATCAAACAACCACAGAGATGAAACAACGGTGAGGACTCGACAGCAAGAAAGCACTGAAATGCTGGAGCAAAAGAAAACCAACAGTTAGACTCCGATGGGCCCGACCAGAGATAGAGCATCAGGCACTAGTCAACATTACCTTGAATTAGATCTCTCTAATTCTCAATAAGCCTTTTTCACTGGAACCGTCATAGAATCTGAGGCCTGACCCACCGGCGTGCAATTAAAGAGGGAAGCAAAGTTGTCAAATATCAGTAGATGAATGGCCTGTATTTTGAAAGTGACGGTACTGTATTACCGGCTTCTCCGTCTTTGGTCGGCCCCCTCGGAGTCTAACTGTTGGTTTTCTTTTGCTCCAGCAATTCTGTTGTTGTATGCTGTCGAGTCCTCAACATTGTTTCATCTCTGTAGGGTTTTGATTTGTATGTTCTCGGAGATGTTACACTGATGAGTAAGGAAGCCTTCATGCGGACTAAACAAAATTAGTGTATACCGCGACAGAGGTAAGGGCGAGGATTATATCCATGTAAAATCGATGTAAGCCCCCCAGTGAAATTCTTTCCACTGACCGTTCCAATGCGGTTCTTCTGTGGCGGTGTATTTATGTTGTTGTTTGTTACTTACTGTGTGTATCGCTTGTGTCTTTTTATTTTGGATGGCCAGTTGGCCATTTTGTGGGAAAGTAACTGTTATGGCCTTCTTTTGTTTAGGTTTCCATTATGGTCTGGTCGCTTCATGTTTGTGTTTCTTTCTCTTTGGTGTCTTTGATGGGTGGAGTAAGTTAATTGTATCGATTCCTGATCTTTGTTTTACTTCTTTTTTGCAACAAGGTCTATCGGAACTCGAATTTGATGGTGACTTAGTATAAATTATAAGTTCAGAAAAATATAAAATTGCAATGACTTCAGTACTCAATTTCGTAAAATCTTTCTTCGATATAAAAAGATTGGATACAACATAGATGTTATACGACAGACTGCATGCATGGTTAACCCAATCGCGGTTGACAACGTTGCTTCCCACTTTAATTGCACGCCGGTTGGTCAGGCCTCAGAGTCTATGCCGGTTCCAGCGTAAAGGCTTACTTGGCTAGGATTGTGGCCACGTAAAATCGATTTAAGCCCCCAGTGGAATATGTTTCCGCTGACCGTTCCAAGGCGGTCCTTGTGTCGCGGTTTATTTTTGTAATGGTTTTCTTTAGGTGTTTGTGTCGCTTATATCATTTTATTTTGGATAGCCTTTTGTGGGAAAGTAACTGTCCTTTTGGCTTTCCGTTGTTGGTGTTTCCGTTGTGGTCTATTGCTTCATGTTTGTGTTTATTTCCCTTTTGTGCCGCTGCTGGTTAATTGTATCGATTCCTGATCATTGCCGCTACTTCTATATTACTGAGAATGAGGGAGAATTTAATATTATGTAATGTTGGTTGTTGCCTGAAACTCTATCTCTGGTTTGGCCCATCGGAGTCCAACTGTTGGTTTTCTTTTGTACCAGTATTTCAGTGGTTTCTTGCTGTCTAGTCCTCACCGTTGTTTCATCTCTGTGGTTGATTGATTTTTGTGTTCACGGAGATGTTGCACTGATGAGTTAGGAGGCCTTCGTGCGGACTGAACAAATGTTTTGTCTAAATCGCGAGTTCGGAGGCCTTTATTTGTCTAAATCGCGACGGAAGTAAGGGCGAGGATTGTGGCCTCGTAAAATCGATTTACCCCCCCCCCCCCCCCCCCCCCCCCCAACTCCACCCCCCCCCCCCCCCCCCCCCACACACACACACACCAGAGGAATTCGTTTCACTGACCATTCCATTATGCGGTTCTTCTGTCGTGGTTTATTTTTGTTATGGCTTGTCTTTGAGTGTGTGTATCGCTTATAGTACTTTGCTCTAGATAGCCAATTGGCCATTGTGTAGAAAAGTTATTTACCACTACCAAAACGATTAAAACGATACGCTTACAATCCGGAAGATCAAATTGAAATCATGGATAATTATCATCAAAAACGTTTAAATATTTTCGAAATGCCACCATCAGACACAGCGTTTCAGTCAAGAGAATGGATCGAGTATCGACCGTCAAATCAAGTTACTTCGACGTCAGTGATAGACTGCCCTACATCATAGTGTAAATTATATTTTCGTGTCCTTTGGGATCATTGATTCCATTGTGGAATTTTGAAAATATCTGAGGGTCACTGATTAGGCCTAATTGGCCGAAACTAGCTAATCTGGCCCAGAAAACATGTACACTCCATATTTTTCAGTTCTGTGGTGTATTTCTTGCTTCCAAAGGATAACCCTTTTATAGAACATATTTAACATACCTTCACAGTCGTCCGCTTAAATGGACCTCAAACATAGCTAGTGATGTTTCCATTAGGGTCTACTTGGTTCTTTTGATGTCTCTGATGGGAGCTGTCGGTCAGTTGTATCGATTCCTGATCATTGCCTTCACTTCTATTTCATATTCTACGATAGTGTTCATTAATTCTTGTTTTAACATACGATTAGTTTCTCAACGTACTGCAAAACACAATTTGCAGCACTTCAAGTTATAACATGTATTATATCCGTTGACTTTCGGGTTGGTTCCGAAAAGTTAATTTCGGAAAATCGTTTACCGTTTACAGAAACTGCATTAATATTTCAACATTATTTCTTTATGTCTGACAGGCAGCTTGTCTCTAGCTAAGAACAGGATTTCGCCAACAACCGTGCTCATGGACTGCACAAATATAATTTTATAGGCATAGCCAATTTACAGATTCAAACTGTGGTTCCTACAGTGCGAATACTTTGCATTTGGATATTCTTTGCGAAAATAAGAAAACGAAACGATCAGAAACTGATGCAATCAGATGTAGTCAGATGTAGTCAGGATCTAGGCTATTTTGCCTGGCTTTTCCATCAAAAATGCATTTAGTGCTTCTCCAGTTGTTCTGCGTCGATACGGCGAGGCTGTTCTAACGAGTACCCACAATCAATGTTTTTGAACAGAAATAAGAAAAACAATGTATACCCCTGAAACCCCCAGTTTTACTGCTTGAAACCGGGGGTTAAGGGGGTCAGAATTATATAACCGTGTTTTCGTGATGTGAAGAATTCATTTTGTATTTTGGAGACAACTGAATACTTTGTATGCTTTGTTGCGGAAGTGAGGTGCTCCATAAAAGATCATCTTTTTTCTGTCCTGTAATTCAAAATTGCCTTGAAGTTACTTCTATCTTCCATGCGGTCCCCGCCCATCGGGGCTTGAAGAAATATATGGGCTGCATGATGCTTCCACGCAGAGCTGAATCCGACCCGCACACGAGTTCTGGTAAACCGCTTAGAGGATCTAAGCCTGCCCAGGCAAAGCGGTACGCAGGAGTCGGACCGTCCTTGCTTATAAACCCTATTGGTTTCATTGGGCGACAGGGCTTGTGATGTCATTTCATCTCAATGTCGGGTAAAAGTCCCACAAAATTGGAAGCAACGTCTCCAAAATGACCTTTACAGTTTTGACGGGGACGTTAAACCTCAAATCAAACAACAAACTGTCTTCCGTGTCCCCACGCAAAGCTATATTCTGTCAACCGCAAACAACGACAGCTCCGATTATTGATGTAATGATGTTTGTTTCATTTCAGGTTTATCGCCCCCTTCGACACTGTAGAGGTCATTTTGGAGGCGTTACTTCTAATTATGCGGGACTTTTACCAGGCAATGAGGTAAAAAAAAAGTCATCTCAAGCCCGGTCGCCCAAGGAAACCAATAGGGTTTATAAGCATGGACGGTCCGACTCGCACCGCTTTGCCTTGGCAGGCTTAGAACCTCTCAGCGGATTACCAGTACTCCTGTGCGGTCGGTTGTAGCTATTGACGTTGGCGATTTTGCGAATCTGTCCAAGCAAATAATCTCTTAATAAATCAAGAGTGTCTATGTAAAACAAAACTGGGATGTTTTTACCAAAAAGGAGCAGGTTATACAGAGAACGCAATAGAAACCCAAGGCGGGCCACAAGCAATTTCTGAAATGTCAGTGGTATGCGACTTCTCAAAGTACAATTTAGTCTCTTTTATTTGTGTCTGACTTCGCATTGTTGATTGCTGTGTTTGTTTTAAGATAGACTAGGAGAGAGTGGAGTGTAGAGCTGGTCATTTTAACTTCGAATGATGCAGATGGGGCCAGTCTACGGTTCATTGCTTTACTCGTAATAAGTAAATCAAGAGCATTCACAAAGCATAATAAATGTGTAGTGGGGTGGGGGTAGATTAAAAACGAAGGAAAGGCTAGGACACGAAACATTGAACAAAACTAACAACAACAGAAGAGGGAATAATGATGATCCACTGACTAACACCGGGAATGCATGTTTTCACCTAATGGACCTGTTAATACGGTTTTCTGCCTGTTAGTGACTGCAATATCATGGCCCAAAATCTTGGTCTAGCGAAATGATAAATTAAATGAAAGACATTTACAGCGACAGTCCTCGCGACATTTGGTCACATGCATCGGTAAACCCGTACTATATCGGATATTCTGATGACGTAAGAATTTATACGATGTATTTTTACACAACCTTATCGAGGATTTACATCACCGCCATCAATATTTCAGTCATTTTGGAGTGGGACTTTCAAGTCCCACTCCAAAATGACTGAAATATTGATGACGGTGATGTAAATAAGTCCCACTCCAAAATGACTGAAATATTGATGGCGGTGATGTAAATCCTAGTAGTACCTGACATTGAGATGAATGACATCCCAAACCTGTATACTGCATCACAGCTAGATCTAAGGTTTGTGTAATTGTGGGAGTTCATTTAAACTGTCTCGATTAGCTTTTCTAACGAGTCCTTTGAGCAAAAATAAGGAAAGAGAAACGACCTTGAACTGATACAATTAGATCCCAAATCCCACTTTTCAGTGAAACCCACTTTTCGGTGTTCAAAACACGGACTTTTTAACATTATATGATCACGATTACATCACGAAAACACGCCTATATAATTTTGACCCCTTAAACCCCATTTTTATACAGTAAAACTGGGGTTTATTGGGGAATACATTATTTTTCTTATTTCTCCTAAAACACATAGATTGTGGGTACTCGTTAGAACCGCCTGACCGAGGCGGTTCTAACGAGTACTCATAATCTCTTAATTCGTTAGAACCGCCTGACCGAGGCGGCTCCAACGAGTACCCACAATCTATGTTTAGAGCAGAAGTAAACAAATTAAGATTTTTTTTATCCTAAAATTTTCATTTTGGCGGTAAAATTTACAATGTTGTTGTATAGGCATGTTTACAGTGTGAGAGTGTCCTCCGTTGAATATGAATCTGCTCTTGCTATTAAAGACTGATATTTTTGCCCTCTGTTTACAGCTTTCTGTGAGCTGTGCTATAAATTCAGACCCTCTTTAAACATTTTTGACAGTTACCTCCCCTATAACGGTATCTATTCACCTTAAGAACAATCTCCGATATATATATATTATTTCCGCGGAACTGTTTTCCCATATTTGAATTTTATATATAAAGCAAAACTTCTATGCGTTGTGTTCTTGTGTGGGTAAACGAATATTTCTCGCAGTAATTCAATATGCTATTAATTAATTCGTGCGTTGCTCCACCACGTTGTAATATTTCTGCCATTGAAATAATACATTACATGTATCGATAGCAGCAAGAAGACCAAATCTGGAAAAGGAATAAGGAATTTTAACAGTGGTTTGTAAGTAACATGGAGTTTTGATTATTTATTTATTTATTATATCCGCTTTTTCGAAGAAAAATCGGGTATATTGTTTTCGTATCAGAGTCGAGTGTCTATCAGCCTGTATGTGTGTACGTTCGTCCGTCACGTTTCTTTGGAATGGATCTCCTCTGAAACCGGTTTAGGTACATTTTTCAATGTAGATGGCATTGGGCTACTTTTGGTGTGACCTTAGCCTCAAAATGACCCCAAGGTCAAAGGTAAAAAAGTATGACTTTGCCATATCTTTAGTGTTATTCATAGAAAAAGCGGGTATTTACGATGGTATACCATGGACTGCGTGATATAGTTTATTTATTAATTTATTTATTTATTTATTTATTTATTTATTTATTTATTTATTTATTTACAAGAGTAAATTCTCTTTTCATTTTCTTTTTAAATTTTCTTAAACGTATCGTCGCTTAGGCGATCATGTTTGGAACAAAAAGGTCTAATAACTTTTTCTTTTCTTTAATGGATATATAAATAATATTAATAATAAATAATAATAATTCTAAATAATGATAATAATAGTAATAACAAGATAATGATATAAATAACAATAATGATAGCAACGATGTAATTATAACAGAAGAAGAAGCAGAAGAAGAAGAAGAAGAAGAAGAAGAAGAAGGAGGAAGAGGAGGAGGAGGAAGAGGAGGGGACAAGGACGCGTTGGAGGAGAATAAGAAGTACAATCAGTTAATTGGAAACGCAAAAACTGTTTGATCATGATTTTGCTGCATAGAGGCAGAGGACTAGTCCCTAGGATTTTTTTTTGGTTTGTTTACAAAACTGAGCCCCGCCAAGCGAATTTTAGTCTTCGAATACTCCGTCATGACAAATTTTAACTGCGCATGCCCAGCCATTCAGAGGGGCCAGGGATATGGCTTTCTGTCTGAAGGTTCCTCTTGATTCACTGCTTGTATGAGCGAGCAGCGAGGGTTCTGGCGAGACTGCGCGGATGCGCAGGCTCGCCTGAACCTTCGCTGCTCGCATAGGCGATAAGTACCAAATCGCTTGACGGGGTCCAATTAATGTTGTAAAGCGGACAATGTATTTAATTCAAATCTTTATTTTTTCCCGAGGGAGTTTCAAGGGAGTTTTCAACACTTTCTGTGTGCTGTGCAATAATTTAGACCTTCGTAAAACATTTTTGACAGATACCTCCCCTTTCTTGTTCTTCATTATTTAAAACCTTTCAAGCCAGTAAACCTATGCATATTCAGTAAAATTCCTATATTAAGACCACCTTTTGGGCTGTTCAAAAGTGGTCGTAAAGACCACTTTTGAACAGCCCCAAAGGTGGTCCCTGAGCAGAATACATTGTGTGCAGAAAACACGAAGAAAGAATAACTGCACCCTTCTAAATAAGCTTGTTAAAGCAGAATTAGTCTTAATTTTAGGTGGTCTTAATAGCGGAATGTTACTGTACCTGTGGAAAGAGCGGAGATCCCAATGAGACAGCCGTCTCATCAACTACTCTTAGCATTCTGTGCTGATCTCAGCAGGAAAATAGTCTGATTTGTTTGTATTTTAATAGTTATAAGCATTGGTTATGCGGCGTTTGATCTGGGTCTACACTGGCAACGTCGAAGTACACGAGCCCAGTCCAGATTTTACTTTTTACACAGCGCTTTGACTTCACAAGGAGAACACCTGCGCTGCTATAAGTTTGTTTGTTTGTTTGATTGGAGGTTTTACGTCCCCGTCAACACTGTAAAGGTCATTTTGGAGACGTTGCTTCCAATTTTGTGGGACTTTTACCCGACATTGAGATGAAATGACTTCTCAAGCCCTGTCGCCACATGAAACCAATAGGGTTTATTAGCATGGACGGTCCGCCTCGCACCGCGGTTCCTGGACAGGCTTAGATCCTCTAAGCGGTTTACCAGTACTAGTGTGCGGGCTGGATTCAGCGCGCTGCTATAAGTAACTGGTTTCGGGATTATGTACATGGTCAGCGATAGTCACGTGAACAACAGCAGGCGGGAAGCTGCTGTAGTTAGTAACTTTTGGTCGATTGATAAACGGTCGACCAAAAAAGTATAGAAAAGTTTCGGATCTAACCGCAAGAACGATTAGGTGATTATATATCTATGTAAAAATGCATACGGATTTGTTTGACTGCCAAGAAAAACACCTAGCATTGTGGGAGGGATTTTGTAAAAACAAAAAGCAAACAAAGAAACAAAAAACTAAAACATGGAAAACCTGTAAACCTATCGGACAACGCCCGCCCGATGCCCACCCGGACATCGCTGTTTTAAAGGGCGGATTTTAAAACAAAAAGCGTCCAAGAAAATGTGACAATAAGGATTCGGTTGCTTTATTAATATTTTTCTTACAAAAACAACATTCTGCAAAAGAGAGTAAACAGTTTTAGTGCATTAACCCTACGATTGGTATACTACGTCTACAATGTTTCATTTTAATTAGCTTCAAAATAAATAAAATCTTGTTATATAACATGGAAGATTTGTTTGTTTGATTTGAGGTTTAACGGCCCATTCAACACTGTAAAGGTCATTTTGGAGACGTTGCTTCCAATTTTGTGGGACTTTTACCCGACACTGAGATGAAATGACATCTCAAGCCCTGTCGCCCAATAAAACCAATAATGTTTATTAGCATGGACGTTCCGCCTCGCACCGCGGTTCCTGGACAGGCTTAGATCCTCTAAGCGGTTTACCAGTACTTGTGTGCGGGACGGATTCAGCTCTGCGTGGAAGCACCGTGCAGCCCATATATTTCTTCAAGCCCCTATGCACGGGGGCAAAACTCTGATTTGTTTGTATTTAAAGTTATATGCATAGGCTATGCGGTGTTTGATCTGGGTCTACACTGGCAACGTCCAAGTACACGAGCCTAGTCCAGATTTTCCTTTTTACCAAGCTCTCTGACTTCACAAGGAGAACACTTGTGCTGCTATAAATAACTGGTTTCGGGATTTTGTACATGGTCAGCGATAGTCACGTGAACAACAGCAGGCGGGAAGCTGCTGTAGTTAGTAACTTTTGGTCGATTGATAAACGGTCGACCCAAAAAGTGTAGAAAAGTTTCGGATCTAACCGCGAGAACGATTAGGTGATTATATATCTATGTAAAATGCATACTGATTTGTTTGACTGTCAAGAAAAACACCTAGCATTGTGGGAGGGATTTTGTAAAAACAAAAAGCAAACAAACAAACACAAAACAAAAACAAGGAAAACCTGTAAACCTATCGGACAACGCCCGCCCGATGCCCACCCGGACATCGCTGTTTTAAAGGGCGGGTTTAAAACAAAAAGCGTCCAAGAAAATGTGACAAAAAGGATTCGGTTGCTTTATTAATATTTCTTACAAAAACAACATTCTGCAAAAGAGGGAGTAAACAGTTTTTAGTGCATTAACCCTAAGATTGGTATACTACGTGTACAATGTCTCATTTTAATTAGCTTCAAAATAAATAAAATCTAGTTATATAACATGGAAGAAAGCTTTAAACTGAAACCACAACATAATAGGATTGGTGATCACATTAACAAGTCAGTGTAATGAACATCCCTCTACACCCCGCTTTATATAGGAGGTATACATTATTTTTCTTATTTCTGTTACAATATATAGGTTGCGGATATTTGTTAGAACCGCCTTATTTAGGCGGTTCTAACGAGTACCCACAATCTATATTTCGAGCAGAAAAAAAAATATATCACAATTTTTCATCTTAAAGGTTTCTTTTTTTTTTTGGGGGGGGGGGGGGGGGGGGGGGGGGGGGTTGTAATATTTTCAATTATTTTCGAATATGCGCGGTTTCGCAATGATGTCGGAAATGTCCCGTTTCTCATGAGAAGTGTGTGTGTGTGTGTGTGTTTTTTTTTTTTTTTTTTTTCAGGAGTTCTTAATATGGGTTAGTTAAAGCTATGTATTTTTTTCTTTCATACATGACTTTCATCTGTCGCACTACCTTGTTTTTGATTGTACATAAATCTTGAGTATCAAGGACTTGGTACTTGAACAAACCCGATTCATTCTCCCACATGCAAGCAGTATTTACTTTAATTGTGGCTTTCAAAACGTTAATTTCAATGGTGTTAATTATTTATTATTTGGGCCCCGTCAAGCGATTTTGGTACTTATCGCCTATGCGAGCAGCGAAGGTTCAGGCGAGCCTGCGCATCCGCGCAGTCTCGCCAGAACCTTCGCTGCTCGCTCATACAAGCAGTGAATCAAGAGAAACCTTCAGACAGAAAGCCATATCTCTGGCCCCTCTGAATGGCTGGGCATGCGCAGTTAAAATTTGTCATGACGGAATGCTCGAAGACACAAATTCGCTTGGCAGGGCTCATATCCATTTACCCGGGGGTCCTGTCTTTCAATTTGGCCAAAGTTTAGTCTGACTAAACACAAAGTCCGAGACTTTAGGCCTAATAAAATTTTATAACAGCTAAAAAGCTTGATCATAAAACGGATAAAAGTTAACTAGAAATGACATTATTATGAACTAGACTGCTACAGTTGTGCCAGTTCATGATTTGTTTGTTCGAACTGGAGTTTAACGGTCCAGTCAACACCATTCTAGGTCATTTTTAAGCCGGTCAGTTTACCTATCAACCCTTTTCCTGGCAGGCTTATACGCAAGCAGTTAACCAGTACAGTGCACATGTTTTCGCCAGACACTGACAACTGCCCTTCTTGAATCAGCGGAAGGGAGAGAATGACCGTAGAAAAGATTTCATGATCAATCTCCACGGAAGAATGTTGCCGACCCCGGCAGGTATCGAACACGCGTCCTCCTGATCACCAGTCAGACGCGTATCCGGCCGGCTTGCCAGTTCATGAGGAAAGGGCCCTTATTGCTTAGACGACCATAAGCGGATCATGCGAGCATGCGCGTAGGTGCAGTAAAGGCTGCCACGATTAATCGTACAATCGATTAATCGATCGATAAATTCCGCAAAAATGATTATCATTTTTTATTTGCTTTTAGTCGATTACTTAATTGGTACAATTAACTACCCAAAGTTATGCCTAAAATAGCTGTATGAGTGGCAAACAGTGCAGACCCTGATGAGACGCCGCATTCTGTGGCCTCTAATCTGGGTGTACACTGTTTGCTCCGGCCTGTCTGTTCAAATATACATATGGTAAAGTGCAACATATGGTAAGAGTCATGCTCGGACAGACAGCCAGACAGGTTTTTGTTTGTTTGATTTGAGGTTTAACGTCCCCGTCAACACTGTAAAGGTCATTTTGGAGACGTTGCTTCCAATTTTGTGGGACTTTTACCCGACATTGAGATGAAATAACATCTCATGCCCTGTCGCCCAATGAAACCAATAGGGTTTATTAGCATGGACGGTCCGCCTCGCACCGCGGTTCCTGGACAGGCTTAGATCCTCTAAGCGGTTTACCAGTACTAGTGTGCGGGCCGGATTCAGCTCTGCGTGGAAGCATCATGCAGCCCATATATTTCTTCAAGCCCCTATGGGCGGGGGCGGACAGCCAGACAGGTAAAATTATGACAAAAACCTCAGCGATTACTAATCGATTATCGATCTCAATGACAGGGCTGATAATCGATTAACTTTTCAGCTCCGATTAGCCAGCCCTAGGTGCAGTCCCTTTCGATAACACGTCCGTGTGGCAAAGTGCGCTCATTCACGTTTATAATTTTTTTTTTTCTAATTTACACTCGCAACATAGGTAATGGGTGTTCGTTAAGGTACATCATGTAAGTCGGTGTAGTGAGTGAGTGTTTGAGTTTTACGCCCCACCAACAGCTAAGGTCATACGGATACGGGACCTCGGTTTAAAAGACTCATCCGAAAGTCTGGAGAAGCCCGGGATCGATCCTGCGACCCCTGGTTTACAAGGCGAGTAGCGTAACCACTACACCACGGAGGCTTCTATGTAAGTCGGTGTAATGAAAACCCCTTTAAAATCCGATATATATAGAGAAAACTGGGGTTTACAGGGCAATACAGTATTTTTCTTATAAGACACAGGTAGGTCCCATCTCCGTATGACCTTAGCTGTTGCAAGGACGTAAAACTCAAACACTCACTCACTAAGACACAGATTGTGGGTACCCGTTAGAACCGCCTAAGTGAGGCGGTTCTGACGAGTACCGACAATCTATGTTTGGCGTACAAATAAGAAAAATGTCACAAAATTTGATCAGAAGAGTAGATGCCCGCCAGCACATTTGCTGCTCGCACAGACAGTGAGCAAGGGCTTTGAGGAATCTTCAAGCAGACATCCAGCTTTTTGATCCCGTGAGGCGACTGCGTCTATGTAGGTACACATTCATTAATTAGAGATTGCTTTGGACGCCCCCGCTCATCGGAGCTTGGAGAAATGCAGCAAAACTTTGGTGGCTCGAACACCGATGGCTGAGTCGAACCCATTCTCGAGCCCTCAGGAAATCCTCTACATAAGGAATATTATGATAACACACCCGCGCGACATTGAGCATTTTTCACATCTCCAAAATGGCTACTTTTCGGATGAAAATCCTTGATATTTTTCCAATAAATGCTCAAAACATAGGTTGTGAGTGCTCGTTAGAACCGCCTCAGTGAGGCGGTTCTAACGAGTACCCACAACCTATGTCTTGGAGCAGAAATAAGAAAAATAATGAATACCCCCGTAAAACCCAGTTTTCTCTGTATAAAGTGGGGTTTAGGGGGTCTGCATTTTACGGACTTGTTCACGTGATGATAGTGGGGGATTCGTCTTTCATCTTGCAAATATATGCTGTGTGTACTTCTAAGTGGTTCTAATTAGTACACACAGCATGCATTTTCATTACAGAACACCGAAAATATGTCCAAAATTACGAAAACATGCCTATACAAATACATTGTAAACTCTGTCGCCGAAAAATCGAAAATTTTAAGGTGAAAAATT
This sequence comes from Lucinisca nassula, assembly GCA_963580285.1. Lineage (NCBI taxonomy): Eukaryota > Metazoa > Mollusca > Bivalvia > Lucinida > Lucinidae > Lucinisca > Lucinisca nassula. The sequence goes on along the minus strand of OY757025.1, from coordinate 118,839,427 downwards.
TTGATATTTTTCTTATTTCTGCTCAAAATATAGTTTATGGGTACTCGTTAGAACAGCCTCATTGAGGCGGTTCTAACGAGTACCCACAATCTATATTTTAGAGCAGAAATAAGAAAAATAAGGTTTATCCCTGTAAACCCCAGTTTTACTATATAAAAGTGGGGTTCAAGGGGTTCAGAATTATATAGGCGTGTTTTCGTGATGGTATTTCGTTATGCCGCCTGGCAGTAAGCGTCAGTGGCTTGAACTACCCCTGTCTTGAACAGAATTTCGAGGTCCCAAAGGTTTTCGAGCCATTGAAGTTCGACTGTAGATAAGGCTGCATGGTGCTTCCACGCAGAGCTGAAACCGACCGAACTTGAATACTGGTAAGCCGCTTAGAAGGTCTTTGCCTGCCCAGGAAAAGTGGTGCGAGTCGGACCTTCCTTAAACCTTAGTGGTTTCTTTGAGCGGCAGGGCTTGTTGAATCGTAAATTTCTCATTTCGTATTTGTCGGGGGAAAGAATTGGTACCATGTGAAGAAGGGTGTGAAGAATTTAGTATCAACACGTCACAGATTTCATACCGATATTTCTCACGTGCGAGAAAAATATGCGCGTAGTCAAATTCCATGTAGCAATGATGCATATTCCTCACATCGACACAATTCCCACCAAAGCTGCTGCATTTTGCCCCCCCCCCCCCCCCCCCCCCCCCCGATTACAAGTCTTCACACGCATACCATAATTTTATAAACGTGGAAGGAAATTCCAATGTTTTACTGTTGGAACTTCTGGGACAAGAGTTAGAATGCTTAAGATGAGCCGAGTTGCGAGAAAACCTATCCATGGTGATTCTGACTAGACACGCCAGCCTGTATAACTATAAAAGCAAGTTTTAGCAAGAGCTATTTTTTCTGCTAATGTCAATTTGTATAATTATAAGGGGTTTCCGCCTCCTCTTGGTGCTTACGGAGCTATTGTGGGCATTTATTTTTCTTCTTCACAACCAAAAACAGCAGGTCAGAGGTGTGACAAATCCTTACCAATTCTTTACACGTCAGACCTAAATAGTGTTGACTTGGACGTTAAACTCCAATACAAACAAACAACAATCAGACACGTCAGATATTGTCAACAATTCTTCACATGTGTGAGGAATCGGTACCAATTCTTCACACCCGAGAAAAAGTCGCACCAGTTTTTCACAGGTTTGACGAATACTTACTAGTTCTTCACATGAGAAATTTGAGCACAAATTTTAGCGAAACTGACCACAGGTAAATTTTACATATGGAAAATGTTACATATTGGTAAATATTCTTATTATAGGTGTGAAATTTACGAAATGAGAAATAAACGGTTCAACATCTCAATGTCGGGTAAAAGTCCCACAAAATCGGAAGCAGTGTCTCCAAAATGACCTAATTAGTGTTGACGGGGGCGTAAAACCTCAACACAAATAAACGTTAGGTCCTTCCTTTCTTCATGTGTCGGCTGGGTATTTTTTTCTCTCTGCTAATAAAGTCATAATTGGGTACCAAATTGATTGACATAACGCTAATAATCGCGATCTCTCGTCTTACTTTTCCTCATTGAATTTTCTGAAAGAATAAAAAATATAGTACCCACTCCTATTTCGTAATTATTGATCAGCCGGGGCGCCTACATATTATTGATCAGCCTGCGTGCTTACATGTTTAGCATGAGTTGTCCTTCCTTTGGAATAAACAGCGATAATACATATAGGTGTGCAGTTTTACTTGTACAGACTCCACTGGCCGCACATAGAAACGTTTGTTTGAATTTTCATGGGCTGTAAACCCATTTTGTACCAGAAACCCCAAAACGGGTAATTGGCAAACAGTGCAGACCCTGATCAGACGCCGCAGAATGCGGCGTCTGATCAGGGCCTACAATGTTTGCAAATTTCCAAATCAGTTTTAAAGATAACATAACCTGTCAACATCAAATTTTGAAATGGGCTCCTGCTATGTATAAGAAGGAAGATTCCGTTTGGTACAAAATGGGTTAAAGAAAAACAAACATAATTAGTTTGAATGAAACGCGACTGTAATAACAACAATACCCTCAATTGTTAAAAAAAACTTCTCAATTTTCTTGAAACTAAAGCAAATGTCTATCATAGTTTGTAAAATCATTTGGCTATAGAAATGGTGTTGAAAATGTAACCTAATAGCTGAAATGTAACTAATGTAGGTACGAGCACACTGGCACCGACACTATACAATGCAATTTCTATATAAAAACCACATTTGGGACTGTTCAAAAGTGGTCTTGAAGACCACTTTTGAACAGTCCCAAAAGTGGTCTCTCACCGGGTGTAGAACACACAATGAGACAATAGCTATGATTTTTGAGAAAAACTAGTCTTAATTTAAGGTAATTTTACTACACGTTACTTAGGCTGCGAGGAAAGATTAAAATCAGCTTTCTAATCCGCGCGGCCCGATCAGATCTTCGTTGGGCCATTTAGAGGTAGTTGTTGACCCAAAACGGACTGCGTCTTGATGGGACAATGCGCAGGCTGATTTTGTTTTCATTGTGTGCCATTGTCTTTGTCGTTTCGTGTTTCGACAATGAGTTGGTGCGTCACTTGATGAAACAAAAATAATTTTGACTGACCGAAGAAATTGCTGATGTTTTTGTTTGATTTGAGTTTTAACGTCCCCGTCAACACTGTATAGGTCATTTTGGAGACGTTGCTTCCAATTTTGTGGGAAATTTACCCAACATTGAGATGAACCTCATGTTGGGTTTATAAGCATGGGCTCGCACCGCTTTGGGCAGACTTAGGTCATCTAAGCCGTTTACCAGTACTCGTGTGCGATCGGTTGCAGCTCTGCGTGGAAGCATCATGTAGACCATCTATTTATTCAAGACGAAAATGACTGATGTAAAATTTTGAAATTTTCTTTTGTTAATACTCGTAGCAATTTTTAGTTGAATGGCCATTCAGGCAGAACACAAACTTTGGGTTATAAACAATAAACATAGAAACCTCCGTGATATAGTGGATAAGCAACTCGCCTCGCAAACCAGGGGTCGTGTGATCGATTTCGGGCTCCTCCAGACTTTTTGATGAGTCTTAAAATATGTTCTATACTAGAATCGTGCAGTCGATGGCACGCCATCTCATATCCCCACGCTTTTTTAAAGATACGCCACTATATAAGTTCTCAATTGTAACTCCCACCCAATCTAAGATCAAAATTCCGAAAGTGTCATGTACTCCTCAGACCAAAGACCTATCAGTTCCCAAAGTTTCATGTTTCCATCTGAAACGGCGTAGGAGGAGTTATCCGGTAATCATTAAAAAGGGGGTTATGGGGGTGAAAATCCATGTTTTTGACCTCTGGTGACCTCAAACCTGACCCTAGGGGTCAAATTTTGATTGTTATGTATTCTACTCATTATGCTGTTCGATTTGATATGTCACACGACCAGGTTCTGAAAACTTTGATTTTTTACCCCCGGGGCACCCCACCCCTGGCCTGGCCCCTAGGGGTAGGATCAAAATTCCGAAAGTGTCATGTACTCCTCAGACCAAAGACCTATCAGTTCCCAAAGATTCATGTTTCTATCTGAAACGGTGTAGGAGGAGTTATCAGGTAATCGTTAAAAAGGGGGGTCATGGGGATGAAAATCCAAGTTTTTGACCTCTGGTGACCTAAAACCTGACCCTAGGGGTCAAATTTTGATTGTTATGTATTCTACTCATTATTCTACTCATTATGCCGTTCGATTTGATATGTCACACGACCAGGTTCTGAAAACTTTGATTTTTTACCCCCGGGGCACCCCATCCCCTGGCCCCTAGGGGTAGGATCATAATTCCGAAAGTGTCATGCACTCCTCAGACCAAAGACCTATCAGTTCCCAAAGTTTCATGTTTCTATCTGAAACGGCGTAGGAGGAGTTATCCGGTAATCGTTAAAAAAGGGGGTTATGGGGGTGAAAATCCAAGTTTTTGACCTCTGGTGACCTCAAACCTGACCCTAGGGGTCAAATTTTGATTGTTATGTATTCTACTCATTATGCTGTTCGATTTGATATGTCACACGACCAGGTTCTGAAAACTTTGATTTTTTACCCCCGGGGCACCCCACCCCCCGGCCTGGCCCCTAGGGGTAAGATCAAAATTCCGAAAGTGTCATGCACTCCTCAGACCAAAGACCTATCAGTTCCCAAAGTTTTAGGTTTCTAGCTGTAAAAGTGTGGGAGGAGTTGTCCGGTAAGACGGACGGACGGACGTACGGACGACGGAGACAATTACAATATCCCCACTTTTTCTTCGAAAAGCGTGGGGATAAAAATGGTTATCCTTTGGAAGCAAAGAGTACACCACAGAACTGCCAGACTAGCTAGTTTCGGCCATTTAGGCCTCATCAGTGACCCTCAAGTATTTTCAAAATTCCACAATGGAAGAAAACATAAACTACACTATGATATATGGCAGGGAGACTTTTTACAGCCGCCACACATTCCCAGACACCAGATGTAGTGACGTTAAATATGTTCTATAAAAGGACTATCCTTTGGAAGCAAAATCGAGGTGCCGTCTCCATATGACCTTAGTTTTTGGTGGGACCGTCCATCCTTATAATCTCTATTGGTTTCATTGGGCGACAGGGTTTGAGATGTCATTTCATCTCAAGGTCGGGTAAAAGTCCCACAAAATTGTAAGCAACGTCTCCAAAATGACCTATACAGTGTTGACGGGGACGATAAACCTCAACTCAAACAAACAAACACACGCACGCACACACATCACACGCACGCACACCAATCTATATTTGGACTAGAAATAAGAAAAAAATATTGAACTGTTTATCTGAAATAACTACTGTCTTGCGATAAAAGCCCACGGGTATGTTATCGTAGCTATCACGAAACGTTATCACGTCATCATAGCTACTGTCAACATTCAAAGAAGTTATTTAATATGAAATTAATGAATGATCGCAAGACTCTGAAAATTGGTGTGCTCGACCCGCCCATCGGAGCACGGAGAAATGGGTTAGGCTACATGGTGCTTCCGCACAGAGCTGAAACCGACTGAACTTGAGTACTGGATTACTGGTTGTGTTTGTTTCAATTGATGTTTATCGTCCCCGTCAACACTACATGTATTTAGGTCATTTTGGAGATGTTGCATTGAGATGAACTGACATATCAAGCCCTGCCGCCCAATGAAACCAAATGGCTTATAGGCATTGGACGGTCTGACTCACACCACTTTGCCTGGGCAGGCTTAGTCCTTCTAAGCAGTTAACCAGTACTCTCATGTGTGGTCAGTTTCAGCTCTGCGTGGAACCACCATGCAGCACATCTATTTCTCTAAGCGCCACTTGAGTACTAGTAAACCGCTCAGAAGGTCTAAGCCTGCCCAGGAAAAGTGGTGTGAGTCGGACCGTTCCTTATTCCCCAGCAGTTTCTTTGGGCGGTAGGCTGAGATGTCACTTCATCTCAATGTCGGGTAAAAGTCCCGCAAAATTGAAAGCAACGTCTCCAAAATGACCTAAATAGTGCTGACGCGGACGTAAAACCTCTATCAGCGTGACAGCATGCAACTGATTGATTGCTTGGGTTTTACCGACATGTCAATCCTTGTTTGTCATTTTGTGTCGCCTCCCAGGGAAAGGAAGAAAAGAGATAAGTAGAGATATAGTAGAGATGAAAGTAAAATTAACCCATTTAGTACCAGAAACCCCAAAAGGGGTAGTTGGCACACAGTGCAGGCCCAGATCAGACGCCGCAAAACGCGGCGTCTGATCAGGGCCTACACTGTTTGCTAAAAGTGCAGCCATTTTCCAAATTGATTTTGAGGAAAATACAACCTGACAACCCTAAATTTTGAAATGCAATTTTGAAATGCACTTCGATTCGAAAAATTCCATTTGGTACAAAAAAAGGTTAAGGAATGTGTATAACAACCCCCCCCCCCCCCTACCCGTACCTGCTTCAAGGACAACAGGACTTGCACAACTCTATTGAACGCTACAGAAGCCTCAGTGGTGTAGTGGTTACGCTACTCGCCTTGTAAACCAGGGGTTGCAGGATCGATCCCGGGCTTCTCCAGACTTTCGGATGAGTCTTTAAACCGAGGTCCCGTCTCCGTATGACCTTAGCTGTTGGTGGGACGTAAAACTCAAACACTCACTCACTATTGAACGCCACAGTAACGCAAGATACATGGTACCTTTGCCTCACCCAACCGCCCTCGTGACAACATGTAAACCTGAATTTCAGTGCCTTTATCTGCTCAGACAATGAATGTAATTTCGGTAAGTGTAATGTAAGTAGATATACAAATAACTGAAAAATATTTTCAATCAGTACATTATATTTATCTAGTATATGGTGTCATTTTCTAATAATACTGCTATGATATATAATGAATGACAAAAAGAAAAAACGACTTGCCACCTTTTAACTGAAGCCTCATACGTAAGACCGGAAAAATAGAAAGGAGTGTTTGTTGTAGAGTATTCCGCTATTATTGAACAATATGGAAAGTGGTATATTTGTGTGAACACCTTCATTGAGCTAGAGCTTAATTGTTGCATGGATATTAATTAATTTAATTAGGTGAGTAATTGATACAGTCTCTCTCTCCATCACGAAAACACGCCTATATACTTTTGACCCCCCTCGAACCCCAGTTGTGTATAGTAAAACTGGGGTTTACAGGGGTAAGCCTTATTTTTCTTATTTCTGCTCTAAAATATAGATTGTCGGTACTCGTTAGAACCGCCTCAATGAGGCGGTTCTAACGAGTAACGACAATCTATATTTTGAGCAGAAAGAAGAAAAATATCAAAATTTTTCATCATAAAATGTTCATCTTTTCGGCGATAAAGGTTACAATGTATTTGTTTAGGCGTGTTTTCGTAATGCTCTCTCTCTCTCTCTCTCTCTCTCTCTCTCTCTCTCTCTGTCTCTCTCTCTGTCTCTCTCTGTCTCTCTCTCTGTCTCTCTCTCTCTCTGTCTCTCTTTCTCTGTCTCTCTCTCTCTCTCGCTCTCTCTTTCTCTCTCTCTCTCTCTCTCTCTCTCTCTCTCTCTCTCTCTCTTATCGTACTGCGAAGGACCCTCGTTACAACAACAGGATATGCTCCATCACACTTCGACGCTATAAAGAATAAGCCGCACGGGCCTCTGTGGCCTAGTGGATGACTCTTAATCATTAGATCTCTCATCGCTGTGGTTCGAGCCTGGGCCGAGGCTGGCTCGGGTCACATGTGGGACGTCAAGTTCTGCAACGGTAGGTCAGGTGGTTTTTCTCCGGGTACTCCGATTTTTGTCTAACTCTGATTTACGATCGGCTCGATATTAGTGAAATAATCTTGAAAGGTCCGTAAAACGAAAACCAAAAAGAATATGCCTCTGTTTAGATCCCAATAAGGAGTATAACTGGTAATCCTCAGTAACTCCAAAGAAACATATGCTGTGGGCATTTGTTAGAATCGCCTCGCTGAGGCGTGTCTAACAAATATCCACAACATTTGCTTCTTTGAGTTATCAATACAATAATCTAATACTCTTAAACATCTCCATTAATTCCTCCTATCTTTAGCTAAAAATTCGTTCCACTGAAATTGTTGTGGCAACGAGTTTTTCGTTACATAACATGTCGGTATAAAGAGGATGATCTGTATTTGAAATCGCCCATTGATAAAACGTCATGTCATGAGATTAAACATGTACGTTTTGCAACAGAAATATCAGAAATAAAATAAACTATGACCCTTGAAAATCCCATTTTCCCTGTTTCTTGTGTGTGTGTGTGTGTGTGTGTGTGTGTGTGGGGGGGGGTTATATCGCTTTCAAGACAATTTTGTGGGACTTTTACACCGACACTGAGATGAAATGACATTTCAAGAAACCAAAATGCTTATATGTATTGGACGTCTGAGTCACCACATTGTCTGGACAGGCTTAGGTCCTCTACGTGGTTTACTTGTACTCATATGTGGTCAGTTTCAGCTCTACGTGGAAGCACCATGCAGCCTATTTTTTCAAAGCCCATGGGTTTGGGCTATCTGACCTTTCTGAACAATACCATCTGATTATATAATTGTGTTAATATATTATATGTCTACAGTCGAGCAATGTGATCGCGTGCAAGTCTCAGATTAATTTCCGTAGTGATAACATTACGATAACACACCCGTGCGATATAGTGCAATTTTTACATCTCCAAAATGGCTACTTTTCTGACGAAAATCTATGATATTTTTCTCACTTATACTGCAAACATAGGTTGTGGGTTCTCGTTAGAACCGCCTCATTGAGGCGGTTCTAACGAGTACCCACAACCTATGTCTTGGAGCAGAAATAAGAAAAATATTGTTTACCCCCCTAAACCCCAGTTTTCTCTATATAAAGTGGGGTGTAAGGGGGTGTTCATTTCACGGACTTGTTCACGTGATAATGTACAATATCACGATAGTCACATCGGTGTCCGAGTCAAATGTCCGTAGATAGCGTGCCTTGAGCGAACCAGGCATTTTTCTTATCCATGTCACGGGAATAGCTGCCACAGACAGACGCATAAACACGCATTCGCGACACACATGTGGAAGGTTCACTGGAATCCTTTAACTGTTACTTCCGCTTGACTCATGTGTAAATAAGGCGTAAAAACAGCTGTTTTTTACCAACATGCTGAAAAACATGGACGGCTTTTTAGCTCACCTGAGCACGAAGCGCCAATGGTGAGCTATTGTGATCGGTCAATGTCCGTCGTGCGTCATGTGTCGTCAACAATTTGCTTTAAATGCTAACTCCTCCTTAACCCGTGAGCCTTCATAGGAATATTGCTGAGGTGACCCTCTACAAAAACAGCTAAAATTATTCCGCTCCGCTGAACAAGGTGGCCGCCAGAGCTAAAAATCGAAAAATCTTTAAACGACAACTTCTCTTGTACCTTAAGGCCAATTTCATTCAAACTTTATAGACATATTGCTTAGGTGACTCTCTACCAAAATGGCTAAAATGTTTTCGCTCCAGTGAACAAAATGGCCACCAGAGCTAAAAATAGATAATTCTTTAAACGACAACTCCTCCTGTACCCTTGGGCCAAATTAATTCAAACTTCATAGGAATGTTGCTTAGGTGACCCTCTACTAAAATAGCTAAAACTGTATTGCTCTGATGAGCAAAATGGCCACCATAGCTAAACATAGAAAAACATCGTAAATTTGCTTCAAACACAAACTCCTCCTCAACCCTTGGGCCAATTTGATTCAAACTTCATAGGAATGTTGCCCAAATGACTCCCTACCAAATAGTTAAAATCGTTGTGCTCTGACAAAAAAAGATGGCCACCAGAGCTAAAAATATAAAAAAAATATTTAAACGACATTTGCTCTTGTTCCCTTGGGCCAATTTTATTCAAACTTCATAGGAATGTTGCTTAGGTGACCATCTACCAAAATAGCTGAAAAGGTTCTGCTCTGATGAGCAAAATGACCGCCATAGCTAAAAATAGAAAAGCATCGTTAATTTGCTTCAAACACGAACTCCTCCTTAACCATTGGGCCAATTTGATTCAAACTTCAAAGGAATGTTTTGTAGGTGACTCCCTAAAGAAAAAGCTAAAATCATTCCGCTCTGACTAGCAAGATGACCACCAGAGCTAAAAATAGAAAAAATCTTCAAACGACAACACCTCCTTTACCATTGGGCCAATTTCATTCAAACTTCATAGGAATTTTGCTTAGATGACCCACTACCAAAATAGCTTAAACCTCTGATGAGCAAAATGGTCGCCGTAGCTAAAAACAGAAAAACTTTTTAAATTTTCTTCAAAACGCGAACTCCTCCTCAACCTTTGCGCCAATTTGATAAAACTTCACAGGAATGTTAATTAGGTAACTCCCTACCAAAATAGCTAAAATCGTTCAACGCTGCGAACAAGATGGCCACCAGAGCTAAAAATAGAAAAAATCTTCAAACGACAACTCCTACTTACCCCTTGGGCCAATTTGATTCGAACTTCACAGGAATATTATGTTGTTGACTCCCTACCAAAATAGCTAAAAATCTTCCGCTCTGACTAACAAGATGGCCACCAGAGCTAACAATACAAAAACATTTCAAACGACAATTCCTCCTTACCCCATTGGGCCAATTTGATTCAAACTTCACAGGAATATTATGTTGTTGACCCTCTACCATATTAGCTAAAATGATCTCACTCCGATGAACAAAATGGCCACCTTAGCTAAAAATAAAAACAAAAAAACATTGTAAATTTGCTTCAAACTTCACAGGAATGTTGCCCAGGTGACTCCCTGCCAAAATAGTTAAAATCATTCCACTCTGATAATCAAGATGGCCACCAGGGCTAAAAATAGAAAAAAATCTTCAAACGACAATTCCTCCTGTACCCTTGAGCCATTTACATTCAAACTTCATAGGAATGTTGCTTAGATGACTCTCTGTCAAAATAGCTAAAATTGTCTCGCCCCGATTAACAATATGGCCACCAGAGCTAAAAATAGAAAAATATTGTAAATTTGCTTCAAATTGCGAACTCTTCCTAAACCCTTGGGTCAGTTTGATTCAAACTTCAAAGGAATATTGCCTAGGTGACACCCTACCAAAATAGCTAAGATCGTTCCACTCTGATGAACAAAATGGCCACCAGAGCTAAAAGCTAAAAATAGAATGTACTAGAGACAGTGACATTCAGGTGAGCGAATCAGGGCCCTCTGGGCCCTCTTGTTTATTATTATTTTATTTAGGTCTGCCCTGTATTTTTTATGTGTTTGTTTTTTTTTATATGTTTTTGTTGATAAAATTGTCATGTTGAGACTTGCAATGTATATCATAATTCATTTTAGATGCTCAAAAACGCCAGCTCTGTATTTTGGAAGGTACTGAATGCAAAAAAAAAAAAAAAAAATACAAGAAAATGTATTTTAAACGGGAAATTACTATGGGATAATGCAAAGACGATACTGGGTAGGGTCGGAAATTGAAAATGGTAGGGTCGGTGTTTTAATTTTTATTTTGTTCTTTTATTGATAAAAATAGAAGAGTCGGGTGGAGGTGGGAGGTCTGAAGCAGGGTTGGTCGGGTTACCGGAAACACGGCTATTGTTTTTTTAGGCCTAATAGTCTAATTTGAAGAACAAGAGATGAAATAAAAGAAGAAAGCATTGATACAACGCATAATGAAGTAATGTAGTAATTTCTTCATTTTGAAATTTTTAATTCATTATGCGTTGGCATAGTCGATGCGAAATGAAATAAAATGTAGTTTTTACTTCATTATGCGTCGATACTAAGATCTATCATTTTTAATTTCAATAAACTTGTTTCAGATCTTGATATTGATACTAATACTCCTGATTCATGTGATTGTAAAAACTCAAAGTATTGCTATCCTGCTGCTGGTCATGCAATTACTGGCAATTTGAAAATTATTCCTGATTCTAGGATAAGGAATATAATTTCTAAAGGACCGACATATCGGTTTCCTTCTAAAATTGATTTCAGTAAATGTAGAGATGAAATCGCTGCTTCATTGAATGAATTCGGTAATCGATGGTGTAAGCGAGAGTATGTTGAGCATAAAGCCCTTAGGAAACTTAGCATTTTAAAACTAGTGAATAAACGCATTTCTTTGTATTCTCAAAATACTAACTTATTACCTCCTAAGCCCAAGACGTCTTTACGTCATCTTAAACTAGGTATTCAAGAATTTCATAAGAAGTTTGTTTTGGCCCCTGCAGACAAGGCCGCTAACAACGTCGTCGTTGTGTGACGGCTCCACTATGTTAACACGCTTAAGCAGGAGCTTGGTGGTACTAAGGCCTATGAACTTCAGCCTTAAGCTGAAGAGAGAGCTATAGTAGATAAACATGTTTGTCTTTCAGCCACCAAGTTTGCTGTGTGTGTGTTAACGAAGGCCAAGACAAGCTTCCTACGCTATACTGGTTACCAAAACTTCATAAAATACCTTACAAAGCACGGTTTATTGCAAATTCTAGCTCTTGCACTACCACTGAACTTTCTAAATTATTAACTTCCGGTCTTACTGCTATTAAAACGCATGTAATTAAATATTGTGATAAAGTCTTTGAAAGATCAGGAAGAAATCTGTTTTGGTCTATAAAAAAATCGAATGAGGTTTTAAATAAATTGAAATCTAGACATTTTCGTGCTTCTAGTCTGTCTACCTACGATTTTTCCACTCTTTACACTACACTTCCTCATAATCTGATAAAAGAAAAGCTTAATGATTTAATTGAATGGGCTTTTCACAGAGAAGATTCTCTCTATCTTGCATGTAATGTCAGAAATGTATTTTTCACTTCTAAAGAGCATAAGAATTATACACTTTGGTCATGTCAGAAAGGGTGTGATGCCCTCACCTTTCTACTTGACAATATTTATATTAGATTCGGTACTAAGTTATTTAGACAAGTTGTGGGTATTCCGATGGGTACTAATTGCGCACCTCTTGTGGCTGATCTGTTCTTGTATTGTTATGAAAGAGACTTCATTTTGTCGCTTTCCATTGATAACCAATCTGAAATTATTGAAGCTTTTAGCTCTACTTCTAGATATTTAGATGATTTATTAAATATTGATAATACCTATTTTGATGGTTTGATCAGTCAGATTTACCCCCTAGAACTTCAGTTAAATAAAGCAAATTCTTCTGATACCGAGGCCCCGTTTTTGGATTTACATCTATCTATTGTAGATGGATTTGTTTCGTGCAAAATTTATGATAAACGCGATGACTTTGATTTTGAGATTGTAAATTTTCCTTTTTTGGATGGTGATGTTCCTCGTGCGCCATCCTATGGCGTTTATATTTCGCAATTAATTCGATTTGCTAGAGTGTGTAGTCATGTAACTGACTTCAACACTCGTAATAAATTATTAACGGCTAAACTCCTTAATCAGGGTTATTGGTACCATAAACTACGCAAAGCCTTTTCAAAATTGTATAGACGCCATTCTGATTTAATTTCAAAATTCAATATTGGACTTAAATCTCTTCTGCAACAAGGTCTATCGGAACTCGAATTTTATGGTGACTTAGTATATAAATTCAGAAAAATATATAACCGCAATGACTTTAGCACCCAATTTCGTAAAATCATTCTTCAATATAAAAAGATTGGGTACAACATGGATATTATACGACAGACTGCATGCATGGTAGTGTAACCCAATCACGGTTGGCAACTTTGCTTCCCTCTTTAATTGCACGCCGGTGGGTCAGGCCTCAGATTCTATGATGGCTCCAACGAAAAGGCTTATTGAGAATTAGAGAGATAATGCTGGTTGGTGCCTGATGCTCTGTCTCTGGTCGGGCTCATCGGAGTCTAACTGTTGGTTTTCTTTTGCTCCAGCATTTCAGTGGTTTCTTGCTGTCGAGTCCTCACCGTTGTCTCACCTCTGTGGTTCTTTGATTTTTGTGTTCACGGAGATGTTGCACTGATGAGTTAGGAGGCCTTCATGTGGACTGAACAAATTATTTGTCTAAATCGCGACAGAAGTAAGGGCGAGGATTGTGGCCACGTAAAATCGATTTAAGCCCCCCAGTGGAAATCTTCCACTGACCGTTCCAAGGCGGCTCTTCTGTGGCGATTTATTTATGTTGTTGTTTGTTGCTTGCTGTGTGTATCACTTGTGACTTTTAATTTTGAATGGCCATATGGCCATTTTGTGGGAAAGTAACTGTCCTTATGGCCTTCCTTTGTTTAGGTTTCCATTATGGTCTGGTCGCTTAATGTTTGTATTTCTTTCCCTTTGGTGTCTTTTATGGGTGGAGTAAGTTAATTGTATCAATTCCTGATCTTTGTTTTACTTCTACTTTGAGCAAAATGAAAGAATTATTTCATTTTGCGGTGATAGGTGGCATACTTAATTTTACTTCATTATGCGTCGACAGTTTGTATCTAGAAGCCTATGTGGTGTATTAGTTATGCTATAGCTACTCGCCTGATAAACCGGGATAGCAGGATCGATCCCAGTCTTGAAACCGAGATCCCGTTTCCGTATGAATGAGTCTTGACACCAAGTTCGCTACTTTGTATGACCTTAGCTGTTAGTGGGACGGAAACTGAAACACACTCGCACTCCTTTTAAGATGCATAGATGGACAAACAACTTGGCTATGGACTGGTCCAAGCCAATATGGTCCCCCACCCCAACTATTGTGTGCACTACATGATCATGTGTTGAGCCTAAACACAAATAAGGGAAAAACATCAGACATGAGACCAAAATACCGTAAGGCGTTCAGTTTTAACTCTACTAACATAATCAAATACAGTGAAATTCCGCTATTAAGACCACCTGAAATTAAGACAGATTTTGTTTTTAAAGCATATTTTGAAGGTTAAAGTTACATTTTCTTTGTGATTGCGACATTCAGTGTGCTCTTGTGGAAGACCATCTTTGGGACTGTTCAAATGTGGCCTGAAAGACCACTTTTGAACTGTCTCAAATGTGGTCTTTATATTGGAATTTACCTGTATTGCTTCCTAAGTCTTTGTTCTCCTTTCGTAGACAGCTATGTTCTTCCATCATTACTTCAATTTGCGTCGATATGGTGCATATCAACGCGAAATGAAATAATTTTTTTACTTCATTTCGCGTCGACTACGCCGACGCATAATGAAATAAAAAAAATTAAAATGAAAAAATTACGATATTACTTCATTTTGCGTTTTATCAAAGCATTCAAACATACATGTTCATAAAACATTGGCACATAGATAAAGATTAACAAGAAAATTCACTGTGCATATATGTCTGTATTACAGTGTCACTTTTTGCTGTTGTATCATTATTAATTGGGCCCCGTCAAGCGATTTTGGTACTTATCGCCTATGCGAGCAGCGAAGGTTCAGGCGAGCCTGCGCATCCGCGCAGTCTCGCCAGAACCTTCGCTGCTCGCTCATACAAGCAGTGAATCAAGTGGAACCTTCAGACAGAAAGCCATATCCCTGGCCCCTCTGAATGGCTGGGCATGCGCAGTTAAAGTTTGTCACGACGGAATGCTCGAAGACACAGATTCGCTTGGCGGGGCTCAATTGATGTGCTTAATTGATAAGATTTGGATTTTACAAAGATTTTACCGAAACTAAACGCAAGAACCACGGCGGAGCTAGAAGAACAATGAGATCAGTTGACTTGGCGTTAAATTCTCTGTTAAATGTAGTAGATAAACTTAGAAAACAGTGCCAAAAAGAGGTTACCATACAGGCACACAATGCCGACTCAACGCTGAACACAGATTTCCAGACACTTCGGCCCCACCACCACCTCGGCCCCTAGACAGGTGGGCCCAAAACCAAGTCAGCCCTAGACACCTCGGTCCTAGTCACCTCGGCCCTAGACACGTCGGCCCCACTGTCACCTCGGCCTATAGACATCTCGGCCCCAAAGACACCTCGGCCCCACTTTTGAAATCTGTCAGGGTAAAAAACAAAAACCTCATCGGGCATCCAACCCGATCTCCTATTTAAGTGGAAGCCCCGTGAGAAGCAAAGTGGGGCCGAAGTGTCTAGGTATATGGGGCCGACCAGTCTAGGGACCGAGATGTCCAGGGGCCGACCCGTCTAGGGTTTCAATGTTATGTGGGGCCGAGGCGGTTTTGGGGCCGAGGTGTCTAGGGGCCGAAGTGTCTAGGGGCCGAGGTGGTTTTGGGGCCGAAGTGTCCTGTTATCAACACAACATACAGTGAAACTTCGATAACTCGAACATTGATAGGACGTTTACCATGGCTAATTCGAACTCATTCTGGAGTTGCTTGAGACTATTTCCTAAAGCTCTAGATATCTTATATCGAGGATAATATACAGTCGAACTTCAATGGCTCGAACACCTTTGGGACCTTGATAATATGTTCGAGACAGGGGTAGTTCGAGCCACTGAGGCCTACTACCAGGAGGTATACGATATACTTTTAGATAATTTTCGATGTTCCGTATAATGAAAATGTATGCTGTGTGTACTCGTTAGAATCGCCTCATTGAGGCGATTCTAATGAGTACACACAGCATACATTTGCAAGCTAAAGGACGAAAATCTCCTAAATTATCTCCCACTATTTCTTATATATAGGGGATTGCCCTATGGGCTCAAGAACGGGTTCGACTCAGCCATGGTAAACGAGCCATCGGTGTTCGAGCGATCGAAGTTCTACTGTATGATATTTTTCTGATTTTATCTTAAAAAGGTATGTTGTGTGTACTCATTAGAATCGCCTCAATGAGGCGCTTCTAATGAACATACACAACATACCTTTATTTTATATAAGATCATAAAATATCCTTAAGCGATCCCCATTATGCAACACCCGACACTATGTTTAAACCTCAGTAATTCGAACTATACCTATCTGGATTAAACCTTCATGGTCCCTGAGGGGTTTGAGCTATTAAAGTTCGACTGTAAAATGAAGAACAAATTACAAAATATATTCTTGAAACCATTATTTAAAAAGCCACACCCAGCAACGACAAGGCTAAGCTATAGAAACTAAAGACAATACACCCATTAACAACATAAAGCCAGTTGAAGTAAAGAATGTACATGTATAGTAATGTTCCACAATTAAATCCAACTTAAATTAAGACTAATAATCCACCATGTGGGTTGGGTATTATATATGCCTGGAAGATATACAGAAAGACTGATTGAATATGTGCTGTATTTATATCAATCGTTAAAAAAAGCAATTCATCTGGTAAAAAGGTATTCCTTCAGATTGCGTTTGAAACATTCTACGCTTGTGGAGAATCTTAAATATGATGGCAAGCGGTTCCATTGTTTAGCTCCATTTATCGCAAATGATTTTTTAATAGTAATTAGATCGTGCAAATGGAACCCAAAGTAAGGCGTTGCCTGTGGAACGCAAGTTTCTTCCATTACATCTTCTTAGCCATACAACACATACAGGAAATCATCACAATATGAAACTAGATCAGCAGTCGATGGTATACCATCGCAAATACCCGCTTTTTCTATGAATAACACTAATGACTATGTATTAGGTAGCCAAAACTACATGTAAGTTAAAAAAATTGCAAAGAACATTCTAACATTCAAAGTTTCAGAAGTGTAACTCTTATAGTTAGAAGATATGGCAAAGTCATACTTTTTGACCTTTGACCTTTGGGTCGAGGTCACACCAAAACATATTCTATATTCCAAGGGGCATCCAATAAGCAAAGATTCAGAAGTGTAACTCCAATAGTTTAGGAGGTATGGCAAATCATAATTTTGACCTTTGACCTTGGGGTCATGTTGAGGTCTAGGTCACACCAAAAGTATCTAAATTTTTTCTATATTCCAAGGGCCATCAAATAACCAAAGTTTCAGAAGTGTAACTCTAATAGTTTAGCAGATATGGCAAAATCATACTTTTTGACCTTTGACCTTGGGGTCAAGGTCACACCAAAAGTTACCTGACATATTCTATATTCCAAGGACCATCCAATAAGCAAAGTTTCAGTAGTGTAACTCCAATAGTTTAGGAGATATGGCAAATCATAATTTTTGACCTTTGACCTTGGGGTCATGTTGAGGTCAAGGTCACCAAAATGTTGCCCACTGCCATCTACATTCCATGTACTATCCACATGCAAAGTTTCAAAAGTGTAACTTCAGTGGTTGCAGAGGAGATCCATTTACAAGAAACGTGACGGACAGACAGACGGACAGACAGACGGACTGACGCCGGACTCAACTGTGGTACGAAAACAATATACCCGATTTTTCTTCGAAAAAGCGGGTATAAACAGCAAAAAAAAGAAGAAAAAAAAAGCTCATCTAATGCACAAAAGCTATGCAAACTGCTGCCAAAAGGCGTTTACTCCTTAATGGCAACGGTACATTTGTACTGAAGTCCTAGTTTCTAAGGGACAGTGTCATGGTGCAGTGCCAGAATTGGGCTGTTATTTTCATCGAGAATATCTATAAAGGTCTTTGAAAATCATTCGTGATTATTGAAATTTTGTATTCGAAACATAACTGAAAAGCTGCCAGCGTGCAATTACCATTAAGTCATTGTGTTCAATGTAAGTTTTAAAAGATATAATGACAATGACTTACGCATCATTTCAATCCAGCAATAAATATTTACAATAATAATGGTTCAAAATATAGAATTTCGCATTTTAAATACTTTTAATTTCAATGGAATTGGACAAACAATTATGGCAAACTACGTCAGTTAGCCTTATTATCATATGGGCCCCGTCAAGCGATTTTGGTACTTATAGCCTATGCGAGCAGCGAAGGTTCAGGCGAGCCTGCGCATCCGCGCAGTCTCGCCAGAACCTTCGCTGCTCGCTCATACAAGCAGTGAATCAAGAGGAACCTTCATACAGAAAGCCATATCCCTGGCCCCTCTGAATGGCTGGGCATGCGCAGTTAAAATTTGTCATTACGGAATGCTCGAAGACACAAATTCGCTTGGCGGGTCTCATTTGAAGCACAACATGGTAAAACTTACTTTTGCCATTTGCAAACAAAGGTACTGCTTAGCCTGTACATCCACGCAGTCTGGTCAGCACATTTGAAATTGCAATTTGGATAGAACCTCTAGTTTGCATGTCAAGATTCAAGGCTCTTGCTAGCCTATATAACTGAACAGGTCAATCTATGTCTGTCTAAGCTGGTCGTACACCCAAAGACAGGGTGAATATCACGTGTATATCACGTTTACATCATGTTAACAAGTCCGTGAAATGAAGACCCCCTCTTAACCCCGTTTTATATAGAGAAAAGGAGGGTTTACGGGGTATTCCTTACTTTTCGTATGTCTGCTCCAAGACATAGGTTGTGGGTACTCGTACAACCTATGTTTGGAGTAAAATAAGAAAAAAATCGGAGATGTAAAAAAAAATGGGGTTTACGGGGGTATTCCTTATTTTTCGTATTTCTGTTCCTAGACATAGATTTAGGGTACTCGTTAGAGCACCCACAACCTATGATTGGAGTATAAATAAGAAAAAAATATCACGTACTGTCTTCAGAAAAGTAGCCATTTTTCCTTATTTTCCGTATTTCTGTTCCTAGACATAGGTTGTGAGTACTCGTTAGAACCGCCTTGATGAGGCGGTTCTAACGAGCAACCACAAGCTATGTTTGGAGTATAAATAAGAAAAAAATCACAGATTTTTATCAGAAAACGGTAGCCATTTTGGAGATGTAAGATTGCACTATATCCAGGCCTCATATTTTTCAGGCATTTGCAGGATTTCAGGCTTTTAGAGCTTGATTTCAGGTTTTTAGATTTTGATTTTTGTACCTATAGACTGTTTAAAAGTCTTTAACCCATACCCTGCTGAATAAATTAATTAACCCACACCCATTTCTGATTATAAGTCAACCAAATTACTTGATATTTCCACAAACTCCATTACAAACAGTGAAGATCCTGATCAGATGGCTTCTTCAGAAGCCATCTGATCTGGATCTTCACTGTTTGCAAAGGTAATAGTTATGTCTTGTTCAGTAGGATAAGGGTTGAAGCTGCAAAATCGGGCCTTTCAGGTTCCAACTCCATTACAAACAGTGTAGATCCTGATCAGATGGCTTCTTCAGAAGCCATCTGATCTGGATCTACACTGTTTGCAAAGGTAATAGTTGTGTCTTATTCAGCAGGATAAGGATTGAAGCTGCAAAATCGGGCCTTTCAGGTTCCAACTCCATTACAAACAGTGTAGATCCTGATCAGATGGCTTCTTCAGAAGCCATCTGATCTGGACCTACACTGTTTGCAAAGGTAATAGTTGTGTCTTGTTCAGCAGGATAAGGGTTGAAGCTGCAAAATCGGGCCTTTCAGGTTCCAACTCCATTACAAACAGTGTAGATCCTGATCAGATGGCTTCTTCAGAAGCCATCTGATCTGGATCTACACTGTTTGCAAAGGTAATAGTTGTGTCTTGTTCAGCAGGATAAGGGTTGAAGCTGCAAAATCTGGCCTTTCTGGCATGGAAAAGCATGGTCAGTATGAGGCCTGTATATCGCACGGATGTGTTGTCGTAGTGCAAAGAACGCGAAGCACTGACAACACCGGTGTGTCAATTGTTTCCTATAGTCTAGGCTGAAATAATGGTCCATTTTGTTTAACCCTTAAATCCCACTACTTTAAGCAAACGGTGCAAACCCTGATCAGCATCATGCTGCCCATCTATTACTTCCAGTCCCGATGGGTGGGGCGGGCAGGAGCCTAGGTGTGGACTGGCAATTAGAATATTGCCAAAGACAGTTATTTGTGTAACACATTTCTAGGGGTGGGGGCGGGAATATACAGTGTTGACGGGGACGTTAAACCTCAAATCAAACAAACAAATAAAGACCAAGCCTGATCGTCAAGCATCAACTTCGTTATTATGCCCCAAACTTCGAAGAAGTTGATGGGGCATATTGGTTCTGTCTTGTCCGTCTGTCTGTCCGTTACGCTTTCACCCTGTAGGAAACTCAAGAATGGTGATAGGATCTCAAAATTTCATATATGGAATGTGCATGAAAAATAAGCGGACACGTATTTTTTTTTTCGCTGGACTTGTCTTTGCAGAGTTACGCCCCTTTTCGAACTTATGCATTGTGGCTATTGGGAACCTCTTGTGAGCTAGATATCTGGAGAACCACTTTAGCTAGGCACATGATATTTAGTAAACAGTTTGGGTCTGAGGTGTAGATGACCTGATTAACTTTTGACGAAATTCCGAAAATATTTAACGGAGTAACGCCCCTTTTCGGACTTATGCATTTCGGCTATGGGGAAACCTTGCGAACAAAATATCTGAAAAACCGCTTGAGCTAGGCTCATGATATTTAGTAGAGACTTTGGGTCTAATGTGTAGATGACCTGATTAACTTTTGATGAAATTCGGAAAACATTTAACGGAGTTATGTCCCTTTTCGGACGTATGCATTGTGGCTATGGGGAAACCTTGTGAAGAACAACTCGAGCTTGGCTCATGATATTTGGTATACAGTTTGAGTCTAAGGTATATGATAACCTGATTAACTATTGACGAAATTCCGACTATATATAACAAAGTTATGCCCCTTTTCGGACTTAACTCATCATGGCTATAGGAAAACCTTCTGAACAAAGTATCTAGAGGACTGCTTGAGCTAGGCTCATGATATTTGGCATACAGTTTGGGTCTATTTAAAGCAAATGATCATGAGGTACTGTTTACTGTCCCATTTAGGGACAGGCATATGGTTAGGGGCATAGTGTTTCACAAACACAATTTCTAGTTTTCAAAGGCTTGCAATCTGTAGTTTGAATTTCACTTTATATAATATATCTCATGTATTGTCTGTCCTGTCAAAGACCTATCCAGCCAATACAATGATTATTCACACATGAACAGGGGGCGCGCCAAGCAAAATAGATCTTCACATATGTGCGCCCAGCAAAGATTAAGATCAGCCTGCGCATCTGCGCAGATATAGTAACAATAGGTTTTTCTACGTCTCTCATGTCTGCTTGTTTCCTGTGGACGCTTTGTCCATTAAATAACCATAACTCCTGCATGCTTTCTGGCATACATATTTTTTTCCCCAAAGACATAGATTGGGTATATACAACCTAAGTTTTGGAGTAAAAATAAAACGTATAACAGAGAAAAGTCACATCACGTGAACAAGTCCGTGAAATAAAGACCCGCCAAAACCCCACTTTATATAGAGAAAACGGTGGTTTACGGAAGTATACACTATTTTTCTTATTTTTGCTCCAATACATAGGATGTGGGTACTCGTTAGAACCGCCTCACTGAGGCGGTTCTAACGAGCACCCACAACCTATATTTGCAGTATTTATAAGAAAAATGCCAAGGATTTTCAGCATTTTGGAGATGTGAAAAAATGCACTATGTCGCACGAGTGTGTTATCGTTATGAGTTGTGGATTCACGAAAGACCTTATGATAACACCCCGTGTGACGTAGCGCATTCTTTCATCCATCCAACACTGGTATTTTGTGATTCCAGTTGTCATGTTTGTCTGATATTTTGCTCGAAACTGCGTAGATTTTAGGTGCTCGTTGGAACCGCTCATTGTGTACCCGCAATCTATGTTTTGAACCAGAAATAAGAAGAAATGAATATATTTTTTTCTGCTGTTCATGGAAGTATGAACTCTGCGGGTCGCGTGCAAATTAAATGAATCCCGAAGGGGTTCATGGAAACTTTGCTGGCGAGCCGCTGTCGTTAGCAGAAAATTAAGTTCATATTTTTTTCATACTTTGCCCCCATCACTGGGCAAAAATGCTTTATAGGGCCAACCTTTAAAGCTGAAAAGACATTTACACACCTTTTTTTCAACAACGAGCGGAAAAGTGTTGACGTCACCAACGCCTATACGAGAAACATTGTTTAGACTCACATCACTTGACGTCACTGAAAATCAAGCGACTCGATGCGTTCATGGAAGTATGAACTACTTTGTTTTCTATAGATTTACATTAGACTTTACACTGGAAATGTAAATATACCCATATAAACCCCAGTTTTCTCAATATTAAGTGCGGTTTATAGGGGTGTTCATTACATGGACTTGTAAACGTCCTATTGTTAACAAGTCCGTGTAATGAACACCCCTCTAAACCTCACTTTATATAGAGAAAACTGGTGTTTACGGGAGTAAACATGTTTTCTTATTTCTTCTCCAAGGCAAAGGTTGTGGGTACTCGATAGAACCGCCTCAATGAGGCGGTTCTAACGAGCACCCAAACCCTATGTTTGGAGTACAAATAAAAAAAAATATATCACAAATTTTCATCCGAAAAATGACCTTTTTTGAAATATTAAAGAATGCACTAAATCACACGGATGTTGTATCCTGATAGTGATGAGATTAGTCACCCATTTTTGGTCACTGTGGTACGTTTTTAAGCTATCTGATGACTGTCATATGTTGCGATGTTGCGTAAAACTTTTAGTTTATATGATAACTTCCTGTATAATGAGATAACAAGATAATTGTGTATACAAAACAAATACTAAGTACATGTAGATGTAAAAATAACTCTGCGTCATCCTAAATTGTTATGGTGCTTAAAACGACGCACATACATGTAATCGATGAGGCAGTTCTAACGAGTACCAACAATCTATATTTTGAGCAGAAATAAGAAAAATACCACAATTTTTATCTGAAAATTTTCGCTTTTTTCGGCGGTTATGTTTACCATGTATTTGTATATGCATGCTTTCGTAATGCTGAAAACATAAAAGGGAATGAAGCTCAAGGTTGTTTAGAAGGATATTAATTATACGAATTTGATAACGCAATCGACTGCTGTTGCTTGTTACAGCCACCTCCTTTACGAAACCACGCGTATACAAGTACATAGTAATTTTTTCCGCCAAAAAACAAAAAGTTTAAGAGAAAAATTTGTGATATTTTTTCTTATTTATGCTCAAAATATAGATTGTGGGTACACGTTAGAACCGCCTCATTGAGGCGGTTCTAACTAGTACCCACAATCTATACATTAGGGAAGAAATAAGAAAAATAAGGTTTAGCCCTGCAACCCCAGTTTTACTACATAAAAGAGGGGTTCAAGAGGGTCAGAATTATTAAGGCGTGTTTACGCGATGAATGAGTACACACCATCTTTTTTCGGAGCAGGCTAAGAAACCTCTGAGAACCCCATTTTTATGCCCACATTTGAAGAAGTTGTGGGGGCATATTGGTTTTGCCCTGTTCGTCCGTCCGTCCTTCCGTCCTTCCGTCCTTCCATCCGTCCCGCTTTTTTACTGCATAGCCTAACTTAAGAAGCATGGGTGCTAGGTTTTTGAAGTTTCATATATGGATTCCTTATGAAAAAATAATTGACCCGTGTTTTTTTTTTGTTTTTTTCTTTCTCGTCAGGATTATGCCCCATTCTTGAGTTATGCCCCTTTGCAGAAAAATACTTTTAAATCTTGTAAGCAAGATATCTCAAAAACTGTTTTGGCTTTTGCCCTGAAACTTTACAGACTGGTTTTGGAAGATGAGTAGGTGAACTGATTATCTTTTGAAAAAATCCGAAAATTTTTTCTTGAGTTATGGCCCTTTGAACTTTTTTGCGTTTTAAGCTTGTAAGCAAGATAACTAAAAAACTGTTTGAGCTATTGCCCTGAAACTTTACAGAATGGTTGGGGATGATAAGCAGATGAACTGGTTAATTTTTGACAAAAATCCATTTTTTTTCTTGAGTTATGACCCTTTGAAATTTTGCGCGTTTTAAGCTTGTAAGCAAGATATCTCAAAAACTGTTCGAGCTATTGCCCTAAAACTTTACAGGCTGGTTCAGGATGATGAGTAGATGAACTGATTAACTTTTGAAAAAAATCCAAAGGATTATGCCCCTGTCAGGAGTTATGCCCATTTGCAAAATACTTTGAAATCTTGTAAGCAAGATATCTCAAAAACTGTTTGAGCTTTTGCCCTGAAACTTTACAGACTGGTTTAGGATGATGAGTAGACGAACGGATTAACTTTTTGAAAAAAATCCGAAATTTTTTCTTGAGGTATGACCCTTTGAATTTTTTGCGTTTTTAGCTTGTATTCCATAAGAGAGGCATCTATAGAATATGGACTGGACTCATAGGCTGAGCTTGGCAAACATTGTAGACCCAGATCTGACGCGGCGTCTGATCACGGTCTACACTGTTTGCTTATAAAAACTGAATTTACCGTTAGAAACCAGTTCAGAGTAATCAGTATTTACTCAGAATGCACTCGGAAACAATCGACCCACCAGTTCTCTCAGTGCTTCGATTGTAGCACGCAGGTGGGTAATCATACTGATATATGAGGCAAAAACAGAAACCGTATAGAAAAGCTATGTAACATAACGTAACATGATACCTTTATTCTCTTAGAGGTGAGATTTTTTTTTTACATTCTTGCACACAAGATAACTGAAACTGTCAAGGAAATTCTATCCTACCCAGGAATAGAATAATCAAAACACTGAGAGTGCTGATGGATCGTAGCTTTGATAATATTTAGGGTCTGATTGGTATTTTAATTCAGGCTCATACTGATCCAATGAACATAGCTGTTTGAAGCTATTCTGGGCCAGAAGTCGTGTTAAAGCAACAAGACCTATATTGAAATTAACTCACGCTAAGGTGTAGACCCCGCAACAACATCACGAAAACACGCCTGTACAAATAAATTGTCAATTTTTCGGCAAAAAAAAAATGTAAATTTTCAGATACAAAATTGTGATATTTTCTTATCTCTGCTCAAAACATTGATTGCGGTGACTTGATTGAACCGCCTTGACGAGGCAGTTTTATCAAGTACCCACAATCAATGTTTTTGAGTAATACAGCAACCATGCAGTTCTACAGTTTACTTGAAGATTTCTGCTGAGCTATAGTTCGTGCAATAACTGCGGCTTGCGCAATTGTTTGGCGGCTTTAAAGTTATTTTATGTAATCAGTTTTTGAAAAATTACCTTGGGGATGTTATTTATCTTGCATTAGACATTCTCCTTGGTTACGGCTTGATGATGTTGATCTTCATGTGAAAAATTATCATAATTTTCCCAGAAGTTTATAAGTTATACATCCGTAATCAGTCTTTAAAAATTGCCTCGGTGAGGCTGTTTATAAAGCTATCTGGCATTAGACAATATCATTAGCTTGATCTTGTCAATTTACATCTGCATGCAAAACATTATAAAAATATACCCGTCGGTTTGAAAGTTATACGACCGTGTCAGTGGGTAATTTTTTTACCTTGCCGAGGCTAAAATAAAGAAATTGGGCATTCAGGAATCGCGTTGGTTAGATCTGTACATTATCTATCTGTATGCTAACAGTTGTCAAGAATATTCCAAGGAGATTAGAAGTTACACTTAGAAAAATATTTTTTTCAGTTTGCCTAGGCGAGGCCGTTTGTAAAGTAATTTGGCATAAGTCAATTTTGCGGGTTATGTATTGTCAATATCAACCTGTATGCCGAAAATGATCAAAGCCGGGTTTAGATGTTATACTCCGTATTCATTTTTTTATTTTATTTTGCCTCGGCGAGGCCATTCATAAAGTAATCTTGCATAAAACAGCCCCATGTCCATATCAATCCGAATGCCAAAAATGATCGGCATATTCAGAGAGGTTTGAACATTATACTCTGTTAACATTTTTTCTAAATATATATTGCATCGGTGAGGCCATTTATGAAGTGATCTTGCATACGACAGTTTCTTGGGTTAGTTATTGTCAATATCAACCCATAGGAATATTTGAAGAGGTTTAGACATTATACTCCGTTATTATTATTTAAAAATAAATTGCCTCGACGAGGCCATTTATGAAATGATCTGGCATTAAGGCAATTTCTTTGGTTAGATATTGTCAATACAGCACAGTGCACAGTCTTTTACCGGAAACCAACAACTGCCCTTCTTGAATCAGCGAAAGGGATAGAATCACCATGGAACAGATTTCACGATCAATCTCCTGGAAAGAATGTTGCCGAATCCTGCAGGAATCGAACTTGCGTCTGAGCTGATAATTTGCTTTATTTATGGTCACATGCCTAGGACGCAGACAGGTCGCTTTAAAAAAGTAACATTGTCCCCCCACCCCCCCCCCCCTACACACACACACATTAACCCATACTCTGAGTATATGTCTAGCAGCCGTTTTAGGGACAAACATAGCAGACCCAGATCAGACGCTACAACAAGTGGCGTCTCATCTGTGTCTAAACTGCAAAATGTACTGCTTACGATATAAGCCTTGACGTGCACCTGTCCAAACTCATTCCAACTGTCTTATTTTGGTAATACATCGTCGACCCACACTGCGTACTTTTAACCCATTTTAAACGAATGGAATCCTCAACACCTTATATCAGTATGGAATGAGTTCATTTTAAAATCAGGGATGTCAGGTTGTGGCTTCCACGAAATATTTGGCAAAAATGGCTGAACCTTTTTGTAAGTATGCAGTGAAGGTCTTAATGAGACTCCACGTTCTGTGGTATCTGATCTGGGTTTGTCCTGTTTGCAAGTTGCCAGGTTTGGGATTTTATGGTACAAGTTGGCTGTAAACTGGGTTATATGAACTGAACTTTAAAAAGATTAGACTGCTACACAGTTCATCTATTAAAAATATTCATCTATTCCGTTTGAAATAGGTCGTCTGTGAGGCAGTCTATAAGAAGATACCGCATTCTCACTGGTGATTGGGTAATGTGCAGTAACACCGAAAGTAGTGCCGAAATCACTTCTCATTTCACTGGAGCTACGCTGCAACAGCTACGCTCCAAAAATCGAAAGTCTCACGAGTTTAATGTGCATCAGTTGAATAGGATGTCTTGTACGCCCTCCTCAAGGTATGACGGACGTCCTCAATCGAAGTGACTGTTTTATTAAAATTCGAGGTCAGAAGCGAAAAGAAAAAGAAAATCATACGTGTGGATGGGGGATAGCGGGGAGAGGTGGTGGGGGCGGGGGTACAGAAAGATCCGCCCTTCGGTATCACTAGTGACTTCTGTCAACTCCTCACTGTCCATGTACGATCCTTATAGTCCCTGTCGTCTGCTGCTGTGATTTATATATACTACGTACAATGTAACGGATCAGACTGTGAAAAAACAAAAAAAAAACTTGTTTACCGTTGTCTGAAACTATTATAAGCCCACCCAATCCATTCCCACCCAAAAGAAATCTTGCCATTGAAATGTCTAGACCCTGAACAGCCGCCGCGTTATGCGGGGTCTGATCGAGGTCTGCATTGATTTCTTTATGCATGTATTTTTTGTAAAACTTACAACAAACAAAATACGTCTGTCAAGCCCTAAATTTCGATAGATCCATCCAAAGCTGTTAAGAAAAGGACTCTATTATTAATATATGACTTAATTGCATTATCTTTTATTATTAGCAGTTTTGTGTCACTTTGCTCTTCCTCAATCACGAATGTGCGTGGCACGTCATTATCAAACCTGTACTTCACATATGCGCAGTTTGATCAGCACACTTGGGGTCGTTGCTTGGGAATGTCAATACCTCTAGTTTTTATATCCTATGGCGTAGATCACGCCTATATAATTCTGACCCCATTGAACCCCGCTTTTATGTAGTATAACTTGGTATTGCAGGGGTAAAACTTAGTTCTCTTTTTTTGCTCTAAAATATAGATTGTGGGTAGTCGTTAGAACCGCCTCGATGAGACGGTTCTCACGTGTACTCACGATCTATATTTTGAGAAGAAATAAGAAAAATATCAAACTTTTTCATCTTAAAATCATCTTTTTTTTCGGCGATGATATTTATACTGTATTTGAATAGGTGTGTTTTCGTAATGTCAGGATTTTTTTCTAATCTGTGTTGCTGAGTCGACGGGTTTGTGTCCAGCCTGATGGAGAACCTCGAAGACATGTTCTAACGTACCCGGGGCTCATTTGATTAAAACTCTTCTCAGCGTTCTGGACGTCAAATGCTTCTATAAAAGTAACAGGCTCCCGTCCATCGGGGCTTGGAGAAATAGATTTGGCTGCATGGTGCTTCCACGCAGAGCTGAAACCGAACGCACAGGAGTAGTGGTAAACCGCTTTGAAGGTCTCTTAGCCTTCCCAGGCAAGGTGGTGCGAGTCGAACCTTCCCTGCATATAAACGCTATTGGTTTCTTTGGCGGTAGGGCTTGAGAAGTCATTTCATCTCAAGACCCTTAAAACTGGAAGCAACGTCTCTAAAACGAACAAAAAGTGTTGACGGGGCAAAAAAAAAAAAAAAAAAAAAAAGAACAATTCAAACAAACAATTCTATAAAAGTAGCTATATAATAGAATAGTAAATATCAATGCGGTTTTTGTATTGTCATAAACTTAATAGCACCCAGGAGCCATGTCGCGAGAGAACCCCTCGTCTTCAAGTTGTCACCGTCATCTTGAGATGCAGACCAGTCTATGTATCAGTTTAACCCATTGTATATTGGTGGACTCTTCCAATAAGTCCATTTTTCATTTAAGGAATGTCGGGTTTTTTAGCGTATTTTGACGGAAAATTGTGATAGCAAACAGTGTGGACCCTGATCAGACGCCGCATTATGCGGCGTCTGATCAGGGTCTACAATGTTTGCCTTTGCTTCTTTTCTGGGTCTCTTAACTTAATATTTACCATTGAAAGCCTGTGCATATTTCTACAGCAACGAATCTAATCAAGCTGTTTGGATGCATACGTTGGTTTGTTTGGATGCATACGTTGGTTGCATTATGCGGCGTTTGATCCGAGTCTACACTGTTTGCCAATGGCCATTTTCTAGGTTTCTTACCTAAATATTTTCCATTGAAAACCTAAGCGTATTTCTACAGCAACGACTCTAATCAAGCTGTTGGATGCATACGCTGAATTCCTTGTGACGCGACTCATACAATACTTCATAATTCACCGAGTGACAATGTTTTAATTGCATGGTGCTTAAAACCTAGCAGACGGCTAAAATGTCAAAGCCATTTGTAATGAACAAGCATGTAAGATATATTCTAATCAATGAAACCGGTACATGCATTTTGTTTTATTCTTCATAATTTAATTATTCTTGTCCGGTAAATAAGTATTATATGTATGGGCGTTCAAACTGTCGGAATAATTAACATTCTTGCCGCAGTAAGTTTATTTTAAAATGCGTTGGTATAATCAGGTGGTGGGTCGGTGGTTGGTTGGTAGTTCGTTAAGTCATTCATTTAGATCGTTTGCTTGTTGGTTGGTTAGTTAGTTATTTAGTTGGTTGGTTGGTTCGTTCGTTCGTTCGTTAGTTCGTCCGTTTGTTCGTCCGTATGTTCGTTTGTTCCAAAAGTAGTTTTGTTTGTTTGTATTGAACTAATGGCGCAGTCAACATTATTTTATGTCATTTTTGAGCCGGTCAGTTTACCTATCAACACTTTCCTGGGCAGGCGGTTAACCAGTACAGTGCACATTCTTTCCCAGAAACTGACAACTGCCCTAATTGAATCAGCGGAAAGGAGAGAATGACCGTAGAAAAGATTTTATGATCAATCCCCACGAAAGAATGTTTCGAACCCAGGCGGGAGTCGAACCCGCGTCCTCCTGATCACCAGTCAGACGCGCATCCGACTGAGCCACCGAGGCCGGTTTGGTTGGTTGCTAGTTCGTTAAGTCATTCACTTAGATCGCTTGTTTGTTGGTTGGTTAGTTAGTTATTTTGTTGGTTGGTTTGGTGGTTGGTTCGTTCTCTCGTTCGTTAGTTCGTCCGGTCGGTCGTTTGTTCGTTCGTTTGTTCGATAATGTGTGTATGTGTGTTTGTATTGAAGTTTAATGACCCAGTCAACACTATTTTATGTCATTTTTGAGCCGGTCAATTTACGTATCCACACTTTTCCTGGGCAGGCTTATACGTAAGTGCACATTCTTTCGCCAGAAACTGACAACTGCCCTTCTTGAATCAGCGGAAGGGAGGGAATGACCGTAGGAAAGAATTCATGAACAATCTCCACCAAAGAATGTTGACGAAATCGGCAGGTATCGAATCCGCGTCCACTCAGACGCGCATCCGATTGAGCTACCGAGGCCGGCTCCAAAAGTAGTGAAATGCGTCTTCAGAAAACCATTTTATTGCTTTTGAATTTCAAAACAACTTAACTTGACCCAATGTGCGTGCGTGCGTGCGTGCGTGTGTGTGTGTGTGTGTGTGAGTGTGTGTGTGTGTTTTACTGTATAGAAGTGGGGTTTAAGGGGTCAGGATTATATAAACGTGTTTTTATGATGCATTCACAGTAAGGATTCTGTTCGTTTGTCTTTACTGACAATAACCAGTCTTAACCAAAGGCGTTAGGCCCCCGCCCATCAGGGCTTGAAGAAATAGATGGGCTGCATTATGCTTCCACGCATTGCTGAAACTGACCGCACACGGGTACTGGTAAACCGCTTAGAGGATCTAAGCCTGCCCAGGCAAAGCGGTGCGAGTCGGACTGTACATGTTTATAAACCCTATTGGTTTCCTTGGGCGACAGGGCTTGAGATGTCATTTCACTTCAATGTCGGGTAAAAGTCTCACAAAGCCGCCACCGCCCATCGGGGCTTGAAGAAATAGATTGGCTGCATGATGCTTCCACGCAGAGCTGAAACCAACCGCACATGAGTACTGGTAAACGCTTAGAGGTTCTAGGCATGCCCAGGAAAAGTAGTGTTAGTTGGATCGTCCATGGATATAAACCCTATTGGTTTCATTGGGCGGCAAGGCTTGAGATGTAATTTCATCTCAATATCGGGTAAAAGTCCCACAAAATTGGAAGCAACGTCTCCAAAATGACCTATACAGTATTGACGGGGACGTTAAACCTCAAATTAAAGAAACAAACAAACAAAAGTTCAATAAAATTGGCAACGTCTCCAAAATGATCTATACAGTATTGACGGGAACGTTGAACCTAAACTCAAACAAACATAACCAAATGCGTAAGCTACTCTTGGCTGATGAGACCAGATAAACTGCCTGTTGCAGGCAGATAGAGCAAGAGAGGTACGCGGATGGACTTTTCTGCTCAGCTTCTCCAAATTAATTTTCCTTTGTATTCACACGTCGACAGCACCCCGTCTTATGATCTTTGGTCCTCGCCGAGATGGTTCTAATGAGTACCCATAATGTATGCTTTGTGCGGATATACGAAATGTCAGATTTTTTTTGGAAAATTTTCAATATATTTGAATAGGCGTGTTTTCGTAACGTATTTGGCTATTGCCTTGCATTATTTTATGTTGTCGTGTATCACTGTATACTGTCATTGTGATATCGTAGGTTCCTTGTAAGGTTTTGTAAGTCTGATATGCAACCTCAGTCTTTTCTGTCCTAACCATTAGGAAAACACGCCTATATGCCTATATTGTAAATTTCACCGCCATAAAAACGCAAATTTTAAGATGAAAAAATTGTGACATTTTTCTTATACATGTAGCATTACGCAAACACGCCTATTCAAATACATGTATATTGAAAACTTTCAGATAATAAATTCTGATATTTTTCATATTTCTACTCAAATCATAGATTGTGAGAACTCGTTAGAACAGCCTCGACGAGGCGGTTCTAACGAGTACCCACAATCTATGTTTTAAAGCAGAAATTCAAATAGCGAAAACAATGGTACCCCTGTAAACCCAAGTTTTACTATATAAAAGTGGGATTTAATGGGGGGGGGGGGATATATAGGCGTGTTTTCGTGGCGGGTTGATAAACCACCCAATTTGGAGCACATTGTCAAGAATTGTGCACATTAATGATCAAGGCAATAATAGCCCAGCTAGCACATATCAGCGGGTTGACGTCGAACCGACAGCGATACGACGACGCTGACAGGTTGCATCGTTGTCGGCCCGACGTTGGCCCGATATTCTTTGCTGGCTCGGAGGATTGTCAATGGCAGCGAAGCGTTTGGTCGTTTGGGATCGAAGTGAAATCTGACTTGACACAAAGCTGAATGTCTTCAGAGCTGTGGTGCAGCTACGAATAACGCTATTCCAGTTGGCTCTCATGTTCTCAAACTCCAGTTGACTGGGGTCTCATGTTTGAGATAACAGTAGTTGGCCTGTTGGCCATTTTGTGGGAAAGTAACTGTCCTTTTGGCTTTCCGCTGTTGATGTTTCCATTAGGTCTGTTGCTGCATGTTTATGTTTCTTTCCCTTTGATGTCTCTGATGAGAGCTATGGGTTGATTGTATCGATTCCTGATCATTGCCTCTACTTCTATTTTGATATAAAAATTAGCGATCATAGAACTAGATAACGAATCCTAAATAAAATGACCGAAAATCAACTTTGGCTTAAACAGTAGTTTGAGATATCAGCGTTTTTAGACGAAATTTAAGTTCATATGCATGTGAAATTTGGACGGTTCACCAACGGCATGCATGCCAAAAGACTGAATTACTTCCACGTTGCTATAGAAATCTTCTTAAGATTAAATGACAGACACAAAAGTCCTCAAAGGGCAGGATTCTTAGCGTACACACTCTTCTGAAGGAGAAAACTTATCAGAATCCCTTAAGAACGAAGCCAAAGAAAAACAAGTGTGAAAAAGCTTCCATGCTGTCTGGAAGAAGCGATTCAAGGACACCTTAAAAAGTCTCCCTTGGGGTTTTCGTCGTGAGAACACATTACTCAAGACAGGGCAAAGTGGCGAGACTTCATCCGAAGGGGTGGTAGTGCATATGAGGGCAAGACAAGCCGGGGTGAGACGCCACCAACAGAAAAGTCTTTCTCCGACCTTTCTCGCGCTGTCTGCAGCACAATAAGAGTTTTATCAGCCATCTTAGAACACATAGACAGTAGCGCTTCATGCATTTGATTGCGGTTGGTCATTGTCAGTAATGACAGACAAATTGCATGCATTATGTTGGCGGGCTCCAGTCGAAAGTACTTCCAAAGATATACAGATTGACTCTTTATATTTGACAACATATGAAGTTTGGGGGTCATTTACGTAACATATGAAATACCCCCTCGTACAGTAAAACTCCACCATTAAGACCACCTACAATTAAGACTAAATCTGCTTTTAAAAGCTTATTGAGAAGGCTTCAGTTATTATTTCTTTTTGTTTTCTACACCCAGGGTCTCCTAGTAGACACCACCTTTGGGGCTGTTCAAAGTGGTCTGCAAGACCACTTTTGAACAGTTCCAAAGGTGGTCTTAATACAGGAATTTTACTGTATTTGCATGTCGCCAACATCTTGTCAACTCTTTCACCCTCAGTTTTTTAAGTGTACTCTTCCATCTTCAAGTGTTGGACAGACCCATTCTAGTAAATTTGGCATTAACAGGACGGCATGCAGTGGCGATCCTCATGAGGTGGCTCATTATGAACCATCTGATCTGGATCTACACTGTTTGCATAGGTACCTGTACCAGTCCATGGGGTTGCAAGGGTTTTATAAGAGTCCTTTTGAACGACATTTTCAGTAACTCGTTAAATTTTAACTGCTCATATTAAATTCTAATATTGACCTTCATATTTGCAAGACTGAAGTAGTGAGTAGATACCGAAAATGATTTCATTGAAATTCTTTTAATGGATGTACTTTTTGACCGATATATAATTATCATAATTTATATTTAAGATAAATAATAATAATAATATTTTTACAAAAGTCCCTTCGGAGTATTCATAAGAAAGATTGATAAATAATGATAGTTGTCAAATTTTTAAACACAAAGTACGGGTTATCATTTAAACGTCGTTATATAAGTTGCACAATTCTTCGGCTGGGAAAAGCGATCTCCATGCCATGTGAAAAGTGTCCCATCAAATGCACATGAAAATAGCATAATGATTCATTACGAAAACACGCCTATATAATTTTGACCCCCTCGAACACCACTTTTATAAAGTAAAACTGGGGTTTCCGAGGGTATACCTTATTTTTCTTATTTCTGCTCTAAGATATAGATTGTGGGTACTCGTTAGAACCGCCTCGGTGAGGCGGTTCTAACGAGTGCCAACAATCTATATTTGGAGCAGAAATAAGAAAAATATTGCAATTTTTCATCATAAATTTTTCATTTTTTCGGCGATAAAGGTGGCAATGTATTTGTATAGGCGTGTTTGCGTAATGAGTTTAAATTTTGTTGAAAACATGACAAAAACAGTTTTGCTGAAAAAAAAATGTCTATAACATTTGCACTGCTACTCAACTTTTTTACAACAAAAATAAAAAATATATCAGTGAAAAAGATACGGAACTTTCTAAAAAACAGTTACTATTTTGACAACTGATGTGTTCATTACGAGGCTTCCCAAGGCGACTGTTCCGTATACGTCAGTTGGCATTTTGCGTCCATGTACACGATTATCTCTCTCTCTCTCTCTCTCTCTCTCTCTCTCTCTCTCTCTCTCTCTCTCTCTCTCTCTCTCTCTCTCTGCGTGCGTGCGTGTGGCCACAACTGCCGTCAAACAGTTCTTTACTAACATTAACTAACATTAATTTGAAACGGTAAACAATAAAACTATCACGTTTTTGTCCATCTCCCCCCTCTACCACCCACCACAGCTCCAATTAGCCTTCCCCCACCTGGGCGACTTACAGCTGTCCTTGCTGCAGGAAAGGGAAGAGGGGTTGGGTGTTGTTATTTCATCTGTTTCTACACGTGTTTGCATTTATTTTTCTACCCTGTCTCTCGTTTATATCTCCTCTCCTATGTTTTCTGTCTTTATTCTCCCTTTCTCTGTGAGATAACACAAAACGACCCACAAGGGTTGACGTGTCGTAATACCCCTATCAATCAAACATCTTGCTACATGTATGTAAAATGTTTCATATCGATGTCATGAAACATTGACAAATGCTTCTAACGATCTGGTCAATGCGTCCAGCCATGTTAACCCTTTTTGTACGAGAAACCCCAAAACGTGTAACTGGCAAAAAGTATAGGCACGGATCAGACGCCGCAGAACACGGCGTCTGATCAGTGCCTACACTGTTTGCAAAAAAATTCAGCCATTTTAACAAGGAATTTGAAAGAAAACACAACCTGACACCCCTTAACTTTTAAATGAACATGAGCTATATGTAAGGCGGAAAATACAAAACAGATTAACTGGTTGCGCACGCATACGCGTTTGCAAAGCTTATTTCTTGGAATGCTAAGTCTTTTTCTCATGAATCACTACGCGCTCATGATTTGATTCACTTTTACTGTGTCATTGGGATTTGCAACTGAAAATAATGACTCGAGGGGATTTGTACGGAACCCTAGAAGGGATATGTAATTTATTTTAATATGTTGTGCGAACAAAATAACATCTTGTGCGCTCTTGTGCGCAAAAGGTATTAAGTTGTGCGAACAAGATATTATCTTGTGCGCACAATAAAATATCTTGTTCGCACATCTTAATATCTTGTGCGCACAAAATATTATCTTGCAACATAATTATATTGTGCGTACAACTTATTATCTTGTGCGCATAACTTATTATCTTGTTCGCACAACATAATATCTTGTGCGCACAACATAAAATCTTGTTCGCATAACATAAAATCTTGTGCGCACAACGTATTAAAAAATTTGCATGTCCCTTCCCGGTTCGGTAGATTTGACCCCAAATTTTAACATTTGTCTATCTCCTCGTAGTTAGGGGAGGGGCTGGGGGGTAGGGGTGCTGACAGTTGCATTACTACGCTGAGTCTGAGTTTGCAGAATTGCCCATTTATGGCAAATGTATATAAGATCCTGCCTCAGTGTCAAAGACTTTTGTCACATTCCTGAGGGACGAGAGATGTGTGCCTAATCCACTGGTATGTCTGATACCTGAGAAAACGATGATGTGCATAACAGGAACTTTATTCCCAATTCTGTTGATATATTGATTTAGCCACGCCCATTACTGATTTTCCACCAATAAAATTACTTGATATAATGTATTCGTTCAATTCTTAAACTGCATGATAATCACTGTAGAACCTGATTGGATGTCTTCGGAAGCCATCAGATGGCTTTAGAAGCCATATATCTGATGTCTGATCTGGATCTGCACTGTTTGCAAATCCCTTCCGCTGATTCAAGAAGGGCAGTTGTCAGTAATGTGCACTGTGCTGGTTAACCGCTTACGAATAAGCCTCCCCAGGAAAAGTTAGGTAGACTGACCGGCTAAAAAAATGACCTAAATAGTGCTGGCGTGCCCGTTTGTTTGTTTGATTTGAGGTTTAACGTCCCCATCAACACTGTAAAGGTCATTTTGGATACGTTTCTTCCAATCTTGTGGGACTTTTACCCGACCTTGAGATGAAATGACATCACAAGCCCTGCTACCCGATGAAACCAATAGGGTTTGTTAGCATGGACGGGCCGTTTTGCCTGGGCAGGCTTAGATTCTCTAAGCGTTTAACAGTACTCGTGTGCGGGTCGGTTTCAGCTCTGCGTGGAAGCATCATTCAGCCCATATATTTCTTCAAGCCCCAATGAGCGGGGGCCGTAGGCGTGCCCGTTAAACTTCAATACAAACAAACAAAACGGTAGGGGTCGTTGTTTTAGCAGGGTTGATATATTTTCAAAAATATGGATGAAAGGCCAAATATAAAGGTGAAAGAAACAGAAGAATACACAGAAGGCACATGGCTTAATTGTGGCGTCACATCAACGTCGAAGCAACGTCATGACGTTTATTCAACGTCACACCAACGTCAGTGCAACGTCATGACGTTGCACCGACGTTGCTTTGAGGTTGCCCTAGCGACGTGTACCTGCTGGGTTATATCTCTGGTTCCGTGTTACGATGCATTTGAAATCCTCTGAAATGTTATGACCCAAAGAAATGAAGAAAGAATAATTCCGAGAGTCCATCCTATTTCTGTTGCAGACAAAGCATAAATTCATCATTAATCTGACGTGGAGCACCATTGATCTGATCTTCTTAGATACGATCATTTATTTTCGGAAATATTTTTTGCCGGTTTTCTCACTGAGATAAAATAAATCGCTAACGATAAATAGACATTCATTTGTTTGTTCAGAATTAATATGACTAGTTATTTCTTAAAGGAGCTTCAGGTTCCAGGCTGGCGAGAAATTTGAAAAGACAAAACTTGAGCACGGTTGTAAATCCATGTTTTTCATTTTTAGTAAATACGAAAAAAATCCTGTATTCGCTTAGTAGAGGAAGAAATGTCGCCCGACTAGCTGCCTTTAAATAATCAAATCACTAAAATCACAGTTGGATCGATCGTCTCTGCGTGTGGGCTGAGACATTTAACGGCTAAATTGCTGTAGTTTAAGCATTGTTGACCCTGATCAGACGCCGCGTTCTGCGACGCGAAGAGCCGCATTTTTATCTCGTTTCATGGCGCCATTTATTGTCAACTTGACGTTAGATGGTGGAACGTCGTTTTCTTGCACACCGGCCCGGATAAGGAAATCCATAGTCTCAGGTTGGGATAGAAATAATGCTCTAGCTCTGGTGTTTTAACCCCAAATCGAATATTCTGCCGTGTTTGGTAAATGCACTGGTTGAATACGACTCATGTGCGCCGACGTTAAGGTTGACGTCACAGCACGTTGTCACTAAACATTCTTGCAGTGTCATCACAATATGGCGGACGTTGGCAACCGAAGGAACTGCAGTAATTAAATTACACGCTCACAAATGGAAGGTATGCAAGGAAAAGAATCCTACATGTGTGTGAGGGGTGGATAGAAAGGTCCGTCCCTCGGGATCACTCTCCGGCATCACGAGGCTCCACCCCTCACACCAATATAAGAATCTTATATTCTTGTATCAGGTATGTTATGAAAGCAGGTAAACGCATGCGATACAGCCAGTTCCTTGAAACAATGGCGGTAGATAGGGAGAATCTGAAGGAATCAACATCGTCGACTTTAAGCGTGTCAGAATCGAAATTGATCAGCTCTAGTGTCGTGATTTATTGACCGATAAATCACTGTTTGTCGTTCAGTTGTAAGTAGACAACGTCTCCAAACTGACCTAACTAGTGTTGATTGGGACGTAAAACCTCAATTTCTACATCAACATGAAATTCTTTATATGTCCAGGTATTTATTCAGAAAACAGAGAAAATTACTGAGGATTATTCGGTATAAATTTTCTTTTATTTCTTGATATATATCTTGTGGGTATTTGTTAAATCGCCCCACGAGGCGACACTAACAAGTATCCACAGGTTAAACAATGAGGCGATTCTAACAATTTTCTATTACATATCTTTCTAACAAGAAACAACAACGGAAACGTATCCCTTACTTATGCGCTTTACTCATTACTATTTGAGCCCCCCCCCCCCCCCCACACACACACACACATACACACCACACACACATCGAGACTTGCAGAAATAGCTTGGGACCACGCAGATCTGAAACCGACAGCACATGAATACTAGTTAGCCACTTAGAGGATCTAAACCAGGCAAAGTGGTGCGAGTCGGACCGTCCATTGGGTGGCATTGGGGATGTCATTTCATCTCATTGTCGGGTAAAAGTACCACAGATTTGGAAGCAACATCTCCAAAATGACGTTTATAGTTTTGACGGAGCGTGATAGCTCAGTGGTTAGTGCACTTGCCTCTGATGCTAGTGGTCCCGGTTTCGATCCCCGGCAGCGGCGATAAAATTTCGGCGTCCGAACACGCTCCATTGGCATCATTTGCAGGGATGAATGTCATAAAGTGCACCGTCCTTCGGATCGGGACGTTAACTGGAGACCCCCCCCCCCCCCCCCCATTTGCAGGGAGAACCATCCCCTGTGCAGGTTAAAGATCCCTATCGTAATTACATGATTACTGTGCAGGCTGTCATCCTGCAAACCTGGAGTGTATGCAATGTACACCTGCGGTAATGGTCAAATGTGACCGACGCAGTAGATAGATAGATAGATAGATAGATAGATAGATAGATAGATAGATAGATAGATAGATAGATAGATAGATAGATAGATAGATAGATAGATAGATAGATAGATAGATAGATAGATAGATAGATAGATAGATAGATAGATAGATAGATAGATAGATAGATAGATAGATAGATAGATAGATAGATAGATAGATAGATAGATAGATAGATAGATAGATAGATAGATAGATAGATAGATAGATAGATAGATAGATAGATAGATAGATAGATAGATAGATAGATAGATAGATAGATAGATAGATAGATAGATAGATAGATAGATAGATAGATAGATAGATAGATAGATAGATAGATAGATAGATAGATAGATAGATAGATAGATAGATAGATAGATAGATAGATAGATAGATAGATAGATAGATAGATAGATAGATAGATAGATAGATAGACGGGGGCGTAATACCTAAATTTCAACATCAACATGAAACTCTCTCTATCCAGAAATTTTTCAGAACTTAAGATAATTCGAGGATAAAGTATTTTTACTACTCCATTAAAACATATCATGTATCACCTCAGTGAGGCGATTCCGACAAGTATCAACAATTAAAACATATGTTGTGGGTACGTGTTTGAATCCACAACATACTTTTAAGCAATACCTCAATGCGATTCTAATAAGTTACCACAACATATGTTTCAAACAAAAATAACACAGACAAATACAGTAGAACTTCGATGGCTCGAACACCGATGACTCGTTTACCATGGACGAGTCGAACACATCCTTGACCCCCTATAGCGAAATCCTCTACAAAAGAAATAGTGGGGGATAATTAAGGAGATTTTAGTCTTTTATCTTGCAAAGGTATGCTGTGTGTACTCAT
This sequence comes from Lucinisca nassula, assembly GCA_963580285.1. NCBI lineage: Eukaryota > Metazoa > Mollusca > Bivalvia > Lucinida > Lucinidae > Lucinisca > Lucinisca nassula. The sequence continues at coordinate 118,799,209 of OY757025.1, read as the reverse complement.
TAGAATCGCCTCGATGAGGCGATTCTAATGAGTACACACAGCATACATATTCATTCCAGAACACCGAAAAGATGTCAAAAAGTATCTCGTTATGCCTCCTGACAGTAACCTCAGTGGCTCGAACTACCCCTGTCTCGAACAGATTTTCGAGGTCCCAAAGGTGTTCGAGCCATTGAAGTTCAACTTTACCCCATATTCGCGTTACTGCTATAGAGACCATGCTCCGATCACTTTGAACCTGTGTATTTTCATTTCAGCTGAGTAATTATATATAAAAAAAACTGATGGCCATATTGTTTAATAAGAACAGATGGAAGGTGTAAACTGTAACAAATAGGCCAAATATTCCGTGGAAATCTAAACATACTCATTGGTTTTCACCAGTTTGTCAAACAAATTTTTCTCCTCGCAAAATAATTAAAGCCATCAATATATCTCGTTGGGAAATAACTAATTTTGAGGTTTAACGTCCCCGTCAACACTATATAGGTCATTGTGGAGGCGTTGCTTTCAAATTCGTGCACTGGGACTTTTATCCAACATTGAGATGAAATGACTTCTCAAGCCCTGCCATACAATGAAACCAATAGGGTTTATTTGCATGGACGGGCCGGCTCGCACCGCATTGTCTGGGCAGGCTTAAATCATTTTACCAGTACTCGTGGTTGACTAGAAATCAGTTGTGGTACCAGGAGAAAATGACCAGATAAGTACACATCACCTCCTCTTTTATATAGGAAATGTTCGTGAAAACCGCCTTTGCGCGAAACAAGGCATATAATGAATAGTCCTGTAAATCGCACCTTTCTCTATATAAAGTAGGATTTATTTGTTACCGTGACCCCCCCCCCCTCTCTCTCTCTCTCTCTCTCTCTCTCTCTCTCTCTCTCTCTCTCTCTCTCTCTCTCTCTCTCTCTAAAGAAGCCTCCGTGGTGCAGTGGTTACGCTACTCGCCTTGTAAACCAGGGATCGCAGGATCGATCCCGGGCTTCTCCAGACTTTCGGATGAGTCTTTAAACCGAGGTCCCGTCTCCGTATGACCTAAGCTGTTGGTGGGACGTAAAACTAAAACTCACTCACTCACTCTCTCTCTCTAAAGTTCAGGTGAAAGCTGGCTTTGATATCGATCTTGACCTGGATTCAGCGGTTCAGTGAGCAGTATAATTTATTATGTTTACCTAAATTTCTCAGAAACCATATGGCACAGAGTATCAAAGTGGATGTTCAGTGTCTTTATTGATTAGCATACCAAGTTTGAGGCTTCTAACTTTTATAAATCTCGATTTCGACGAAACATTTTGCATTGGCCTACACGGAGTCCACTTTATGAGACAAAAAGTGACATTTGCTGGAAACTTTATCAAAAAGTGATATATCTTCGGAAATTTGTTTTTAGAAATCACTTTGTAACTTCAGTAGCATAATTATTTTTCTGGAAATGTCAAAACGGGACGTCGGCAACCAGCGAAGGTCCAGATCAGACGCCTTTCAAAGCTTGCCGAAAAGCTCGTCCACTAACTAAATTTTCCAATACTAACTCACCCTGACCACCGCTACATATACATGTAAGGCAAAGAACGGAGAACTTGGACTGTCACTCGTTTAATAAAAAACTTTGGAAACAAAGAACACATAAAAGACTCGGTTTTATTGAGTCTCTTCATACACCGCAATATAGGTTGCAAGGCTGCATACGCCTCCTAGCACCGGCTTAAGTGATATTCGATTTTCAAAGTAACCAGAATGGGCTCATTGATCGCAAAGGAAAATAAATGTAAACTGCACAATGATGAAGCATGGGGAGACTTTTTACGGCCGCCACACGGCATTTAACACCAGCTGCAGTGAGGTAAAATAAAAAAGCTAAAAGGTTGCCTTTGGAAACAAAGAACACATAAAAGAACGTTTAACCCTTAAATGAACTGTACTGTGTGCAAACAATGAAGACCCTGATCAGACGCCGCGTTTCAGCGGCGATCAGACGCCGCGTTTCAGTGGCGACTGATCAGGATCTACACTGTTTGCCAAACCCAACACATGATTCGTCATGTTAACAAGTCCGTGAAATGAACATCCCACTCAAACCCACTTTATTTAGAGAAAACTGAGTTTTACGGGGGTATACATTAATTTTCTTATTTCTGCTCCAAGACAAAGGTTGTGGGTACTCGTAAGAACCGCCTCACTGAGGCGGTTCTAACGAGCACCCACAACCTATGTTTGCAGTATAAATAAGAAAAATATCACAGGTTTTCATAAGAAAAGAAGCCATTTTGGAGAAGCGAAAAATGTACTATGTCGCACTTATGTCTAGATAACCCTCTCAAGCAACATACCGGCCTCACAGTGATAAGAATATTGAGACTAGTCTTTATATATATACATTGCCTGGACTTCCTACAAATCAGTGATAGTCACGTGGACACCAATAACGTAAAGCTACTGTGATTACTGACTTTGGAGAAGCCTCCGTGGTGTAGTGGTTATGCTACTCGCCTTGTAAACCAGTGGTCGCAGGATCGATCCCGGGCTTCTCCAGACTTTCGGATGAGTCTTTAAACCGAGGTCTTAGCTGTTGATTAGACGTAAAACTAAAAACCACTCATTAACTTAGTGACCGTTTGGGTCGATTTTGTTTGATTTGAGGTTTAACGTCCCCGTCAACACTGTAAAACTCATTTTGGAGACGTTGCTTCCAATTTTGTGGGACTTTTACCCGACATTGAGATGGATTGACATCTCAAGCCCTGTCGCCCAATGAAAACAATAGGGTTTATTAGCATGGACGGTCCGCCTCGCACCGCGGTTCCTGGACAGGCTTAGACCCTCTAAACGGTTTACCAGTACTAGTGTGCGGGCCAGAATCAGCTCTTCGTGGAAGCATCATGCAGCCCATATATTTCTTCAAGCCCCTATGGGCGGGGGCTTTGGGTCGAAGCAAAAAAGAAAAAAAAATGCCTAAGGTACGGAAAGAACATGACAGTAAAATGCATTTTGATGAAGGTTAGACGCATCCACGAACCGCCATTTGTAATATATAGGATGTCAGGTTTATTTTATCCGCTGTAAGGTGATAGTCCCGTGGTCATCAACACCGAAAAGCTACTGTACTTAGTATTTTTGAGTCGATTATCGACTGAAAGGTTTATTTTGTTCGATGTATGTTTTACGAAAATAGTATGCTTTTAGCAAACAGTTTAGCCCTTGGTCGGACATTATTGTGGCGTCAGATCTGAGTCTACACGGTTTGCCAATTTCGCCTTTTTCAGACGCCAGGCTAAGTTAATATTGGTTTGTCCTTTTGTCCCTTTTTAAGCGCAGCTGGTCAAAACTAAACCAGGAGTGTCCGTCTGTACGGGTTTTCTTTGGAATGCCAAGGCTATAAATTAGATTTTGGTAATTATTAATGTCTTACCAGTTTTAACTGGGAAAATATCTTGTACATTGTTGTAAAATCGTTCAAAGTTGAACTACCCTAGGATTCTTTTCTTAAAACTGGAAAAGCAAATAGGATTTATTGACGCAAGAAAGTGTATGCCTTTTCAGAGTAAATATATAATTATATTTATACAAATATACGGCCATTTAAATACAACATATATTATCATTTTTCCCACAATTCAATTCATCACGGGGTTGAATACTTAAGGGGAATGGGAACACCTTCAGGGGAGGAAACTCCTTCAAAAGTATTTTGTCTCCCATGGCAATAGATGTCAACTCTTTAAGGAAAGAATTTGCTCCTGAGTAGCAAATTCTTTCCTTTAAGATGCAAATTCCTGAGGAGCAAATTCTTTCCTTTAAGAGTAAACCCCTTTTTCAGCAAGACTGGGCCTATGGGAAAGCGAACAGGAAGTCACGATAGTTGTCTCCCTTTGAAAAATGGCGAAAACAAAATGTGTCATTCCCCTTAAACCCGGATTGGCAGCGGTAATATGATATAATGCAGCCAAATATTATCTCAATGTGAAGTAGTTGTTTTTATTTGCATATTTAATACACGTGCAAATGAGAAGACCATTTAAATCTTTTAAAAGTATTCAATATTTGATTGAACCCGGTCGACCTGGTATTTGCCTACTCTGATTTAATTCTAATTAACACATGTAAGCCTACACCACCCCCCCCCCCCCACTCCCCTCCCCCCTACCCCCCCCCCCCCCTCCACCCCCCACTGTTGGTTTCATTGGGCATCGGAGTACAAGCGATCGAATTTCGCTTCGTTAAACATCAAATATTCGATGAAATTTGATAAATATTTATTGAATACATAATTGCAGTTATTCTCACTTAAGTTTGTTGTTCTTCATTTTGACTCAGCTGAAAAAAAAACAACAACAAAACTTGAAGTCTTGATGCTTTGCAAAGTTTGAGTAGTATATGATAAGTTATTTTCAAGCTACAGTCGAACTTCAATGGCTCGAACCCCTTTGGGACCACGAAAATCTGTTCGAGACAGGGATAGTTCGAGCTACTGAGGGTTACTGCCAGGAGGCATAACGGAGTAAATTTTGGGACATCTTTTTCGGTGTTCTGTAATAGAAATGTATGCTGTGTGTACCACAGCATACATTGCAAGATAAAGTCGAAATCTCCTATGTAGAGGAATTGACTAGGGACTCAATAACAGGTTCGACTCTGCCATGGTATACGCGCTATTGGTGTTCGAGCCATCGAAGTTCTACTGTATATGGTGGAACTATTCTGGTTCACATTTGACAGATTGTGGGAGACTGTGGCCTTGAAAATGAGCCCAATGTCATCTACACATAACAACCGTTTTTCCCTATCCTAGAGATGTAATCATGTAAATTTGTAAGAATCCATAGGTTATAAGGCCAACCTCGACGCCAATACAAACGTCGACGTAAACGGAATCCGCACTTGAAACAATAACCTCCCAACCCTTTGGTGGGGAATATAACCATCTGATCTTAACTGAAACTTCTTTTGGTTAACACGCCTACATGAATATGGTGTTGTTTTTTTTTTTCATGGATGTAAAAATGACAAAAATCCGATTGAGACGAAAGTTCACGTTCGAAAATTTGCTATCCTTTGGGATTGCGGGTTTCTTTTTCAGAAAAGGTTTGCAGAAAATCTGTAAGGTACGAGGGGCATTCATTAAATTGTGTCATTAATGACCAAAGATCACGTTGAAACTGCGGTGATCATGTTTCACGGGGGAGTGCTTTTCTATAATAGGATGAAATGACGGTCTTATCCGTTCAGTCTTTCAAAATCGTTATTGAAAAATTCATATATATTCTTTCTTTCCAAGCTGTTCACCCTGACTTACATTCCAAGCAAGAACAGCTACTACACATTTAACCCTTATCTTGCTGTTCACGCAACCCCTATCTTTGCAAACAGTGTAGATCCAGATCAGATGGCTTCTGAAGAAGCCATCTGATCAGGATCTACACTGTTTTACATTCAGTTTATGAATTTGTAGAAATAAATTACTTCAAATAATCTGATTGGTTCAAAGTCAGAAATGGGTGTGGCTTAATTGAATATTCAGCAAGAGAAGGGTTAAAGTTAATGGTGCTGATGTGGCAGATATGATCAAACAAGATGCAAGGTTCACAGTGAAAGAAATTGCTGATAGTATTGGTGTTAGCCGGGGATAGATTTTGAGTCAGAAAGGTTTGTGCACGATGGGTCCCGCATCTCTTGACCAAAGGACAAAATACCACCCGTATAAAAATTTGCGAAAGGCCTTTAAAATGTACACAACTTTTAACAAACGTAGAAGTTCGGGGCTATTTACAGGTGATGAAACCTGTGTCAATTATTTTGAGCAACTGCGAAAAGACCAAGCAAGGTCTGCCATTGCCAAAAGAATTAAAAGCGCGGCAAAGTATTGTATGCGGTATTCTACAATTGCGATGTACCCATTAGATAGTCGAAGATGTACCCATTAGATAGTCGATGTACCCGAAGTCCTTGAAATGAATACCCCACTATATATAGAGAAATCTGGGCTTTGCGGGGGTTTACAATATTTTCGAAATCCCGTACCAAATGGCAAGACAATCTCAGGTAAATTTTATGAATTGGTTAAGGCACGCTATGAAAAACGTAGACCTGCAACCGCTTTAAGAAGTCTGTATCTTATCCATTACAACGAAGCTGCTCACAAGTCCAAGTCTTCTTGAAAAAGGAAAACGTAGTTCACCTCTCTCATCGACCTTATTCGCCAGACATTAGTCCCTGCGACTTTTTCCTGTAAAGAAAACCCTTTCTGGTTGTAGTTATGAATCCCGAACAGCACTTGGTAGTGATATTTACCAGTGTCTTCAGGGTATACCTTAAAAGGCCCTTCTCTCTGCCTTTACAGGTGGATTTCGAGACTTGAAAAGTGTGTTTCCGTCAAGGGAGAATACTTTGAAGAGTTGAAGTAAACGAAATGTGAATTGGGTTAATAACTCGCCTTGTAGAACCCCAATGACAGCATTAAATGAATGCCCCTCGTATCAATAAAGACTTAGCAATAATCTTAATTAAGTAATGAAAAATACAGACCTGTAAATGAGAACAAGTAACTGGGATTTGCTTTCTTGACTTTGAAACATTAAATGTAGATTTGTCTGACATGAGTCCCTTAGGGTGTCGTCGCCCACCAAAGCTAACTTTACTTTTGTCATTCGGAAACAGACCTTTTCCGCTACTATGAAACTTTAAGGATTTTTCAGGAATTGCGCGGTACTTGACCTGTCCCTAAACCGATATCATCACGTGAACAAATCCGTGAAATAAACACACCCTAAACCCCACTTTATATAGAGAAATCTTGTGTTTGCGGGGTTTACAAAATTTTTCTTATTTCTGTTCCAAGACATGGGTTGTGGGTACTCGCTAGAACCGCCTCAATGAGGCGGTTCTAACGAGCACCCACAATCTATGTTTGCAGTATAGATAAGAAAAAAATATCACGGATTTTCAAGTAAGGAAAGTAGCCATTTTGGAGATGTTTGTTTGTTTGTTTGCGGTTTAACGTCTCCGTCAACACTGTAAAGGTCATTTTGGAGACGTTGCTTCCACTTTTGTGGGACTTTTACCCGACATTAAGATGAAATGACATATCAAGCCCTGTCGCCCAATGAAACCAATAGGGTTTATTAGCATGGACGGTCCGCCTCGCACCGCGGTTCCTGGACAGGCGTAGATCCTCTAAGCGGTTTACCAGTACTAGTGTGCGGGCCGGATTCAGCTCTGCGTGGAAGCATCATGCAGCCCATATATTTCTTCAAGCTCCTATGGACTAACGAGCACCCACAATCTATGTTTGCAGTATAGATAAGAAAAAAAAATATCACGGATTTTCAAGTAAGGAAAGAAGCCATTTTGGAGATGTGAAAAATGCTCTATTTCGTCGGGTTGTGTTATCGTAATGTTTCGGAAACACTCTTCCGTGGCTCTAAAATAGGCAATTTTTCAATCATTTTGGGTTGATTTTTATCAATCGACCCAAAGTTACTAAGCACAAAATCTCTTTCAGTGCTAAAGTCCACGTGACTATAACTGATTAGTGGGAAATCCAGGGAACCGTTATTTATAGTAAATAGCCAGGCTATTCTTATTGATGCGTAAAAATGGTTACCTATAGAATTCGGACTGGAATAATGTGTTGGGCTTAGCAAACACTGTAGATCCCGATCAGACGCCGTTCAACGCGGCGTCTTATCAGGATCTACATTTTTGCATAAAAAAGTGGAGTTTAAGGGTTAAACGAAACAGTTCATTACAAAAACACGCCTATATAATTTGACCCCCTTGAACCCCACTTTTATATAGTAAAACTGGGGTTTACAAGGGTATAACCTAGTTTTCTTATTTCTGCTCTATAATATGGATTGTGTGTATTCGTTAGAGCCGCCTCGATAAGGCGGTTCTAACGCATACCCTCAATCTATATTTTGAGCAGAAATAGGAAAAAATCACATTTTTTCATCTGAAAACTTTCGTTTTTTCGGCGGTTAAGTTTACAATGTATTTGTATAGCCTTGTTTTCGTAATGAAGTCTCAGTCCAGTTCTATTTTCCAAGCCTGCACACAGGAACAATCGACCCACCAGTCTTCCGCTGATTCAAGAAGGGCAGTTGTCAGTTTCTGGCGAAAGAATCTGCACTGTTCTGGTTAACCGCTTACGTATATGGAAAAGTGTGGATAGGTAAAATGACGGGCTCAAAAATGACCTAACTTGAATTATCTTGACTGGGCCGTTAAACTTCACTACAAATGTGTCTTACTCTTGTACCAAAACAATGTCATAGATTGTAGATTGTAGGTGTAGTCCTTAGAGCCATCTTATTGGCACCTTTTGAAAATCTCATTCGCATTAACCCTTTTTGTACCAAATAGACTCTTCCTTCTTTTAGAAACCAGAAGTCCCTTTCAGTATTTAGGGGTGTCAGGTTTCATAATTTATTTGGGAAATAGCTTAACTTATCATTTGCAAACAGTGTAGTTCATGATCAGACGCCGCATTGTGCGTCGTCTGATCTCGGCTTACATTGTTTAATAAACCCTTTCGGGATTTCTGGGACAAAATGGGTTAAGTGTTTTACCAATGTTCTGATGAAAAGATTAATTTTGCCACGCCCATTTCGGACAATCAACCAATCAAATTATTTGATATAATGTATTCATTCATATTTGCAAACTGAATGACAAACAGCATAGATCCTGATCAGGCGGTTGCCTCATTGTTTGCAAAGGTAGGGTTATCGTGTTCGGCAGTGCAGTTTTAGATAAAAATGCAAGGAGTAGGTTGCCCCAATGAATTCCAGCAACGAACTTTTTAAACTTTTTGTTGACAATATTGCTTAAACGCTAACTATATATCAGAAAATAGTTCGGGGCTTCAAGTACAAAAACATCCGAGCCATATCACACAAGAAAAAAATTGTTCCTTTGTTTATACATGTAGATGCGAACAGTGATCAACCGAAGGCGCTTGCGCGGAACTTCTGGCCCCAGATTTCTCAATCAAACGTGTTTTATTTTAGACTCAACCGTGACTGTGTGTGTCCTCATAGTCTTGCCTTTAGTTTAATTTTTGCGATTTGCCTATGTTCTAAGGGCATTGTATACGTGTTGTATAAACTATCCATTTACAGTGTCCTTTACTTGCTTAGACAACACACAGATACGCCAAACAAGCATAGATGATAAGTACAGAATAACTGCATAAGATTTCTGCGTCAGACCAGATCTTTTGTACGTTTCTGCTTCCAAAGTCTTTTCAAATGTATTTCGGGGACAGTTCTATCTGAAAGCCCTTGAACGTGTATGTCTTGAGATTTGCTGCGACGGGGAACTGAAAATATGAGCTGTGTCATGCTTTGCCATTTACGAACCACAAAGGTACCGATCAGCCTGCGCATGCACCTTTGTGTTCACTACTAGGATAGTACCATACGGTAAGTTTCTATATCTCAGATTGCAACTCTTGCTAGTTTGCGTAGCTGACATTGCAAGAATACATTGTAAATTTAACCGCCAAAAAAAAAAAAATTAAAAAGAAAAAATGTGATATTTTTCTTTTTTCTGCTCAAAATATAGATTGTGGGTACTCGTTAGAACCGCCTCATCGAGGCGGTTCTAACGAGTACCCACAGTCTATAGTTTAGAGAAGAAATAAGAATAATAAGGTTAACCCCTGTAAACCCCAGTTTTACTGTATAAAAGTGAGGTTCAAGGGGGTCAGAATTATATGGGCGTGTTTTCGTAATGGCAGGTTGGATTGTGGCTTCTCTTTTCGTAAACCTCGAAGACCAGCCCGCGCCCATCGGGGCTTGAAGAAATAGATGGGCTGCATGGTGCTTCCACACAGAGCTGAAACCGACCCGCACACGAGTACTGGTTGACCGCTAAGAGGATCTAAGCCTGGCCAGGCAATGCGGTGCGAGTCGGTCCGTCCATGCTTATAAACCCTATTGGTTTCATTGGGCGGCAGGGCTTGAGATGTCATTTCATAATTGGAAGCAACGTCTCCAAAAGGACCTTTTACAGTGTTGACGGGGACGTTTAACTTCAAATCAAACAAACAGAACCTCGAAGACATGTTTTCTCATGACGCACATGATGATTGTCATCAGATATTGGCAGACTAACAGCTTAATGCGTATGATCTATTCCATGAAGTGCTAACGCATTATCTCAGTGACATGAATAGCATCGCCACCCTTCAGGTCTTCTTATCATCTGACAGGATTCCATTATTACACAATGCCTATTGTTTGTAATGTCTAACGAAAATAGTCATGTCTATCGCACAGTCATTAGCAGAACATACTGCAGTATTGAACTGAACATTACGATAACACATCCGTGTGATATAGTGTATTTTATTCATACCTCAAAAAAAGAATGTTTATGATGAAAATTTGCGATATTATTCTTATTTATACTCAAAACATAGGTTTTGGGTGCTCGTTAGAACCGCCTCATTGAGGCGGTTCTAACGAGTACCCACAACCTATGTCTTGGAGCATAAATAAGGAAAATAATGTTTACCCCCGTAAACCCCAGTTTTCTCTATATAAAGTGGGGTTTAGGAGGGTGTTCATTTCACGGACTTGATCACGTGATGAACAAGTGAGCTGAGTTCACGCATACACCACCGGCTAATGGCACTCCCGTTTAGGAAACTGTAACCTTTCCACACCATCGAAAAAGACCGCATCGTCAGTATTCAGACATTACGTACCAAATATGAAACATAACGCTGGGATAAAATCAGTTCCAGTGTACTGATTGGACAGCGTCAGAATTTGCGATGGTATATCCTGCGGTATACTGTCGGGAACCCGTAGTCATCGGTTTTTATTGGCCTTCGGTTTTAGCCACCGCTACTACACATATTAAACAAATGAAAATAGCGGCCCCCGCCCATCGGGGCTTGAAGAAATATATGGGCTGCATGATGCTTCCACACAGAGCTGAAACCGACCCGCACACGAGTACTTGTAAACCGCTTAGAGGATCTAAGCCTACCCAGGCAAAGCGGTGCGAGTCGGACCGTAGATGCTTATAAACCCCATTGATTTCATTGGGCAAGAGGGCTTGAGATGTCTTTTCATCTCAATGTCGGGTAAAAGTACCACAAAATTGGAAGCAACGTCTCCAAAATGACGTTTACAGTGTTGACGGGGACGCTAAACCTCTAATCAAACAAACAAACAAACAAACAACTGAAAATAGGTGCATTAAAAACCCTATTCAAAATTGTCATTGTTGGAGGTAAATCGTTGCTATTGGGGTCGCAAATTACGTTTCACGGCTCCGCTGATGCGTCGCCATAGACCAAAATTTCCTATCGTTTAACCGCTGATTTACCACCCCATCCCCACCCCACTCCCACCCCACTTCCTCTTACAATTTTGAAGATAGCTTTAACCTTAGTTGTTAAGCGGAATAGGAACACACTCCTGCAAAAGCATTACGAAAACACGCCTATACAAATACATTGCGAATTTTTTTGGCCAAAAATTAGAAATTTTAAGATGAAAAATTTGGATTTTTTTTATTATTTCTGCTCAAAACATAGATTGCGGGCACTCGATAGAACCGCCTCGACGAGGCGGTTCTATCGAGTACCCACAATCTATGTTTGTGAGCAGAAATTAGAAAAATAATGTATTACCCCTTAAACCCCAGTTTTACTATAAAAAGTGGGGTATGAAGGGGTTAAAATTATATAGGCATGTTCTCGTAATGTATGTTTTTCTCCGATGTTAATAGGGGTCAACTCTTAAACGAAAGAATTTGCTCCTTTTCTTGGAAAAATAAAACGTCGTATGTTAATTTTTTACCCAGAGTGCTAAGCGTTAATGACACTGCAACAAGCTTCATTGATGTTACCCACGTGATTATCACTGACCTTGGGGCGGTTCCGTATAGTAGTAAGAAGAGTGAACCTTGGCTTAACCCATTCAGTACCAGAAACCCCTAAAGGGGTACCTTGGAAAACAGTGCAGGCCCAGGTCAGACGCCGCAGAACGCGGCGTCTGATCAGGGCCTCCACTGTTTGCTAAAAGTTCAGTCATTTTCCAAACAGATTTTGATGAAAACACAGCCTGACACCCCTAAATTTTGAAATGGACTCCTGCTATATATAAGGAGGAAGATTCCATTTGGTACAAAAAAAGGTTAATGCAAACGATCTAATCAACGCAAAGAGACAGCTATGGAAGCTGTTTGAATATCTTCCAAGGGACCAGGAAATATAACCATGGGTGATTTTCACTATTGCATTTCCAACGGATAAATTGTGACGAATACGCCCCCAAAACTTCATACCACATTCTGCAGATCCGACCGTAAACCTAACATGGCGGCTAGATCAGAACGTTGTTAACGATTATGTCTGTTCCGCAATGGCGCTCTGGCGTATCATAAAATTTTAAAAATGTTACGTTCATGCCGACAATGTTCCGGCTCCACATAGCGTAAACAAAGGAATGCAAATATTATCATATCCAAAATTCAAAACTCATATCTAAACAACCCGTGAATTTCAGGATTTCAACACGGGTTTAGTTGTCTGAGCACGGCTGCTGGTCCATCATATAGCTATGTTTATAGGGATTTTATGCAAGAATATATTCTTTGAGCCTTATTTAAACCACTAACACTATCCAAAGATCAATCGGCATGTACTCGCAGTGCTTAGATTAGACAATGATGTGGATGTTGCAAACAACCCATTGTATGCTAGTGCACTCTTCCATTGCTATATGTTGGACATGCAAGTCCATTTGTCATATAAGGGGTGTCAGGCCTATTTTTGTTTTTATTTTATTTTTGACGGAAAATTCTGTTAGCAAATAGTGCAGGCCCAGATCAGACGCCGCGTTTTGCGGCGTCTGATCTGGGCCGGCACTGTTTGCCAAGGTACCCATTTAGGGGGTTTCCGCATACAATGGGCTAAGCAATAGATAATATAGGCATAGGGTTTATGCCAACAGAAAATATAATAAAATTCCTCTTATAGCTATATTACCCCCTGCATACTGCTTTATTGACATAAAGAATGGTTATAAATATAAAACTTTTATAACTTATAACATAAAAAAAGGCGGTCATTTTCTCCAATGCCAATCAATTTTCTTTTTGATGCCCCCGCCATTCGAAGAATGGTGGAAAGGGCATATAGTGTTGCCCATGTCCGTCCGTCCGTGCGTCCGTGAGTCCGAAACTTAAACGCGGTCATCAACTTCCTTAGTTCTTGATGGATTTTAAAATGACTCGGCAGAAATGTTAACCATCATGAGACGACGTGTCACGTGCAAAACCAGGTCCGTACCTCCAAGGTCAAGGTCATACTTAGAGGTCAAAGGTAAAAAAAGGGTTCGAAACCTAAACGCAGTCAATAACTTTCTTATTTCTGGATGGATTTTGAAATTACTTTGAAGAAATGTTAACCATCATAAGACGATGTGTCGCGTGCAAAACCCAGGTCCGTACCTCCAAGGTCAAGGTCATACTTAGAGGTTAAAGGTCAAAAAAGAGTCCGAAACTTAAACGCAGTCAATGACTTATTTATTTTTGGATGGATTTTGAAATTACTTTGAGGCAATGTTAACCATCATGAGACGATGTGTCACGTGCTAACCCAGAACCGTACCTCCAAGGTCAAGGTCATACTTAGAGGTCAAAGGTAAAAAAATGGTCCGAAACTTAAACGCAGTCAATAACTTATCTCTGGATGAATTTTGAAATTACTTGGCAGAAAGTTTGGCCATCATGAGACAATCTGGCTCACACAAAACCAAGGTCCTTACCTCCAAGGTCAAGGTCATACTTAGAGGTCAAATGTGAAAAAAGGGTCATAAACTTAAACACAGTCAATAACTTTCTATGGATGAAACCGCACTAGACATATTTTCAGGCGGTGGCATCCGTGTCCTATGGACGCATTTCTAGTTTTCCATACAATACAGAATTTTTCATGTTTGTAATAACACTATGTAACTTGAGGGTAACAAGAAGAGTGTGTGCTGCTAAAATCAGGTTAAATGTGGGCTATTGCCCAATGAAACCAGTAGGGTTTATAAGCATGGGCGGTCCGACTCGCACCGCTTTGCCTGGGCAGGCTTAGATCCTCTAAGCGGTTTACCAGTACTCGCGTGCGCATCGGATTTAACTCTGCGTGGAAGCATCGTGCAGCCTATATATTTCTTCAAGCTCCGATGGGCGGCGGCAGACACCTAAAAAGAGCCTCAAAAGAATAATCTATGTATGCTTGTTATAGAATGGCCTTAAAAGCATAATGTTATGAGTACTTGTTAGAATCGCCTCGGTGAGGCGATTCTATCAAGTAACCAAAACATTATGCTGCTGTTGTGAAATAAAAACAAATGATATCATTAACTTTTTCTCGTTACTCCTGCTTGTCTAGAGCTATGTGGCTAAAATTCTGTGCGAAATTGACAAAGCTCTATGTGAATGCGTTTGGGTGCATGCCGTTGATTCGTTAGCTCAGAAAAAATGTGTAACCGCCACAACGCCGACAGGATTTGTTTTCGCGAAGATTTGGGTACCAGGCTGCCGCTGACGCATGGGTCAGATTGTTTAAGGTTCCACTAGGCATATTACGTTTCATTCTAGTAGGAACTATGATTTATTCTGCAACAAATAAATGAGTGGAAGAGCATGACGCGAAATGCCGTCCTGCTGGTTAGAGGGCGTATCGTCATACAAAAGGACCTAAATGACTGTGTTACAGTCTGTAGTGTTGGGTATATTCTTCTACCAATGACGAAAAGTTGTGAGAATTCGAAGGCAAATGAAACACATGTATTGGCGTGCGTGCGTGCGTGTGTGTGTGTGTGTGTGTGCGTGTTACCTTTGGTATGTGATTTGAGAAATAAATCACAGTTTGTCGGTCAGTTGTAGGTAAACGAATCATTACGCGCTGTTGATTTGATGTACTTATAACCGACTTCCAAACTGTGATTTTATTACTCGACAAATCACTGGAGCTGATCTATTTCTTAAACAACGTTGCATCAGTGTGACATCACAAACACACTAGCATCTAATGGTTTGACTTGTTCAGAGTGTGATGGAGACCCCGCTCATCGGGTCTTGAAGAAATAGATGGGCTGCATGATACTTCCACGCAGAGCTGAAACCGACCGCACACGAGTACTGGTAAACCGCTAAGAGGATCTAAGCCTGTCCAGGCAAAGCGGTGCGAGTCGTACCGTCCATGCTTATAAACCCTATTGGTTTCATTGGGCGACAGGGCTTTAAATGTCATTTCATCTCAATGTCGGGTAAAAGTCCCACAAAATTGGAAGCAATGTCTCCAAAATGACCTATACAGTGTTGACGGGGACGTTAAACCTTAATCAATCAATCAGAGTGTGGTCGATCATTGGATTATGCTGGTGATCGATGCTCTCATTACGATAACACAATCCGTCAGACATATCTATTCTTTCATACCCCCACACGTGATATTTTTCTAAGTGAAATATGTGATATTTCTCTTATTAATGCTCCAAACATATCATGTTGGCACACGTTAGTACCGCCTCATTGAGATACCCACACCATATATTTGATTTAAGGTTTATCCACACACCCCACTCCGTCAGCACTATTTAGGTCAATTCCAATTTTGTGGGATTTTTACCGGACATTGTGATGAAATGATATCTCAAGCCCAGTCGCCTAATGAAACCAATAGGGTTTATCTGCATGACTGTTTGACTTGCACCATTTTGCCTAGGAAGTCATAGACCCCCTAAACGGTTTGCCAGTACTCATGTGCGGTCGGTTTCAGCTCTGCGTGGAAGCATCATGCAGCCACGTTCAGTGATGTGTGAAACTGTTAGAAATGTTAAGTGTTGTTCTAAATCACATGATTTTGGACGTAAAAGAACTCAAAGCTTGCGAAAGTACAGGTTATATAGAAAAATATGACCACAAATAGACATACTCGACATACCCGGTAGATTTCGAATTAATTATATAAATTAAAGGGTGTGCAGTGGACTCAAATTCGCTCCGTATCATTATGATAACAAACTCGTGCGACATAAAGCATTTTTCATATCTCCAAATTGGCTACTTTTCTGATGAAAATTCGTAATATTTTTCTAATTTATACCGCAAACATAGGTTGTGGGTGCTCGTTAGAACCGCCTCATCGAGGCGGTTCTAACGAGTACCCACAACCTATGTCTTGGAGCAGAAATAAGGCTAGTAATGTATACCCCCGTAAACCCCAGTTTTCTCTATATAAAGTGGGGTTTAAGGGTGTGTTCATTTCACGAACTTGTTCACGTGATGTATAGCTGGCGCAATTCGACTGTCAACGAGGCAGTTCGATCACGAACCGTGGTTAAAAAAGATAACGAGATAAAATTTTGATCAAAGTCGGAAAACCTTGGTCGATAATCGATCATCCATCAGATGTAATGTACATATTTGCCAGAAATGAGTAGCCTTCTCGGTGAACAACTGATCGTTTTTGCCCAATACATTTCTACTTATATTTATATATAATTTAGCAAACCAGAACTAAGTTTCGATTTTCATTCAGAAAACTAATTGTTTCGTACATATGTTGTACAATGGTCACGTCCGAATATTGGCACAAAAACGCAAATATTCCTATAAAATTAAAGTCTTATCTTTGACCATTACTAGACGATTTTAACTGAAATGTGAAAGGCTAAAATGCTACCCGTTTAAGGTTCTGGACGAGGCCTTTGACCAACACTTGCTCGTTCCGAGAAATTAAAAAATATCGCCGAAAATATATGTTTGCACCAGCATTCTCTATGCGTCCATTTGAGAGTATCGCTGTATTTCATAAGTACAACTCGATTCAGATTCTATATAGTCTATACATTTTGGAATCAGTCTTGAAACCGTGTTATATCCAAAATCGTATTATAACGAACAGTGTTATAATGTGGTTGTGGTGTATAAGGAAGAAAGAAATTACCGAGGTTAACGAGTCAGTGTTTTGTTTTGATTGGGTTGGAGTTTAACGACCAAGTCAACACTATTAAGGTCGGTCCCCGCCAATCGGGGCTTGAAGAAATAGATGGGCTACTTGATGCTATCACGCAGAGCTGAAACCGCCGACCGCACACGAATACTGGTAGACCGCTTAGAGCATCTAAGCCTGTCCGGGCAGAGCGTTGCGAGTTGGATCGTCCATGCTTATAAACCCTATTGGTTTCATTGGGCGACAGGGCTTGAAATGTCATTTCATCTCAGTGTCGGGTAAAAGTCCCACAAAATTGGAAGCAACGTCTCGAAAATGACCTATACAGTGTTGACGGGGGCTTTAAACCTCAAATCAAACAAACAAACAAAACACTATTAACCCTTATCTTGCTGTTGACGACAACCCCTATCTTTGCAAACAGTGTAGATCCAGATCAGATGGCTTCTGAAGAAGCCATCTGATCAGGATCTACACTGTTTTGCATTCAGTTTATGAATTTGTAGCAATAAATAACATCAAGTAATTTGATTGGTTGATAGACAGAAATGGGTGTGACTTAAATGAATATTCAGCAAGATAAGGGTTAAGGTCTTTTCAAGCCGCCAGTTTACCAAACCACACTTTTCCTGGGCAGGCTTATACATAAGCGGTTTACCAGTATAAGTACAGTGCATATTCTATCATCAGACACTAACAGCTGCTCTTCTTGAATCAGTGAAAAGGAGATAATTGCTGGCCGTAGAAAAGATTTCATGAATCCCCACAAAAGCATGATGCCGACCTACGGGAAGGGTGTAATGAATACCCAAGTGTAACCCCCCCCACCCACCCCCACACACCCCACCCCCTTTATAGATAGAAACTGCCGTCTAGAGATTACTTTAAGTTTTGCTGAAAAAAATATAGGTTGTGGGTTCTCGAGCAGAAGTAAGGAAAATATCAAAAATGTTCATCTGATAAAATATAGTCCTGCAAATATGATGGTGAAAGAATGTGAACTCATTGCGAAAGTCAAAAAATGAGGATTTTTTCGAGGATGACAGTTCGCTAACATTACGATAACACATCCGCATCTCAAAAAAAGGTAATTTATGATGAAAATTTGAGATATTTTTCTTATTTATACTCCAAACAAAGGTTGTGGTGCTCGTTAGGACCGCCTCATTGAGGCGGTTCTACAGTGGCGATAACGTTCGACTTACCCGTTTTTGCGTTTCGACAACGGTTCGAGCGTTTCATATCGTTTTGACCAATCAAAAGTCAAGGCGAATCGTTTCATACAAACGGTAAATTTGCGCATGCGCTCTGAAAAGATCAAAACGCTATTGAAAACGCTTTCCCGTTTTGGCCAATAGTATGACCGTTTGAAACCGTTTTATGACTGAGCCAATCGAATTTATGCATTAAGCGCGCATGCGCAATCGCTTTAGTTGACTTAATAGACACATCCAAACACTACGTCATCACTCAATAATACTATTTGCCGGGACCTACCGGTGGTTGGCATGAAACGTATCTGGCCGTTTATCGCCATTGTAAAAACGACGTTATTTTCTCTAAACTTGTATTTTGTTTGGAATCGAAATGACAAAATTAACATTTAACCTTTTATAATAGACATGTCTTAGCTAGTAATTATTGGTTTCTGGAAGATTTGAGGATGTTTTGATTATTAAATCACCTGTTAAACTTATGCAGGTAACGAGGCGGGACGGTCTTAATTATTTATAATAAAAATGCACAAAACGAACGAATAAACGCGGAAGATGCATGAATGAACTCTAAAACATATTTATCTACTCATTTAAAGTGTAATTCGATCGATTTTCTGTGACAGTCAACTAAAATATGCCCGTAATATTTAACCTATTTACACTGTGTTTATATGGAACCAGGGGCTTTTTGCCAACCACGAAAGATCGTTATCAAAAGGAAAAGTTATTTTGCGCATGCGCAATGGTATGTAAACAAGGTCACATGTCAAAATATTGGATCCGTCTATACATGTGCATGTTTATTTACGATTATCTTCAACAGCTTAACATATATATTCACTACAATCGCGTCATTTAAAATTAAAGTTATATTTGAGAAAAAAAATGAATATTCTGTAAGTAAATGTATGTCATTGCTTAAGAAATGGCATGATCATTGACTTTAAATACAGAGTACAAAGAACAATCTTAACTAAACTATACATATATAAAGAACAATCGAGAATGACATGGATAATACCTCAGCTTAATGCATGATAAATTTTCAGACAATACGTTCATCCTAAAAATCTTTATTGATTTTTTTCTAAAAACAAAAGAACCAAAAAAAAATAAAATAAATAAAGAAAGAAAAACAAACAAATAAGTGTATCGAAGATTTAACCCATATATGCCTAGCGGCCCTTTTGCAGGACATTGGCAAATAGTGCAGACCCAGATCAGACGCCACAAAACGCGACGTCTGACCTGGTTCTACACTGTTTGCTGAAAGTACAAACATTGTTGCAAAATGTGTCGCTAATAAAACAAACCTGGCAGCCCAATAATTGGAAATGGACCAATCCAAACTTACTAGGTGGGAGATTCCATCTTTGTCAAATACGAGTTAAGAAAATGCATTAGCTGAGAAATGTTCTTTCTTTGTTTAAATGTTAAGGAAATATTTGCGCCACACTGAGGACAAAATTATTAGAATCCCTGTATATTCTGGCAATTACAGATGACCGTAATACCCAAGACATTAGGGTCATACAATAAATAGTATTGGCGTGATTTGTCACTGACCACACTTCACTTACGTTGCCATGCAACGCCAGGTAATGTGTTTACACGCGTGTGTAATATCTGCTTTCCGGAAACTGTTATACATTAGTCGATATTTGTTATATGTTTATTCAGAATTCCTAAATTATTCATCATCACCTAAACATAAAGTCCGTTAAATAAGCACTCCAACATGTCCAACTAGATCCCACATTATCTCAAGAGCATTGAATGTGGGTTTTTGTTTGAACCGATTTGCTGAAGCGGTTTTAAAAAGCACCCTACAGCTAATGCATCAGAATCACAAGTCCGTGAATAGAAGGCCCCTCTAATCCCCACAGTATATAGAGCACATTGGGTTTTACGTGGTATTCCTTTTTTCCTTATTTTTGCTCCAAAACATAGATTCGGGTACTCCTTAAGACTGTCTGGACAGGGCGGTTCTAATCAGCTTTTTTTTTTTTTTTTAGAAAATGGGCTTTACGGGGAATTCATTATTTTTTTTTTATTTTTTGTTCTAAAACATAGATTGCGGATACTCGTTCAACCCGTATTACCTAGGTGGTTCTAATGAGCAGTCATAAATCTATAAATATGGCAGAATTAAAAAAAAAAAAACATTTTCATCTGAGAACGTTAGTTTTAGAGACATTTAGCGCACGGGAGCGTAATCATAATGGTTTTTTATTATTTTATTTTTCGTCTGAATATTATGGAAGAATGCAGCTTGTCTCGTGCCTCTATTTTCCTAAAGCGAATTATGAAATAGAACGCGTTAATCAGTATTTGTTAATTAATACCCCTGCAACCCAACTTTTTTGAAAGAAACAAAGTACACGGCGGTTATAACGAGCTTTGTTGAATCTATGTTCCGAGCATAAAATTGATAAGTTTTCACTCGAAACTAAGAATAACTATTTTGGAGATTTCACCTTCAACGGCACTTTACGAAAACACGCCTATTCAAATATATTGAAAGTTTTGTCACCAAAACTTGAATTGAAAATTTTCTGACAAAATATCCGATATCTTGCATTTTTCTGCTCTAAACATGGAATGCTGATCTTCACCGAACGTGAACCTAAACATAGATTGCTGGTCCTCGTTAGAACCGCTTCGAGCAGAAATAGGAAACCGTTAACCCCAGTTGTACTTTATGAAAATGGGGTTCAAGGGGGTCAACATTATATATACACTTTTCATGATGATCTTAAGAAAATTATCTGACATTGGCGATTTATCCAAATCGCGGCTGTTAACCTGTGTGCGTTTGTGTGTTCGCGCGCGTGCATGTGTGTGTGTGTGTGTGTGTGTGTGTGTGTGCGTGCGTGCGTGCGTGCGCGCGTGTGTGTGTGTGTGTGTGTGTGTGTGTAAAACGGTTGCGGATATCCATGACTGTAATCCCCAATTTTGCGCATAAGGAAGGTTTACGTGAGTGTTTGTTGCATAAAGTAATATAACAGACTAAAATATCCCTTATGGCCATGCTCATGACAAACATGAGAAGATAAAAAGGAGAGAAACATAACCATCAGGTTAACAAGTCCGGGCAATTAAGATCTCCACTAGACCCACTTTATCAAGAAAAAACTTGGTATGACGGGGGAATTCATTATTATTATTATTATTGTCTGCTGACATGAAGGCAGACCTTTTCCAAAATCTTAGCAACCACAGAAGTCACATACCTGTATCGTAGGTGACCTAGCGTCCATACGACAGCTAGTCCAGCCCCGCCCCGCCCATTGGGGCTTGAAGAAATAGATGGCTGCATGATGCTTCCACGCAGAGCTGAAACCAACCGCACGTGAGTACTAAGCGTGCCCAGGAAAAGTGGTGCGAGTTGGACCGTCCATGCATATAAACCATATTGGATTTATTAGGCGGCAGGGCTTGAGATGTCATATCTCAATGTCGGGAATAAATCCCACAATATCGGAACAACGTCTCCAAAATGACCTACACAGTGGTGACGGGGGCGTAAAAACCCAAATCAAACAAACAAATAAACGACGTCTAGTCGGCGTCGCATGGGCGTCGATGCAACATCTTGTTATGACGCTCGTGCGACGTTTACTTGCTGGGATTTGGTAGCTTCTAACAGGTATGTCGCCTACATGTAGCCTGAGAACTTGTATTGTGTAAGACAATGCCCGATCCAGTAATTCACTTTTATGCTATTCTTCACTTATTTGTCTGTCTATATATGTTTTATTAGCCGAAACTACGTAGTATGACCCATCTTCTTTCTTATGAATATTTTCATTGCTCTTAAAGGAACTCATTTTTGATTTTTATTTATCATGATGAGCTGCATAAGCTTAAGCGAATAAAATTTGATTGATTGATTGATTGATTGATTGATTGATTAGTTGATTATCTTTCTTATTTCTGTTCAAAGACGACGGTACGGCCCCGCCCATCGGGGCTTGAAGAAATATATGGGCTGCATGATGCTTCCACGAGGAGCTGAATCCGACCCACACACGAGTACTGGTAAACTGCTTAGAGGATCTAAGCCTGCCCAGGCAAAGCGGTGTGAGTGTCGGACCGCCCATGCTTATAAACCCTATTGGTTTCATTGGGCGACAGGGCTTGAGATGTCATTTCATCTCAATGTCGGGTAAAAGTCCCGTCCCACAAAATTGGAAGCAACGTCTTCAAAATGACCTTTACAGTGTTGATAGGGACGTTAAACCTCAAATCAAACAAACAAATCAAAGACGTCGTGGGTGCACATTGGCACCGCCTCAATGAACCAGTTCGGACGAGCACCATCAGCATATCGTTTGAATATTGATCGATTGATTGTTTTTCTTATTTCTGTTTAAAGACATCGGTCGTGGGTACTCATTAGCACCGCCTCAATGAACCGGTTCGAACGAGCACCATCAGCATCTCTTTTGAATATGCATAAGAATAGCATCACAGATGTTCATCAGTAAACATGCTAAAAATGCCCTATGTCACACAGATGTTTGATCGTAATGAAAGATGAAGACAAATGATTTTATTTGCTTCTGATGCAACTGCCGGGTGATAAAGTAACAAGTGCGTTTTATAACAAAACTCTTTATATATACAATTTTCTCGGTTAACAGTTATATACATTGCTATAATATTTCTCCTCAAAAGCGTGGATTGTGGGTACTCGTTAGATCCGCCTCCATTGAATGGTTGTAACGAGCACAGACATTATATGTTTGGTCCCATTACTGTAATATTTGCGAGTATTATCGATTTCATACTCAGCATAGTTGAGCATGAAACATTTTTATTACTTAGGGGCCAGATTATATGAAAGAAGCAATTTCATCCCACGAGTGTGTTTGGTAAGTTTATCCAAATTAGCAATAAATAAATTAATACCACAGAAAAAGTAAACGCTCAGTTTTTCGAAATAGAAGAAAGAATCAAGGTAACGACGTTGGTTCGTTTACTGTGACGCGGCAAAGTACGTAGTCGACTCTTCATTCTGTGTACATGTCAATTCGCTCTATGCTTGAAGAAATATATGGGCTGCATGATGCTTCCACGCAGAGCTGAATCCAGCCCGCATACTAGTACTGGTAAACCGCTTAGAGGATCTAAGCCTGTCCAGGAACCGCAGTGCGAGGCGGACCGTCCATGCTAATAAACTCTATTGGTTTCATTGGGCGACAGGGCTTGAGAAGTCATTTCATCTCAATGTCGGGTAAATGTGCCACAAAATTGGAAGCAACGTGTCCAAAATGACATTTACAGTGTTGACGGGGACGTTATACCTCAAATCAAACAAACAAACAATACACATCTTACGTAATCCGGTTTCAAAGACTATCCTAGTCCAAGCTGTTAAGCTATTTTCGATTTTTGCCCTCAGTCAACTTTTTGGAAAATATAACGCTGGACATACGCTACATAACGTATGCCATTCCCGATTTTGTTTTCTGTCGGATCCAGTAATAATAATAATAATAATAATAATAATAATAATAATAATAATAACAATAATAATAATAATAACAATAATAACACTCATCATCATCCAACGCTGGTGTGGATGTACATGTATAAGGAAATAGTGTAGACCATAATTGGGTGAAATAGTGACAAGTGAAGACAATAAAAAAACATGTAAGGAAATAACACACACACTCGGTCGCGCACTTAATTTAGTAAATTGGAATTTACAGAAATATACATTATTTTTTCATTTTTCTGCCCATAAACGTAGTTTGTGGCCACTCGTTAGATCTGTCTCACTGGGGCGGTTGTAACGAACACCTACAATCTAAATTTGGATTGAGATGAGAACATTACTTTTCATCTGAAAACTACGTTCTAATGATGTGACAGTTGAAATTTTAGCACTCGCGAGACAATAAAATTCGCCGCGACAAATAAATAAATAAATATAAATAAATAAATAAATAAATAAATAAAACATTTAGTACAACGGAAAACCCACTTTATCGAAATCGCACAACACAAATACCGACATTTCCCTATAGGTTTCTTTTTCAGTGACGCGTCTCAGTGTGTACCTGTTTTTCCGCCGCTAACCTAATGCCCTGCAGGTAACTGCACATCTTCTGAATACCACCCCGTGTAATCCGATATCAAAGAGCTGCCTTGTTCAATATACAAGTTCCTCATCAATACGTTCGTGGGAAAAATAAGCAGGAAATAACCATAGTAACGTTGTTGAGTTGATTTGTTTGATTTGATGTTTAACGTCCCCTTCAACACTGTAAAGGTCATTTTGGAGACGTTGCTTCCAATTTTGTGGGACTTTTACCCGACATTGAGATGAAATGACATCTCAAGCCCTGTCGCCCAATGAAACAAAAAGGGTTTATTAGCATGGACGGTCCGCCTCGCACCGCGGTTCCTGGACAGACTTAGATCCCCTAAGCCGTTTACCAGTACTAGTGTGCGGGCATTTTTAAACTACACAACACCCCACGTGTGTGTGTGGAGGGAGGGGGGTGGGGAGGGTGTTAAATCATTCGCAAATACAACTCGCAGTGGTAAACATATATGACGTACGTATCATCGTCATCGTCATCATCATCATCATTATCATCATCATCATGTGTGACCACCGTCATCAACATCATCACCATCATCATCATCATCATCATCATCATCATCATCATCATCATCATCATCATCATCATCATGTATGGCGCACGTATCATCATCATCATCACCATCATCATCGTCATCATCATCATCATCATATGTGACCAGCGAGGATAAATCCTAAACTACGCACATATATACAAATTCTACTAGGTAACCATTGGTTACACATGTGGTCGGTCTCGGTGACCCGGTCTGATGATCACAGAGCGGTGGGTTCTATCCCCGATGGGCCCAGTAAACTTCTTTCGTGGTGATTGATCCTGAAATATCCCTCGCTTCTACCGATTCTAAAGGGCAAGATGCAACTTTCTGGTGATATCCTGTATAATGTGCTGATCAAATGGTGTTGGTCCAGGAAACAATAAGTGGCTTAGAAACTGACTGGCCGTCTCGATATGACCTTAATATAGCTAACTGGACGGTAACAGCGAAGCATGCGAAAGCCTAGGAATACGCAATCTGATATTAGTTTTCCCTAAAACAAACTGGAACACTTGCTTTATGCAGGCCTCGAAAGCATAGTCTGATGCGCGTCTGACTGGTGATCAGGGTTTGCAAGTTCGGTACCTGCCGGCCGGGAAACATTAAGTCGTGGGTCTGTAGCAGTCTGACGCGCGTCTGACTGGTGATCAGGGGTAGCGAGTTCGGTACCTGCCGGCCGCGCAACATTAATTCGTGGGTCTGTAGCAGTCTGATGCGCGTCTGACTGGTGATCACAGGTTGCGAGTTCGGTACCTGCCGACCGGGCAACATTAATTCGTGGGTCTGTAGCACAGTCTGATGCGCATCTGACTGGTGATCAGATGTCGCGGGTTCGGTACCCTCTGGTCGGGCAACATTAATTCGTGGATCTGTCGCACAGTCTGGTGTGCGTCTTGCTGGTGATCAGGAGTCGCGGGTTTGTATACCTGCCGGTCGAACAACGTTAATTCGGGGACATGTAGTACAGTCTGATGTACGTCTGACTGTTGATCAGGTGTCGCGGGTTTGGTAGCTGCCGGTCGGACAACGTTAATTCGGGGACCTGTAGTACAGTCTGATGTACGTCTGACTGTTGACCAGGTGTCGCGGGTTCGGTAGCTGCCGGTCGGGCGACATTAATTCGAGGATCTGTAGCTCAGTCTGATGGTGATCAGGGGTCGCAAGTTCTGCCAGCCGGGCAACACTCTTACACCTTTTCCAAAAACATAGATTGTGGGCACTCGTTAGAACCGTCTGACTGATGCAGTTTTACCAGAACCTGCAATCTCTGGAAAATGTGACAATTTTGCATCCTAAAAATGTTAGTGGACATAATGGTATCAGACCGGTTGACATTGTGAATGAAACAAAAACAAAAAAAACAAAAAAAAAAAAAAAAAACGGACAGTTTTCCGACGATAAAAAACAATGATATTTGTTTGATATTTTATCAAACAGTGTGTTTGGTGTTCGGTATTGAGTACCCACAATCTATGTTTTAATTTCTAAATTAGCAAAAATAAAGAAAATATTGTAGATCCCTGTAACCCCATACCTTTATCTCAACGATGTAGGATGCTAAGGAG
Organism: Lucinisca nassula; assembly: GCA_963580285.1. Taxonomy (NCBI): domain Eukaryota; kingdom Metazoa; phylum Mollusca; class Bivalvia; order Lucinida; family Lucinidae; genus Lucinisca; species Lucinisca nassula. The sequence goes on along the minus strand of OY757025.1, from coordinate 118,772,792 downwards.
CACTCATAATCTGTGTTTCGAGCAAAACCGATGGTTATTAAGGCGATGCTATCGACTTTACACAATTCATGATTTCCACAAAAAAAAAAAAAAAAAAAAAAACGCACAAACCGTTTTGAGGCTCCACGTTAGATCCGCCTCTATGAACAGCACGAGAATTATCATATGTCATACACGGTGAAGAGAGAATGGACGAACGGACGGAAAACCGGGCGCCTATATCGCGCCATGCTAATAGCAGGCGCGACAATAAACGTCTTCATTTCTCCGAAAAAAATGTTGTGGATATTAATGGGTTTTGCCTCACCGAGGCAATTCAAATCACTACCCCTCAATCTCACGTTCTGCATGTCAGAATGCAATATATGTATACGAGTCGAAATAAACGAAAATAACAGACTCGGTTTTACTGAGTCTGTTCGTGACCAGTACTGATTTGTTTGTTTGATTTGAGGTTTAACGTCCCCGTCAACACTGTAAATGTCATTTTGGAGACGTTGCTTCCAATTTTGTGGGACTTTTACCCGACATTGAGATGAAATGACATCTCAAGCGCTGTCGCCCAATGAAAACAATAGGGTTTATTAGCATGGGCGGTCCGCCTCGCACCATGGTTCCTGGACAGGCTTAGATTCTCTAAGTCTTTTACCGGTACTAGTGTGCGGGCCGGATTCAGCTCTGCGTGGAAGCATCATGCAGCCAATATATTTCTTCAATGACCAGTACTGAAATGTGAAAAACTGCTTACAGGATCTATGCCTGACCAGCCAAAGTGGTTCGAGGCTGGCCGTCCCTACATATAAACCATTTTTGTTTGTTTGGGCGACAGGGCTTGAGATGTCATTTCATCTCAAATGTATGGTAAAAAAAAAACACACACACTCAAAATGGGAATCAATGCCTCAAAAATAAAATAGTGTTTAAGGTGGCGTAAATTCAAAATATCAGAATTTTCACGAGTGCGAAGCGTGAGTGAAAATTCTGATGTTTTAGACAAAATCTGTTTGGCATTTATGAAAAAAGAATATTGAAAAAGTAGTCCGGGCTGCCACTGTGAAGATATCGCGATCATATTTATTGTTCACAATATGAACATACCGTGTTTCAACGACATCATGAAAACAAGCCTATATTATTTTGAGCCCTTAAACCAAACCTTTATATAATATAACTGGAATTTACATGGGTTTACATCGCGTGAAAAAGTCCGTGAAATGAACACCCCCTTAAACCTCACTTTATATCGAGAAAATGGGGGTGAACGGGGGTATACATTTTTTTTCTTATTTCTGCTCCAAGACATAGGTTGTGGGTACTCGTTAAAAACTTCGCATTGAGGCGGTTCTAACGAGCACCCACAACCTATATTTGCAGCATAAATGAAAAATATCACGGATTTTCATTAGAAAAGTAGCCATTTTGGAGATCTAAAAAAAATCCACTATGTCGCACGGGTGTGTTATTGTGATATTTCTTCTTAATTCTGCTTATAACATAGATGGTGGTTACTCGTTAGAACCGCCTCACCGAGGCGACTCTAACGAGTTCTCACAATCTATGCTTTGAGCAGAAATATAAAAATATAATATTTTTCTTAGATTTTTGGTAAAATTTTCAAAATACGAAAGTGCGTGTTTTTGTAATGAGGTGAAGCGATGATTTTTATTTGTTTCAGATTTGAATTGATTTCGCGGCTTAGTATATTATAAAATTATAAATGAAATATATCACCGCCGAAATATAAAAAAAGGAAAAAAATATTAACGTGTGTCTGATTCTGACAGTTCAAAAACAATTTATTTTTGTTCCATTACGAAAACAAGCCTAATCAAATAAATTGAAAACTTCTACTCTACAACAAAATTGTAAATTTTTGGATAAAAGTTCTGATATTTTTGTCCAAATTTCTACTCAAAACATAGATTGTGGGTACTCGTTAGAACCGCCTTGGCGATGCGGGTTTAACGTTTACCCACAGTCTATATTTGAGTAGAAATAATGTAAAATAATTAACCCTGTCAAGCCAAGTTTTTCAATACAAAAGTGGTTTTAAGAGAGTCAAATTTATAAAGGCGTGTTTTCGTGATGATTGAAGAAGACATCTGTCATCGAATGTTAATTTGATGACGGATAATTATTGAGATCACATATACTGAAAAATCATGTTAAATGTCAAATTCATTGTATAATGTTTTTTCCTAAAATAAAGCGGCCGTACGTAATGGGTGAGAACAATAAATTCCCTCACAAAAAGCATTCGAAAACTATAGAAAACAGAGTCTTCTCGGTTAATTTTTTGTCCATGTATGAAAGGTTCTTATGTAGTTTGTTTTTCACCGGCAAGCATTGAACCCGCGAATCTGGATCAACAGTTAAACGCGCATCCGACTGAGCTACAGAATCCGGAAACATTTTCTTTCTGTCAAACACAATTTGCTGTTTATTGCAGGATATCCTCTTCACCTTAAAATCATTTCGCTATTATTTTTATTTTCTGTTTCGTAATAAAAATAATCAAAATTATCAAAATAATAATAATAATAACAATTATTATTAGTATTATTATTATTATTATTAATAATAATAATAATTATTATTATTATTATTATTATTATTTATTTTTATTCATTATTATTAATTATCACTATTATTATTATCATTAAAGTGAGTCTGCGGGATTTTTATTGGTTAACAAAAAAGAACATATGAAACCAGAAAGGGTTTCCATGACAGCGTTTTCCGAACGCTAATGTGATTGGTTGATATACGAAACGCTTGAAACGTTTCAGAAACGATGATCTGATTGGCTGAAAATGTAAACGATCGTTTAAGCGTGGTCTAAACGCTGCGTTTTCAAATCGTTGAAAAGAGTTTTGCATCCGTTTCCGTGGACAACAAAAACTAAATCGCCACTGTAACGAGTACCAACAACCTATGTCTTGGAGCAGAAATATGGAAAATGGTGTTTACCCCCGTAAACCCCAGTTTTATCTATATAAAAAGGGGTATAGGGGGGTCTTCATTTCACGGACTTGTTCACGTGATGTATTGATCACAGACTCTTTTCTAGTCAGTCCCTCCCTTCCACCATTTAAAGTAGGGCATTTGTTTCTGTCGAAAGAATGCGCAATGTACCCGTTTAACCGCTTATGTATAAGCTTGCCGCGAAAAAGTGTGGTTAGGTAAACTGACCGGCTCAATATGACCTTAATATTGTTGACTGGGCCGTTAAACTATAAAAAAACAGGTGTATACAATATACTTTACTTGTAATATTCCATTTTCAAGGCTTTGATATAATTGTTTATTTCAGAGGTAACATAACAGGTGGGCAACAGACATGCCGTAATCAATAATCTGTTTGATCAAAGATTGTCTAGGCAAAATGGTAAGTTTGAAGTTAATTTAATATTTTCATTTCATTTTAATGTTGGCTATATACATCATAACTTGCGATTACATGCGTACACCTGTGCTTACTATTTTATTCAAATGCTGTTATTTTCCATTTTAAACGGTAGATACATATATATTTCCGAGGATTCCATAAAAGACATTTCTTTCTTAAGCCGATTTAAACAATATGATTTTGTTTTCAAGGAATAGCCTCAAAGACACCAGTTTTAATAGAGAAATAGAGGATATTTGATTTTCTCAGTGTAAGATCGAATTTTATTTCATCGAATGAACACCAAAACTGTTATTTTCACGAGTGGCGTAGCCACGAGTGAAAATAGCAGTTTTGGTGTTCATGAGTGAAATAAAATTTGATCTTGCACTGAAAAAATCAAATTTTCTGTTTCTTACATGCTTCAAAAGGCAATATTTAGCGTCTTTAATGGTGTAGCTCACATTCGGAGAAAATTATCTTTGTTCCTGTTCGTTTCGCGTCAATTTAGTGGTGTCCATCGTGTTTAGTGGGTATACTATTGGGTGTAAACTGAACGTTTGCACCTGAGAAATGGCCTGGGATGGTATAATTATGAATGATTAATGAAATAATTGAGAGAGTAGTTTTCCAAAGAAGTTGCTGGCAAGTCTAACGTCGCGCGACAAAAGACGTGACGTCAGCGTCATAAATGACGTCAGTAACGTCCCCGTCACACATGAACGGGCTATGCGTCAATTAGAACACATTTCAGTATTGTTCAGTTATATGACAAAGATAAAATTGAAATTAGAGTTAGATTTGAAGAAAAAAGTAGTCCCAAACAGTGAAAAATAAAAAATCGTATTTTCACTGTTTGAAACAGTGAAAATATCGATTTATATTTCACTGATAAATCTCTATCATTCATTGAAAAGCATGTAAGAAAGGACTGTAAATAGACTGGTGCTACCAGGCAGAGCTTAAAGTACTCGTAAACCACCTAGAAGGTCTAAGCCTGCCCACGCATGCCAGTCGGACCGTCCACGAATATGTATCCTTTTGGTTTAATTGGACGACAGGGCTTGAGATGTCATTTCATCTGGGTGTCGGGTAAAAGTCCCCCAAAAATTAGAACGTCTCCAAAATGGCCTAAATTGCGTTGACGGGGACGTAAAATTTAAATAAACAAAAACAAGAACTGTATACATGTTTTGCTTCTCCGCACTAGGTAATCAAAGCATTGACAGCACTGGTGGACCGATTGTCTCGGAGTGTAGGCTCATAGGGGCTTGAATCACGAAAAAAAGAAAAATGAAAAAAAAAAAAAAAAAAAAAAAAAAAAAATTTTTTCGTGATTCAAGCCCCTATGGTAGGCTGTAAGAATATTAGTCCTGACTGAGGACTAAGACTGTGCCTGTCTAATTCCTATACTGTATGCAAACCGTGAATACCCTGATCAGACGCCGCGTTTTACGGCGTCTGATCTGGGTCTACACCGTTTGCCAAACCAGAGGCGAAAAATGTGAAAATTTTCGAACTGCTTCTCCTCGGAAACCGTTGGGCCGATTGAAGTCAAATTTCATATGGAGCCTCTATGGGATGGGGGAAACCAAAATTTGCTCATGGGGTCCAGGTCACATGACCACAATGGCCACCAAGCCATATATAGTATGTCTGTCTGTCCGTCCGTAACCCGTTTGTGAAAATTGGTGATAGTGACTTAACCGCTTGGAATATTTAAACAATTTATGGCATACTGATAGATATCAATGAGATCTAACCAATGAACTTGCGAAATATTACATTCCATTTAGTACAGCCTCGCCGAGGCGAAAAATGTGAAAATTTTCGAACTGCTTCTCCTCGGAAACCGTTGGGCCGATTGAAATCAAATATCAAATGAAGCCTCTATGGGATGGGGGAAACCAAAATTTGCTCATGGGGTCAAGGTTACATGACCAAAATGGCCGCCAAGCCATATATGGTCTGTATGTCTGTCTGTCCGTCCCTAACCCGTTTGTGAAAATTGGTGATAGTGACTTAACCGCTTGGAATATTTAAACAATTATTAGCATACTGATAGATAACAATGAGATCTTACCAATGAACTTGCGAAATATTACATTCCATTTAGTATAGCCTCGCCGAAAATTTTCGAACTGCTTCTCCTATGAAACCGTTGGGCCGATTGAAGTCAAATTTCATATGGAGCCTCTATGGGATGGGGGAAACCAAAATTTGCTCATGAGGTCCAGGTCACATGACCAAAATGGCCGCCAAGCCATATATGGTAAAACCCTTCAAAAATAGTCTTCTCCAGAACCACTGGGCAGATTTCCACGAAACTTGATAAATAGCACCTGGGACGTAGGCCCATCATAAATTGCTAAAATGGTGACCCTGGGTTGACCTTGACCTTCTTTGTGCCTAGGTCAAACTTTGACACATATGCTTTTGTATTTGAAAAGTGAGAATGCATTTTATCCTGCAAACGATTCAGAATACAGTACTAAAGTATAAGATATATTTTTGCTCCTTACGATAAGGCGCATTTATTGGGGGAACCGTTTTAGGTCCAGGTCACATGACCAAAATGGCCGCCATACCCATATATGGTAACAATCATAAAGCTAAAAGCATCCGGCGGATCGTGCACTTCAGCTGAAGCACTGTTTATAGGTACTAGTCTAGGCAACGATTTTCTGACGTCTTTCTGTTAATCTAAACGTTGAATGTCATGATAATACAACTGTTTCTGCACTGTCTGCGCATGTCGTATTCTTCGAAGATTAAAGCACAACATTGTCCTGCACAGGATATCTAATACTACGATTCGTCAAAACAACACAGGTACTTGGGGTCAGTAGATCTTTCTTGCGGTTAGTAGAGCGGATGGTCCAAAACAGATCTTTTGGATTTGTCTCTCTTTATTTATTTTTGTATCTTATTATACTTGCACGAGACCTTGTGTCATACAAATGGTTGTGTCACGTCTAGAAAATAGTTTGAAAATAATGATAGTTTATGGAAAGGATAAAATTCGTTTTGTGTGCTCTCGTTAGAACCGCCTATATATAATTATAGATGCGCAAACCATAGGTTGTGTGCACTCGTTAGAGCCACCTCGCTTAGGCGATTCTAACGAGTAACCACAACCTCTGTTTTTGTGCAGAAATAAGAAACATAATGTATACCCTTGTAAACCTTAGTTTTACTAAACATTACGAAAACACGCCTATACAAATACATTGCTACCTTTATCGCCGAAAAAATTAAATTTTATGATGAAAAATTGTGATATCTCATCGAGGCGGTTCTATAATGGGTACCCATAATCTATATTTTAGAGCAGAAATAAGAAAAATAAGGTATACCCCCGGACCAGTTTTACTATATAAAAGTGGGGTTCAATGGGGTCAAAATTATATAGGCGTGTTTTCGTGATGATAAACAAAATGGGATGTGAGGGCGTCAAATTTTTGTGATGATTCAGTAACAACCTTCCTTAAACATCTCGAGAAACCTTTGCTAAAGCGATTCAAACATGAGCCCATAATGCCGGGTTTGGGGGAAAACAAAAGAGAAAATATCCTTTAAAAATATATAATCCTCGCTACTGAGCTATGTGTCACCTTTACTTTAGTCATACTTTCCTGAGAAACTTTCATTACAATAACACACCCGTGTGACATAGTGCATTTTTTCACATCTCCAAAATTGTTACTTTTCTGATGAAAAATTGCGGTCTTTTTCTTATTTTTGGCTCCCTACTAGGTTGTGAGTGCTCGTTAGAACCGCCTCTTTGAGGCGGTTCTAACGAGTACCCACAACCTATGTCTCGGAGCAGAAATAAGGAGAATAATGTTCACCCCGTAAACCCCAGTTTTCTGTATATAAAGTGGGGGTTAGAGGGGTGTTCATTACACGAATTTGTTAACGTAATGTCACTCTTTATTTTCAGGCTGTAGCTGTTGTTCCTCTTAAAGATCAGGAGAGGTTGATTGTTGAAAAATACCTGGAGTGTGTGACATTGATACAGAAAGAAACAGACATTAAAGGTAAGACTTTTAAGACCCTGCCCATAGCTCCAACTAAGGAAGAGCTGATTCTAACAAGTACCCACAACATAGATTTAAATAGGGAAACAAGTATAATTAAAGCACTGACAGCACAGGTGGGTCAATTGTCTTTGAATGTAGGCTGACAAAATGTCGTGAAGGAGGACTGTTTCATTTTACCCCTGTAAGAAAACAGTGATCAGACGCCGCAAATGCGGCTTGTGATCTGGGACTACACTGTTAAGGTTCTATAGATAACCATTTTACGCTTTAATCTGACCTTACAGCGATAAAAAGAACGCGGCTATTTTGCTATAAATAACCGTTGCCTTGATTGCTATATATAACCGTTTGCAGTGATTCATGTAGTCACGTGGACATCAGCAGTGAAATGTCTCTTTGCTTAGCAATTTTGTGTCAGTTGATAAATAATCGACCCCAAAATCCTAAATTAACCAGTATTCCTCCTCTGGAGCGATTATATCCGAACGATTTCAACACTCTCGACAGTCCTGAATTACACTGGTTTGTCACATATATCATCTTGTCGAATTATATAGTTGGTGTTTATATTGATAAAATTAGGGGCTGTAAGAGGCTGCGTTTAATAGTGGAATCGCGTTCTCTCTGAATCGTCTTAAAAGCGGAACCTTTGTGACGTTATAAGAACCTCATATGGGGTTCTTCAACCCGATAGATCCCCGTGCTGAGGGGAACCGAGGCTGCGGCCATCGGTTATTTATAGCTACGCCTCGGTTCCGCTGGGCAAGGTCATCTCGAGGGTGGGCTGGAATCGCCCATGTACAGCAGAACACCATATTAGATTCTTTTTTCTTGCACAAAACCAGCGAAAATTTTCATTTTACTTTAATTAACATTTTATTTTTCGCGCACAATACTTGTAGTTTACCTGGGTAAGAACACCAGGGTAAGAACAGAATGTCTATCTCAGGCTGAAACCACTGGTTTCCTTATCTGGTGTGCAAGAAAGTGCATACTTTCCTATATCCGACACTGGTGATTTTTTGTGGTGCAAATTGTCCTGTTTATCTGTTTTTTGTTGTTGTTGTTGTTGTTTTTTGTTCCAAACATAGATTTTAGGTGCCCTTTGAAACTGTCTTACTGAGGTGGGTTAAACTAGTACCATTACGAAACCACGCCTATACAAATAGCTTGAAAATTTTACCGCAGAAAAAAAAACGAATATTTTAAGATGAAAAATTGTTATATTTTTCTTATTTCTGCTCAAAATATAGATTGTGGGTACAAGTTAGAACCGCCTCGCTTAGGCGGTTCTAACGAGTACCCGCAATCTATATTTTAGAGCAGAAATAAGAAAACTAAGATTTACCCCTGAAAACCCCAGTTTTACTATATAAAAGTGGGGTTCAAGGGGGTCAAAATTATATAGGCGTGTTTTCCTGATGTCAAACCCTATGTTTTTGGACCAAAATAAGAAGATGTAAATTCCAGTTTTCACTGAATCAAGTGGGCTTTAGAAGGGGTGTTCAATACATGGATTTTTTAACGTGTCAAGCATGGATGGTCGTATGTTTTGACTTCAAATTACAGTCGAACTTCAATGGCTCGAACACCTTTGGGGCCTCGAAAATCTGTTCGAGACAGGGGTAGTTCGAGCCACTGAGGGTTACTGTCAGGGGGGGGGGGGCAAAATTAGATACTATAGACACATTTTCGGTGTTCTTTAATGAAAATGTATGTTGTTTGTACTCATTAGAATCGCCTCATCGAGGCGGTTCTAATGAGTACACAAAGCATACATTTGCAAGATAAAAAAAACTAAAATCTCCTTCATTATCACCCACTGTTACTTATGTAGAGGAATTTCCTAGGGGCTCAAGAACGTGTTCGACGCATCCGTGGTAAACGAGCCATCGGTGCTCGAGCCATCGAAGTTCTATTTTATTGTGAAATCGGAAATCAGTTTAGAAGAATATGCTTGTTCGAAGTACTCTTCATATTGTATAGCATTAAAGCCAGTTATATCTAAAATGATCAAGAGCATATCAGTCAACGTTTGTTCAAGGTTCGTTCATTTTTCTTTCATTGAATGTTCATCTTACTAAATCAGCGGAACAATCTCAGTCGAGAAAGATTTTTTTATTAAGATTTAAATAGAAAGTTAACCTCAGACAGCCATTATTCATGAGCCCAAAACTTTATGTCAGTTGTTTACAAGGACGTAAAATAGTTACATTATATAATCGCCCAGCAAATTATATTATATAAGCGCAGTTATATTGCTGGTGTCCGCGTGCTAGGACTGACCAATGAATTTCAACCGCGCGCCTATTAAAACTAACCACAACGCAATGTAAATAAAGGTCCGGCAAGTACCGGAAAGTGTTCTTCATTATTGAATAGGTTTTCCTGTATACCCAGATAAGACGCCACAACCATGTGGCATTTTATCAGAATCAACACTGTTTGCATAAAGTAGATGAGTGTAACTTTTAGATACTCCTGGGTTTTAGTACCCCGAAAATCCAGGTATGGACATTTTAGTCTCTCCAGAACAACAGTTCTGTTTATTTTCATTTGTCAAAATGAACTTCAATAAATCTCAGGTTCACACTGATAAGCCTCGCTAATTGCCTAAGCATATGTCAACAACAAAAAAATCAGTTTTGCAAACAGTGCAGGCCCAGATCAGACGCCGCAGAACGCGGCGTCTGATCAGGGCCTGCGCTGTTTGCTAATTGCCCGTTCTGGGGTTTCTGGTACAAAATGAACAGATGTGTATACCTTTACCAGGATAAACATTTCAGTCTGGTACTGCACTGTCTAATTTTAAACCTCTAGCATGCTTGGCTGTAAAATTCTCTGAATAAATCAGAATTAATTACAACTTCATGCCATTATTTCTATACCAGCAAGGCAACAGCTGTCAAATATTTGATAAATTGGTATGCTCAGTCTGAGCAACTATTTGGGAGTTATACGCAGGAGTAAAGACATAAGGCAAGGTTCAGGACAATTTTCCAGCCTAAACGCAGAGTATTTACAAAACTCGTCAGCACATACGATGACACGCCTGTAAGTTAAAATGGCGTCTATCTTATTTCTAGAACTAACCTTTTTATGATGAAAATGTCTGGATGTTTCTTACTTTTAGTCGAAATATAGAGTGTGAGTGCTCGTTAGGTCTGTCTCAGTGGGTTCTAACGAGTACGCACAACCTATATTTTTTTTTTTGGTTGGGTTTTACGGCCCTTTCAAGATTATTTCACTCATATCGAGCCGATCGTTAGTCATAGGTGGGTGAAAACCGGAGTACCCGGAGAAAAACCACCTGACCTTCCGTTGCAGAACTTGGCGTCTCACACGTGACCCGAGCGAGGCTCGAACTCACGGCGGTGAGAGACCTAATGACTAAGAGACAGCGCTCTTATCCATTAGGCCACGGAGGCCCGTTCAACCTATATTTAGAGCAAAACATAAAGAAATTAATAAATATCTCTGTAAACCCTACTTTTCTCTACATAAAGTAGGATTTAGAGGGGTTTAAATAGCATGATGATCTCAAGCATCCAGTGAACTGTGGAAGTCAGAAATGACTGGGAAATTAATCGACAGACAGACAGACAGACACACACACACACACAGCATAAATAAATAAATTAATAAATAAATAAATAAATAAATAAGACACTGAGAAAGATTTAATTGTTGTTACAGGTACAGGTTGTCCTAGAGTGTGGGATGATCTACTGTGCTGGCCCTCGACTCCAAACGGAACCCTTGCAATGCAGCCCTGCCCGGATTATGTGGACGGTTTTGTGGTCACAGGTGAGCGCTTATGACAGTAGTAAAGGATCAAATAAATCTTTTACGGCAGTATGAACAATTAGGATTTAACAAACTCATTGTTTCGTTTCGTAGTTTAAGGGGTGTGGGAACACCTGGCATATTTTTCCGCCATTTTTCAAAGGGAGACACCTTTCGGGACTTCCTGTTCGCTTTTCCAAAAACTCGTTCCCACTGAAAAAGGGGTCTACTCTTAAAAGAAAGAATTTGCTCCTCAGGAGCATTTTTTCCTTTAAGAGTTGAACCCTAATCGCATGGGAGACAAACATACTTTTGAAGGAGTTGCCTCCCCTGAATGTTTACCCATTCCCCTTAAGTATCGCTGTTTATCGAGCTGGTCAGTTTACATTACCACATTTTCTTGACGGGCAAGCGGTAAACCAGTACATTGAACATTCTGTCGCCAGAAACTGACAACTAGCCTTTTTGAATCAGCGTATGGGAGAGAATGACTGTAGAAAAGATTTCATTACCAAGCAGGTATCGAGCCCGCGACTTCCTGATCCGACTGAGCTACCGAGGCCGGCACACAAACGTGTGAAGTAGTGATTTCCATAGCATTTGTCTATGGATAATATGCGATACCTTTCTTATTTACGCCCCAACGTAGATTGTGGGTGCTCATTAGTACCGCCTCAGTGAGGTGGATCTAAAGAGCAGCCACAATTCCAACATAGCTTGTGGGCGCTTTTTAGAACCGCCTCAGTGAGGCGGTTCTAAAGAGCACCCGCAATATATGTTTCGGCAGATTAAAAGAGAAATAACGAACGGCATTGTAAACTCCACTTTTCTCTCTAAAAGGTGGGGATTACGAGGGCATTACTGGTCCATCTTGTGTATGCTTCAAACTGCGGTAGATTGCAGATGTCCTTTAAAAAGTACTTGTCAAATCCATGTTTGTCCAGTATATACGCCCATTTCCAATGTGAAATAGTCATCAAAGTTATTTTAAGTTCTGCTTTAATCGAAATTAACCCTTTAAATATCTTGTATCTTGTATCTTGTACCAAATGCAATCTTCCACCTTATATATGGCAGGAGTACATTTCGAAATTTAGGCATTTCAGGTTGTGTTTTCGTCAAAATTTATATGAGAAATGGCTTAACTTTTTGCAAACAGTGTATGCCCTGATCAGACGCCGCATTTTGCGGCGTCTACTGCGGCGTCTGATCTGGACCTGCACTGTTTGCCAAGGTACCCCCTTTAGGGGTTTCTGGTACTGAATGGGTTAATTTCCTTTTGTCTGGAGATAAGCAGAAGTTTGAATATCAGGCAGACGCTTGCTATGCATAGATATATTATCGAAGCGCGGCATCGACCGTTCGTTGATAATAATAATCGGCGAAAAGTTGATATGTCCACGTGACAATGGAATAATAAGAGCGAGTTCTTCTTTATTTCGTACAGAACCATCTTAAGAAGACCACCGGTGCAGATAGTGAGTGAGAGACAGAAGGATTGTCCGGTATTGACAAACAAAAAACGAACTGTTCGTCTTTCTTAGACAGGTCGTCACAGCTGCTGTCATCCCTATCGCCTTATGGTCTGATGAGCACTGGATCATATCTGGCCGCCCCCCTCCCCCCCCCCTTTCATCCAGGGCTGGAACATGTGTTTCTTGCGCAAAGAATAAATATGATAAAGAAATCCATAGTTTTAGCTTGGGATAGAAATTCTATTTTCGAATAGAAGTCATTACGCAAACACGCCTATACAAATACATTGCCACCTTTATTGCCGAAAAATTGACAATTTTAAGATGAAAAATTGTGATATTTTTCTTATTTCTGCTCAAAATATAGATTGTGGGCACTTGTTAGTACGAGTACCTACAATCTATATTTTAGAGCAGAAATAAGAAAAATAAGGTATACCCCCGGAAACCACATTTTTACTATGTAAAAGTGGGGTTCAAGGGGGTCAAAATTATATAGGCGTGTTTTCGTGATGTGAAGGCAATGATCAGGAATCGATACAATTAATCCACAGGTCCCATCAGAGACACCTAAGGGAAAGAATCACAAACATGTAACAACAGACCCTAATGGAAACGTCAACAGCGGAAAGCCAAAAGGACAGTTACTTTCCCACAAAATGGCCCGCAGGCATTACAAAACAAAATAATACAAGCGATACAAGCACTCAGAGACAAACCATAACAAAAATAAACCGCGACAGAAGAACCGCCTTGGACCGGTCAGTGAAACGAAACCTATTGTTTTTAACCAAAATCGAATATTCTCGCCGGTTTGACAGTTGCTGTGGTTGAATACGACCTCATATGCGCCGTCGTTAAGGTTGAAGTCACAACACGTTACGTGACGTCACTAAACATCACTGTAGTGTCATCACAATATGGCGAATGTCGGCAACCGAATTTACTGCAATATTAAAAACCCACGCTCAGAAATGGAAGGTATGCAAGAAAAAGAATCCTACATGGGTGTGAGGCGTGGATAGAGAAATCCGTCCCTCGGGATTACTGTCCGACATCACTCGGCAAGCCTCGTGCTGCCGGACAGTGACCCTCGGGACGGATTTTTCCACCCACCACTCACACCGATGTAAGATTCCTAAAAGAACTTGACAAGGTAGAGGAAGTTCATAGATTTCCTGAGGTCCAGCAGTTTTCGGAGCTTCATATGTTTCAAGTTGTTGTTTTTGTGGGCGATAGTTTCATTATGCTGGACGTGGGTATTTGAGCCTGGTGTTGAAGTGCATTTCTGTATCCCGCACGCACGCACGTACACGGATGAAATTCAATCATCATGCTTTGCACCCGCTAGGCTTGTAGAATAGACTGAGCTGCATGATGTTTCCACGCAGAGCTGAAACCAATCGCACATGAGTACTGGTTTGATTGGTTGTTTTGTGTTGTTTTGGGTTTAACGACACGTCAACCCTTGTGAGTCTTTTTGTGTCGTCTCCCAGAGAAAGGGAGAAAAGAGAAAGAAGAGAAAGTAGAAGAGATGAAAGTGAAGGACAGTGGAGAAAGAGAAAAATGAATGGAAGTTGTGTGACATAAGAATTAAAAACTCTCTCTCATTGCAAACCATTACCTGCTGCGAAGACAGCAGACCTTATCCAACTGTAAGCCAATGTCAGTTAGACGCCCCAGTGACGCAAGATACACGTCACCTTTGCCCCACCCAACCACCTCCACATGAGTACTGGTAAACTGCTTAGAATGTTTAAGCCTCATTACGAAACCATGCCTATTCAAATTTATTGGAAATTGTACCACCAAAAAATGATTTTTTTCACATAAAAATATGATTTGTTTCAAATTTCTGCTCAAAACATAGATTGTGGGAGGCGGATCTAACGAGTACCCCCGATCTACGTTTTTGAGCAGAAATAAGAAAACTAATATTTGCTTCTGTAAACGCAGTTTTTCTGTATAAAGATGGAGTTAAAGTTGGTCAGAATTATAAAGGCATGCCTTCGTGATGTGTGCAAACAAATTGGTGCAGTCGGACCGTCATGCATATCAAGCTTATTGGTTTGTTTTGACGGTAGAGCTTGACATGTCATTTCTTCTCAATGTCGGATAGAAATCCCACAAAGTTGAAAGCAACGTCTCCAAAATGTCCTAAATAGTCATTGTGACAATGGTAACTGCAGTTTAAAAAGAATCTCATTTGCCCCCCGCCCATCGGGGCTTGAAGAAATAGATGGGCTGCATGATGCTTCGCCCCAGAGCTGAATCCGACCGCACATGAGTACTGGTAAGCCGCATAGAGGATCTAAGCCTGCCAAGGTAAAGCGGTGCGAGTCGGACTGTCCATGCTCATAAATTCTATTGGTTTCATTGGACGACAGGGCTTGAGGTGTCATTTCATATCAGTGTCGGGTAAAAGTCCCACAAAATTGGAAGCAGCGTCTCCAAAATGACCTATACAGTGTTGACGTGGACGTTAAACCTTAAAAAAAAAGAATTGCCGGTAAAACCAAGCACCTCACTTGGGCCAACAAACCACCGGAGCATTTACCGGCACATAGGTAGAGTAGAAAGCGATTATCTATCAACAGCTTCAACAGCAACAGTTTGTTAAACGTAGATAACAATATCCGCATTTAGGCTGTGCCTAAGTTCCTATTATTTTTCAAGACTCAGAATGAATGCTACACACTCATTCCTGCTCGAGTAAAGCTAGTGGTTTCTCAAGAATAGGCTACCCAGCAGGCACACGTCGCTAGGGCAGCGTCAAACCAACGTCGTCAAGACGTTGCACCGACGTTGATGCGACGTTGCATAAACGTTATGACGCTGTACCGACGTCTTTGTGACGTCGCAATCACGTCATGTATCTGCTGGGCTAATGATATCAGAACCCAGTTGTTTAAAGCATCGTTAGCTTAATGAGGTCGTTAGTGGACAACATGGTAACTATTCAAACAAGTACAATACCTAATACTCTGGTATTTTTGCTGAAAAAATGTGTGTAGCTTTTGCATTTTTTGCTGAAAAATGTGAGCAGATTTGCAAAAGCTACTCACATTTATTCATCAAAAACCTTAGTATGTTTGCCATTTTAAATGATCAAAGTTTTAACGGTATGTTAACTAACCACATCTTTAGTTTTAAATAAGCGGTCCCTGCTTGCTAGACGTATATTTCGCATGTTATATATTGTATTTTTCAGCTAATGCTACACGACGCTGCACTGCATCTGGTGAATGGTGGGTTCACCCCATGCTAAATTCCACGTGGACCAACCTCACAATGTGTTCTCAACGTAAACAAGAGGATGTAGACTACCAGATACCAGAGCTTATCGCAGTTAGTAACAGTAACATATAACCCTCTTTATTCCGACATTCCATAATATGGGCCCCGCCAAGCGAATTTGGGTCTTCGAGCATTCCGTCATGTCAAATTTTAACTGCGCATGCCCAGCCATTCAGAGGGGCAAGGGATATGGCTTTCTGTCTGAAGGTTCCTCTTGATTCACTGCTTGTATGAGCGAGCAGCGAAGGTTCTGGCGAGACTGCGCGGATGCGCAGGCTCGCCTGAACCTTCGCTGCTTGCATAGGCGCTAAGTACCAAAATCGCTTGGCGGGGCCCATATAATAACTAAAAATCTCGTTACAATGACAATTTCGGGCCTCCTTACATCACGAGAACATGGCTGTATAATTCTTACCTCCTGGAACCCCAGTTTTATACAGTTAAACTGGGCTTTACATGGATAAACCTTATTTTTCTTATTTCTGTCAAGGGTATATGTTAGAACCGCCTCTATGAAGCGGTTCTAACGTGTAATCCCAAACTATATTTGAGCAGAAATAAACAAGATTACTCAATTTTTCATCTTAATTTTTTTTTGGGCGGTAAAATTTACAATGTATTTGTATAGGCGTGTTTTCGTAATGGCTGAAGACGGGAAGAGTAAATTGAGATATTCAAGAATTCGTAATAACGATGGTTCGCGGTTAACCATCAGACGAAACAGATTGTCATGTGCTACTAGTAAAAATAGGGTAAACAGGGGTATACATAAATTTTCTTATTTCTGCTCAAAAACATAGATTGTGGAAACTTAAATATTCTAACAGGTTCCCACAATCTAAGTTTTGAGCAGATATATGAAAATATCAGAACTTTCAGCTAAATATTGTTTTTGTTTTGTTCATGGCGAAAATATATCAATATAATTTTGACCCCCTTAAACACTACTTTTATAAAGGAAAACCGGCGTTTATAGGAGTATACATTATTTTTTATTATTTCTAATTAAAACATAGATCATGGATACTCGTTGAAACCGCTTTGCCAAGGCTAATCTATCGAGTTCCCCCCAATTTCAGTTTTGAGCAAAAATATGAAAAATATTAGTATTTTCATCTGAAAAATTTCATTTTATGGTGGTACATATATATCTGAATATAGGTGTGTTTCATCCTGAAAACACGCCTATATAATGTTGATCCCCTTGAACCCCACATTTATATAGTAAAACTGGGGTTTACAGGGGTAAACCTTATTTTCTTATTTCTGCTCTAAAATATAGATTGTGGGTACTCGTTAGAACCGCCTCATCGATTATAAGAAATAAGAAAAACATCACACTTTTTCATCTTAAAATTTTCATTTTTTCGGCGATAAAGATTACAATGTATTTGTATAGGCGTGTTTATGTAATGTTGTAAGGGGGTGGGGTGGAGGGGGCAGCGTAGCCCTAGAAGCGGAGGAGTAATGAGGGTGATTCTGATATATAATATTTTCCTTTTTTTCTGTTAGATACATATTTTGTATGTACACTATTTTTTCATGAAATCCAAACCTTTATTACTTGATTTGACTCAAATGAATTCAAGTTTACCTGCAAAAACGTAGAAATTCTAGACTTTGAAAATTTATACTAGCATGTTTTTGAGAAAATGGACCAAATCTGGCATCGTGGTGCCATCAAGTACCTCCATAGAAAGGGGTTAGCTCCTAAGGACATTCATGCCGATATGGTTGCTACATTAGAGGATGATGCTCCTTCGTATGCAACCTTGAAAAGGTGGGCAGCAAATTTTAAGATGGGCAAGGACAGCCTTGAAGATGATGACCGGTGCGGACGACCCACAAGGGCAACAACTGAGGAAACCATCAGCCAAGTGCACAGGGCCGTGATGGATGAGAGGCGTTTAACTGTGAATCAGATAGCTAACACTGCTGGCATCTCCCGTGAACGAGAAGAGAACATTCTACACAGTGAATTAGGAATGTCGAAGGTTTCCGCCAGATGGGTGCCACGGTTTTTGACGCCTGACCAAAAGTTGACCAGACTGAACCTGTCATAAGCCAACTTGGCTATTTTTGAAGCAGACCAAGATGGTTTTCTTGACCGTTTTGTCACTCAGGATGAGTGTTGGGTTCATCACTTTGAGCCAGAGACCAAACGACAATGCATGCAATGGGAGCACCCTGGCTCATCCCTTCCAAAGAAGGCAAAGGTCGTCTCCTCTGCAGGGAAGGTGATGGCATCAGTGTTCTGGGATGCCAAGGGTATAATATTCATAGATTACCTTCAAAAGGGCAGAATAATTAATTGGGAGTATTATGCAGATCTGCTAAAACAATTGCGAAAAGCAATTAAGGCTAAACGACCCGGAAAATTGACAAAAGGGGTCTTGTCCTATCAGGACAATGCGCCTGCTCATAAATCGGTTGTCGCAATGGCTGCTGTGCATGACTGTGGCGTTACACTTGTCGATCACCCTCCGTATTCACCTGATCTAGCTCCATCAGATTATTTCCTGTTTCCAAACATGAAAAAAACACTTGGCTGGGCAGCATTATCGGTCAGACGAAGAGGTGATAGCTGCTCTGGAGGAGTTTTTCAGGGACCAAGATGAGACCTTCTATACCACTGGGATCAAAGGACTCCAGCATCGCTGGAGGAAGTGTGTTGACAGGAAGGGAGACTATGTTGAAAAATAAGACACTTTCAGCATGGACAAACCATTGGATCTTGGTCAGGCTCAGAACTTTTCAGCCTACCCCTAATACCATTTACGATCAGTCCCAGTGGTGGACTCTTTCTAGTGCTAGAGGACACTGCGTGTAGAAAACATAGAAAGGGA
Source organism: Lucinisca nassula (assembly GCA_963580285.1). Taxonomy (NCBI): domain Eukaryota; kingdom Metazoa; phylum Mollusca; class Bivalvia; order Lucinida; family Lucinidae; genus Lucinisca; species Lucinisca nassula. The sequence continues at coordinate 118,753,957 of OY757025.1, read as the reverse complement.
ACCTGAAACCTTAAGATGTGTTTTTAAGGGGAATGGGAACACCCGGCATATTTTTCTGCCATTTTTCAAAGGGAGACAACTTTTGGGACTTCCTGTTCCCTTATCTATAAGCCCTGTCCCATTGAAAAAGGGGTCTACTCTTAAAGGAAAGAATTCTTTCCCTTAAGAGTTGACCCCTATTGACATGGGAGACAAAAATAATTTTGCAGGAGTTACCTCCCCTGAAGGTGTTCCCATTCTCCTTAAAAGTAAGATTAGTCTTAATGTTAGTTGATCTTAATAGAGGATTTCCAATGTTCTGGTTAGAATCGTGTGGTCGACATAATTTTAATGAAGAAATAAGGAAAACGTGTCTAAAGCATTCCTCCCCACTTAACACTTATCCTGCTGTTCTCGACAACCCCTACTTTTGCAAACAGTGTAGACCCAGATCAGATGGTCGACTGATCAGGATCTACATTGTTTGTCATGTAATTTGTGAATTGAACAAATATATTAGGTCAAGTAATTTGATTGGTTGAATGTCACAGCCTTCCTGCGTAGGCTGTGATCAGCCATTCACTGTGAAACATATTTTAATTGAATGTGTAGACTTTTCACAGTCCCGTAACTTATACTTCAAAGTTGACACTTTGCAACAATTGTTTCAAGATGTATCTTTTGAAAATATTATTTTATTCTTAAAAGAAATTGGACTTTTTCATAAGATTTAACTGTTTAAGATTTTTATACATATCAAACTAACTGTTTTACTTTTAATATCCTCATAATTCTCAATGCCGTTAACCATTAACCGTTTGACGCTTATGACCCACAAAGAGGGTTGACGCGTCGTTAAACACGAAATCATCATCATCATCATCATGGTGGATTGTCAGCAGTGGGTGTTTGTTTGTTTGATTTGAGGTTTAACGTCCCCGTCAACACTGTAAAGGTCATTTTGGAGACGTTGCTTCCAATTTTGTGGGACTTTTACCCAACATTGAGATGAAATGACGTCTCAAGCCCTGTCGCCCAATGAAACCAATAGGGTTTGTTAGCATGGACGGTCCGCCTCGCACCGCGGTTCCTGGACAGGCTTAGCAGCAGTGGCTGTGGCAGCGGTATAAGGGTTAATCAAATAATTGTTGACTAATCGGGTTTTTTATGCAATTTTATCATTTGATAACGCTAAACATGAATTTATAAAGATAACTAACCTCCCAGCAGGCACATGACTTCATTGTGACGTCACATCAACGAGGGTACAACGTCAAGACTTTTATGCAACGTTGCACTGACGTGGATTTGGCGTTACCCTAGCGACAAGGGTACAACGTCGTGACGTTTATACAACGTCACATATACGTCGATGCAACGTCATGACGTTGCACCGACGTTGATTTGGCGTTGCCCTAGCGACGTGTGCCTTCTGGAAATACCAATATTGAATTTCAGGCTCACATGGACCGTTTGCGACTGATGAAGAACATTGGTTATGGTATATCTCTAGTCTCTCTCACAGTGGCAGTGTTTCTCATGTTATATTTCAAGTAAGACAATCCAGCAGGCACATGACGCAACTGTGACGTCACATCCACGTCAGTTCAACATCGTGACGTTTATGCAACGTCATATCTACACCGACGTTAATCTGACGTTGCCCTAGCGACGTGTGCCTGCTGGGAAGTTTTGAATTAATCTTACTAGTTTTTATTTTGCAGGTGTTATTATGTAATATGTCCTGAACATCTTTCGGACTACGAAAAAGTGGGGTTTACGGGGATATTCAATATGTTTCTTTTTTCCATGTTACTTAATGAGGCGGTTCTAACGAGTACCGACAAACTTTGTTTGGATTTAAAATAATAAATATATCACAAATTTTCATCAAAAGTATTACCGTTTCTGGGAAATGAAAGAATGCTCTATGTCACACGGATGTGTTATCATAATGTAGTTCTAGCTTTCCATGGTTAATGAAGATAAGAAGGCAGAATATGCATTAATTAAATACATATTGGTGTTTATTCTAACAGACCACGTCAGTATAGGCATAAGAGCGTAACGAGTTCTGTCAGAGAAAGTCGCCTTGTTATGGCGCCATTCATAGATTCTTTGATGTAAGAGGGTGAACGTTATTTTTACGCATCAAAGCATTACAAACCTAAAGGGAATTTGTTTTAAAGGACCAATCACGTCAAATTTCGGCTAGACTTCGCGAGACAACCGTCTCGGACTGGTTGACGTGTTCTTCCTCCACATAAATGATCCCTGCCTATCCGAGTTAATCACTAGCCCAGCACATCATTGATATTGACGGTCGTTGTCTCTCTTTTTCTTTAATGTTCATATTATATTCATTGTCTTGACTTACAATGATTCTAATTTCTTAACTAATTTGTTAACAAGAAATAAAAGAACACACACACACACACACACACACACACACACACAACACTGTTGCGATTGGATTGTGGAATAGTATAGATTAGAATACGCATGATTAGAATGGACTATAATTTTGATTGTAAGGCGTAAACTTTGACAGATGGTGCGAAATAAAAAAAATGGTTCCGGTCTCTTGTTAACTATTCGTCTGCGTTAAGTATTATGAACCCAGCAGCTTCAACAGCAACAAAGTGTTATATGTACATTACGAAAACACGCCTATACAATTCCGAAATGATTTTCTGACCTCTTCATAACTTTTAAACGCTACCTGAACGTAACGTAATCAAAACATGGCCCAGCTTGTGATACATGTATCAAACGTTCAAAACCCATGATAAAAAAAACACATCGATTTCATGATTTGAACATTGGATTTTTATTTTATCATTGCTTCTATAGAAATCCATTCTTTAATCTCCCCAAAACAGTTAAAATTGTAATATTTCTCGTATTTGTGCAATGAATATTGGTAGAACCACCCCAATCAGGCTGTTCCAACGAGTACCAACAACCTATATCTTGATAAAAAAATAATATTTTTCTTATTTCTTCTCCAACCGTTTGTTGCAGATGCTCGTTAGACACGCCACATTCGGGCGATTTTGAAGAGTACCAATAAACTAGATATTGGAACAGGATTCAGAAAATATGTTTTCCCTTGTAAACCCAAGTGTCGGTGTACAAGGTGAGGTTTTCTTGGCCGTTCATGCACGGTCTTGCTAACGCCAGAACAAAGACAACCAGTGCAAATCCAGATCGTCCAATCGGGGTCCTCACTGTTTGGTTGAAGTACGATTTTTTATTTGCCACATATTTTGGTAAATCTATAGTGATGTTATACTATAATGTTATTAATCAAGTAATTTCGTATTGGCCCAGGCCGAGGTCTTCTGCATTGGCCCGAGACCGAAGGCCGAGGGCTATTGCAGCTGACCGAGGACCTGTAACTGGGTCAATACCAAATTACTTGATTAATGGCAATTTTATTAATTGGCACAACTAAAAACATTACTTTTGATTTTAACCTCACCAGACCTCAGTTAATATTAGCTGACCTGGTGGTAATACGGGTGACCCCCAATCGATACAGCATAATCAATTAAAAGTTTATATTATAAACGGTGCATTTTATTTTGTTTTTCCAGGCGCCTTCATTGTCCTAGAAATTTGATCCACATTCATCTCTTCATCTCCTTCATTCTTAGAGCAACCATTTCATTTGTGATAGAGAATGCCCTGGTACACGGTGTTGGGTTTCCCTCTGACGTGAAACTTTCAGAGGATAATACTATAGAGTTCCTAGATAATGGCTCGGTAAGTAGGAAATACTTTCTAGTTTATACACTCTAGATGCCTTATTCAGCTCGAGAAAATAACATGGTTTCCTTTAAGAATATGATATGGGGGTTTGATGTAGATGGGCGTTTCCAACTCGGGGGAAGACCGTGCTGAGAGGAACCGAGGCTATGCCGAGGTTCCGCTAAGCACGGTCATACCGAGGGTTGGAAACGCCCATCTACAACCGAACCCCATTTTCTTGCTCAACGCCATCGAAAAGGGGGAGTTCCAAATCTGCCCACGCACAGATTTTCTTGAAACTTCAGTTGTTGTTTACTTGAGGTCTATCAACTATATATATAACTTAGTTTCATTTGATAAATTACTATAGGTCTCAGGAGAGGTCTCTGAGGTAATCCCCTGTAGAGGTCATACACACCTGTGAATTTTTCAGTCTTAAATCAGTAGGTGTGATTATTTTCAAATTGTGTTGCTTTGATTGGCAACAGAACTCCATAAGGATTAATCTAGTACAAAAATGTAAATGTGTCTATGTCTTTCAATCTTCCTGATAAATTTATTTACAGCATTCCTTCTATTTTTCATGAAAATTTGCAAAATTTAAGATGTTCATCATAAGTATTAGATGTGTTCCTGATCTTGTCACCCCAAGATATTGCATATAAAATAGGCCACATATGTGCTCTATATAGCAAACGAATTTCAAAAAAGTCAGAAACAGGTAACATTGTTTTTGAAAGCTAGATATGGGTTCAGGTCAATTTTTGTGCCAAAATCAGTTTCGATACCAGGGGACTTAGATTTCCTTAAAGTGTATTTTTATTGTGTTTTATGTCCATTTAGGGCCAACTTATCATACAAAGCTTAGCATAGGCATTAATATAATAAAAACTCCGCCCCCCCCCCCACCACACACACACACACACACACACACAAAAATAAATAAAAAGTAAAAGATAAAATACATTATCAACGTATACAAGTCAAGTTTTATCAAAAAAATTTTAAGAGAAAAAATAAAACATTCATTCACTGTCCATGATGAATGTTAGCGTTGACAATATTGCAAAAATGATAATGCTGAAAAAATTACATTTTGACACAATAGGAATAAGACATGTTGGATATTTTTACCCTATTTTATTTGGCCTTCTTGTACATTTTTAAACCCTGCAATACAAAGGCACTTGATGTCAGTAATTCTCAATGATGTTATGAATTTGCTTAATTAATTACTTTCATATTCCTGTTTTTTTCTCTATTATTTTTGTTGTTGTCATTTTCTTCTTTAAAATAAAACAGCAGCCAATAAATTGCCAACTGTGAGGGACAAACTGATTTTTCGATTTGTTCTAATGACTGATCGGTCCATGTGTTGGTATTGTTTTCTTACATCACTTGGTCAAAGAGACTCACACTCCGCTCCCCGACCAAAGGTTTTGTGAGATCGTGGAAAGAATTTTCTGCATTTTTTCTAGGTTCATTATAACATCTGCAAAAGCGTAAGGTACACTGTTTTAGTCTTCAAAATAAATGCAGAGCTAGTCACACGGAAACTAGTTGTAAAATTGGCATGTGGCATACACTAAATGAAATAGATGGAAGGCAAGTTGCTGTAACAAACTTATTTTATAGCTGATATTATATTTAGAAGTAGTTATACCATTCGCATATTTAGTCATATGTATGCAGTACTTGCCATCAATGTTAAGCTTTCTAGCTCTGTATTCATCAGTTTTACAAATGGCGTGAATCAGCTGTTTGCTGAACTACTAGCATATTTGTGGAGCCAAAATCTGCATTTGGCTATATATTTTTCTATAGCACTGATAGCAAATATACTGTTGGCTCTTTTCTTCCTCTGAAATCGTTTGAAAGTATGAATAGTTGTCTCTATTATTTTAACTCTTGTCACTCAAAAATAACTGGTTGTTTTCCAGATCATATATAAGAATATAACGATCATATTTAAGAATATAACTTTCTTACACGGATTTGCACAGCAGGCGACATTTGTTACGCTCTAAGTAGACTGTAGTTTAGTTCAGATTTTGAGGGGACATTGTCAGAGTGACAAAAGAGCCAAAACAACAGTGTTTCCATTTTGTCTACGGTAATCTGTGTATACAGTGGGCCAAAAATATGTGGTATTATAAACTACCTTGCACACCATAATAAAAACATCATAAATCTTGGCTATTCAAGCAAGCTGTGCCATTCCGGTATGACAGATTTTTCAAACATTTTAAGTTGATTGCATCATGCAGAATGCATACTTATTACAGAATCAACAAAATTGTCTGGTTTACAGAACCATCCATTTTACTTGCCATTTCAACTGCCTTGGTCATAATAAGCTTCAGCAAGCTTTAGGATTACATTAAATGCAAAAACTCTTGTTATATAATGAAATATATTTTTATTGAATTGTTAATGAATGCTCAAAACAAATTGTGTTTTTGGTGTCCCCTAGAAGCCTCCGTGGTTCAGTGGTTACGCTACTCGCCTTGTAAACCAGGGATCGCAGGATCGATCCCGGGCTTCTCCAGACTTTCGGATGAGTCTTTAAAACCGAGGTCTCGTCTCCGTATGACCTTAGCTGTTGGTGGGACGTAAAACTCAAACACTCACTCACTTTTGGTGTCCCCCAGGGTACCATAACTGATACAGCTGCTGATTATATGAGCTCATACTATACACATCATGGTTTATACATACATATATTCATGTTTATATATATTATTTGCGAGCAATTTCTCGATTGAAAATGTTATTATATATCTACAAATGGATTGAAAAAAACAACAACTAAAAATCTGACCATTACTATTCAATGTTTAAATTCAGTATGTTACCGGTCTCAGATTGTCAAGAAAATTTGATAAAATGTTCTACACATATATGGGCAATTTTCATATTAAAATAATGAGGTGACAAGAACTGCAACAGTATGAAATCAAAAGTCAAACATACTCCAAAAGATTTTATGGTGGTGAAGTCTAGGGTCTCCTCCATATGAAATTGAATATGGTCTGTAGAACTTTACCTGAACAATAGAAAATGTGACACAAAAATAATCTCAAATGACTACAGTGATGCCTGAGAACAAAATACCTCCAAAACATAAGAAGCTGTTATGTAAATGTATACTTGTTTGGGGGTACCCCTATTTTCAGATGCAGAAATAAACAAAACATTGTAGATGTATAATGAACACAGATATGAGAGTGAAATAGCTAAATAATGAACAGTCATTTACCAGGTATTAATTATGCACAATACCATGGACATCTGTGCGTGGGCAGAACCCTATGGAAATTTAATATAGGCTGGAACTCCCCCTTTCATCTTATTTTATTTAACGTTTTATTTTTCGAGCATTATACATATGTAGTTTGTCTGGGTAAGAACACCAGGGTGAGAACAGCATTTCTATCCCAGGCTAAAACCACGGATAGCCTTATCTGGTGTGCAAGAATGAGCTGGTACACGTCATACGTTTCAGTTCTACGGCGTATTCCTTGCTTCCAAAGGGTAACCCTTTTATAGAAAATATTTAATCACGCATTCAGATTCTGAATATGTGATATAGACTCTGAATGTGTGATTCAGTGCAGGAGACCTAAGATGTTATCTATAAGGAAACTATTATTCAAAACCGTATCAGACAGTGATCTGAAAGTGACATTGTGAGGGTGCAGTTTTTACCCCAAAAATAGATTACTATTAACTGCTAAACTTCTTAATCAGGGTTATTGGTATCATAAACTTTGCAAAACCTTTTCTAAATTATATAGATGTCGTTCCGCTTTGATTTCGAAATTCAATGTTGGACATAAAGGCATTTATTCTTAATTATTGAGGACTATCATTTCATTACATAATATCTTGTAGCCCTCGGTGCTGACTAAAGAGATCTCCACTGTCTTCAACGGGTAAGAGGCCTCTTTTGGAAAAACCAATAGATAACTAACTGTTGACCAGAGTGTACATTAATGATTTTCCACTTAAGTGCCTCAGTCAGCGGATTCAACAAGAACTACTAATCACCCTGTTAAGGGCCGCCATTGATCTGATATAGACAGTATATTACATGCGACAGTAAAACAATGAACACACGGTGTGTCCTACTGTTAAAAGAATAAATGCCTTTAAATCTCTTCTACAACAAGGTCTATCGGAGCCCGACCTTTATGGTGACTTAGTATATAAATTCAAATCAATATATTTGCAATAATTTCGTTAAGTCATTTTCGATATAAAAGAATGAATACAACATAAATGTTATACGACAGACTGCATGCATGGTAGTTACCCCAATCACGGTTGATACGTGTGCTTCCCTCTTTAATTGCACACCAATGGGTCAGGCCTCAGATTCTATGACGACATCTGATCTTGGTCTGCACTGTTTGCCAGTTACCAGTTTTGACTTTCCGGTACAAAATGGGTTAATTTTACTGAGGCAGCATAAAATTTGTTAATTGTACTGATTTGTGAAGGATTCTTATTAAATAAAATGTTTAAACCAGATGGAAGGGATTTTCCGGATTGGGTAATCAGCTTCCGTTCCCGTTTTGGGGTGAAACGTCTATGTCGCGAACTGTCTCGTTACGGCGGTTGTCACAGGTTTTACCATTGACGTGCCTTGTATTCTTCCGCGGATACGTCATCAATGCTTTTCATTGATAAGAATTCCTTTGGACAAAACAGAATCAATAATTGAAAATAAACAGTTGGATATGTACGTTCATGAAACAGTTGGATATGTGCGTCCATGATGCTGATTGATAGAAAATACAAATTGTAATATTCAGTTTAACTGAAAGTCCATTATGAAACTTTTTAAACTGTTTTGAATATGAAACAATATTTTCTGACGGAGAATTTTGGTGGTTCTTCGACGTTTGCATCAGCAATCAGATTTCAGCTTAAGTGTTCTCTTTTGTGCGATCGTGAAACAATCGCACCAAAATGGCATTATTTACATTGTCAGTGTATTTACAGAAAAAAAATCTGAAGTTAACTTTTATGACGTAATGCTATTCGTACTGGAATAGATTGAATTACGAGTGTACGATGACACATGATAATTAACTGATGTCAAAAATAAACCACATCTCTTACATTATGATTGGTTAATTGCCAGCTCCTGTTTCACTGTAAATAGGAAATCTGCGTGCAATTGTTTTCTTGTTTAATTTTAGCCATCAAATGCGATTTTTCGACGAAGACTGGATGCAAAATAATGTAAATATTAGGAAACAAAAATAATTTTATCTTACGTTAAATCCAATGCCTTTATAGCCCACATACACAGCTCTTGACCCAATTCAATGAACGTTTAAAATTATTATCATTCATCATTTCATCATATCCACAAATCCCTTTCATGAGTCCAGAAGCAGCTTTCCGTCTGGAAATGCTGGCGCTTTTGTTCGGATGTATCCATTCGCCGTTGTATTTGTTTTGTTTGTTTGTTTGATTTGAGATTTAACGTCCCAATTAACACTGTACAGGTCATTTTGGAGACGTTGCTTCCATTTTTCTGGGACTTTTACCCGACATTGAGATGAAATGACATTTCAAGCCCTGTCGCCCCAATGGAACCAATAGGGTTTATTAGCATGGACGGTCCGCCTCGCACGTGGTTCCTGGACAGGCTAAGATCCTCTAAGCGGTCTACTAGTACTAGTGTGCGGGCCGGATTCAGCTCTGCGTGGGAGCATCATGCAGCCCATATATTTCTTCAAGCCTCTATGGGCGGGGGCCGTCCGTTGTATTTATAATGTATTATTAATACAATGAGACATCCAGTTGAATAACATCAAAAGTCTGCGATGTACTGTCGGAAATTCGAAATCAGTTTACGTCGCTTTTCATTGATTGACATTGGTTTTACGCAGCTCACAAGTGAAAAATAGTTCATTTTGTAACGAAAAAAACGAATAAATGCATTACGATTGGGATCACTATACCAAAAATTTCATTCGGATGAATAAATTGGTGGTTTAGGAGGCCTTCATGTGGACTGAACAAATTATTTGTCTAAATCGCGACGGAAGTAAGGGCGAGTATTGTGGCCACGTAAATCGATTTAAGCCCCCCAGTGGAATTTGTTTCCGCTGACCGTTCCATGGCGGTTCTTCTGTCATGGTTTATTTTTGTTATGACTTGTCTTTGAGTGTTTGTGTCGCTTATAGTGTTTTATTTTGGATAGCGTCTTGGCTATTTTGTGGGAAACTAACTGTCCTTTTGGCTTTCCGCTATTGGTGTTTCCATTAGGTATGTTGTTTCATGTTTGTATTGCTTTCCCTGTGGTGTCTATTATGGGAGCTGTGGGTTGATTGTATCCATTCCTGATCATTGCCCTTACTGCTATTTTACGGTTGCAAATTCCATTTTACGGCTCGTCTACGCGTCGCCGTAAAACGAGATTCCCATACGTAAATCCGCCGATTTACGGCCACAAAATCACAAACTTCGTTATTTCTTTTTCAGCACTGGGGTTGTAAACTATTATTTTCCATATTTAATTATATTCTCGGGGCCAACTATATGTGGATATTTGCTGAAGGCATATATTTGCTTATGCTTATCACAGTCGCTATGTTCTCAGAGAAGTCAGGAGTCAAGAAACTCATTATCTTTGGCTGGGGTGAGTACTGACCCAACTAATTTCACATTGGACCATTAACAGGTCCAAGGTCTGCAGTATTTGCCCGAGGCCTAAAGTATTATTTGGTTAATGACACTTTTATAGATTAACTTCATATGAAAGTGGAGGCAATGATCAGGAATCGATACAAAAGACGTTATGATTTTATTGTGGACGTTACCAATAAGCTTATTGCGGAAGGCTTTCCTCTAGTAAGCGTGGTCGACTATTCTCACTATGTGACATGACTATCCCTTTATACGATCGTTTGATCGTTTGAAATATTTGCCTTACACTTTGGTTTATTTGATTTATTGGCTGTCTCAGTCATTCGTCTGCGTTTTTTTTTGTGTGTGTGTGTGTGTGTTTTTGCTTAAACAGTTTGTACATGTACAGATTTAACTGCACAATATCATGATTTGGTCAAGTTTCAATGTTCTAGATTCAATTTTACTACTACATGTGTATGAATGTATTGAAAATGGATTTAAGCATCTCACCGGAAATACATTTTAAAAAGATTCTCTATATAATAAAGATTTTAGTTTTTAACTGTTACATTTGCGTGAAGGGGTCATATGGACTGTGACTTTTGATTTATGAACAAATGATTTTCATCTTTATACCACATTCAGGACTGCTTATACTTCCAGAAAAGGTTTTCATGATCAACCAGTTATTAATGATAAGAATTTGATGTTACTTTCCAGCAACCACTATGTAGCATATGAACATTTTCTCTCGCAAGCAATCTATTTTATAGAATAATATGGATGTATATGCCTGAATTAAAAGCTGGAAATTAAGCCTACTGTCAATTAACGTCTTTTGAGCCTTCATTTAGTATTTCAAACATAAAATGTCTAACACGTTAGTGCTATGGCCTTATACTCTTTTATCATATGACGTCGCGTCTGAGAGTGTAAAAACGACATGTAATATTTTCGATAATCCACTAGTGGATTAAATATGCAAATTAGCTAGATACGTCCCGTAGCGTTACATGTACGACGTCCTTAACGACGTCGCGTTTACTAACGGCGGAATATTGACATTTTTGTAAACAATCGTGAATAAAATGCGTTTTAAATGTCATATGATAAATAGAATCTCGCATTCGTGCACATGTATTATTGAATTTATTAAACTCGTTGAGGAAAAGGGATAAAATGTTCGGCAAAGCCTCGCATTTTATCCCTTTTCCTCTACTCGTCTAATAAATTCAATAATACATGAACACTCATATAAGATCCTCTATATCTTTTACGTCTGATTTCAGGTGCACCATTATTATTTGTGGGGCCATGGGCGGTTGTCCGAGCGACGCTAGAAGATGTTCTGTAAGTTGCATTCTTACAAGGAAACCATTTGAGAGGACCCATGAGAAAAGGGTCCATAGAATTCTCCGATTTGTGTTCATCAAATGCATGTGCTACCTTTAAAAACCACATACAGCTTACAGTGATGGTACTTCGAATAAACGTCTAACCCCAAAAAGCCAATCATCATAATGTGCCTTCTTTACAAGCACATTTACCGCGCATTTATATTAAAATCTTATTTAATGAAATATGCGCTCCCAATTGGGGCTTAGTGAAATAGACTTGGCTGCATGATTCTTCCGGGAAGAGCTGAAACCGACCGAATCTTTGAGCACTTGTAAACCGCTTAGAAACTCTAAACCTGCCCAGAAAATCTGGTGCGAATCGGACCGTACCTTCACCCTTGTGGTTTCTTTAGGTTGTCTTTTAATCTGAGTGTCGGTAAAAATAGAAGTGAAAGCAATGATCAGGAATCGGTAAAATTAACCCACAGCTACCAATGGAGACACCAAAGGGAAAGAAACACAAACATTAAATAACTAGATCTTAATGGAGACATCAATAGCGGAAAGTCAAAATTACAGTTACTTTCCCACAAAATTGCCAATTGGCTATCCAAAACAAAAATATAAGCGATACACACATTTAATGACAAACTATAATAAAAATAAACCGCGACAGAAGAACAGCATTGGAACGGTCAGTAAAACGAATTCCACTGTGGTGGAGGGGGTAAGGGCTTAAATCGATTTTAGCGACCGCAATTCTCATGGTAGTTAACCCAATCACATGCATGCAATCTGTCGTATAACATTTATGTTGTTCCCAATCTTTTTATATCGAAGAATGATTTTACGAAATTGGGTGCTGAAGTCATTGCACGTATATATTTTCCTGAATCCACCAAGCCACCACAAAACTCGGGTTCCGACAGACCCTGCTGCAGAAGAGACTCAAGCCCAACATCGAATTCCGAAACCGAACCAAAATGACGTCTATAAAATTTAGAAAAAGCTTTGCGTAGTTTATGATACCGATAACACTTATTACGAAGTTTAGCAGTAAACAACTCACCACGAGCTGAAGCCAGCCACACCACCAGACACTCTTGCAAATCGAATCAGCTGCGAAATATAAACGCCATAGTATGCCGCACGATGAACACCATCATTCAAGTAGGGAAATTTTACAATCATTCAAGTAAGGAAATTTTACCATCTCAAAATCAAAATCATCGCATTTATCATAAACCTTGCAGGAAACAAGCCCATCCACAACAGACAGATGTAAATCCAAAAACGGGGCCTCGGTATCAGAAGAAATTGCTCTACCAAACAGAAGCTCCAGGGGGACAAACCCTGCCGACCAAACCATCGAAACAGGCAATGCTCACCCATCAAACCACTCAAACATCCTGAAGCCGAGCAAAAGCCCCGACGACCCAAAAGCTCCGACGACCCCAGACCGGTCCCCATCGGACACTACGAAATAGAAGTGGAGGCAATGATCAGGAATCGATACGATCAACCCACAGCTCCCATCAGAGACGCCAAAGGGAAAGACACACAAACATGAAACAACAGACCCTAATGGAAACACCAACAGTGGAAAGCCAAAAGGACATTAACTTTCCCACAAAATGGCCAATAGGCTATTCAAAATAAATTAACATAAGCGACACAAACACCCAAAGACAAACCATAACAAAAATAAACCGCGACAGAAGAAGCGCCTTGGAACGGTCAGCGGAAACGAATTCCACTGGAGGGCTTAAATCGATTTTACGTGGCCACAATCCCCGCCCTTACTTCCGTCGCGATTTAGACAAATAATTTGCTCAGTTCGCATTAAGGCCTCCAAACTTCAGACAAACCATAACAAAAAATATATATATACCGCGACAGAAGAACCGCCTTGGAACGGTCAGTGAAACGAATTCCACTGGGGGGCTTAAATCGATTTTACGCGTGGCCACAATCCTCGCCCTTACTTCCGTCGCGATTTAGACAAATAATTTGTTCATTCCGTATGAAGGCCTCCTAATTCATCAGTGCAACATCTCTGTGAACACAGATAATCGAACAACCACAGAGGTGAGACAACGGTGAGGACTCGACAGCAAGAAACCACTGATATGCTGGAGCAAAGAAAACCAACAGTTAGACTTCGATGGGCCCGACCGGAGATAGAGCATCAGGCACCAACCAACATTACCTTGAATTAGATCTCTCTAATTCTCAATAAGCCTTTACGCTGGAACCGTCATAGATTCTGAGGCCAGACCCACAGCGTGCAATAAAAGAGGAAAGCCAAGATGTCAACCATGATTGGGTTAACTACCATGCATGCAGTCTGTCGTATAACATTTATGTTGTACCCAATCTTTTTGTATCGAAGAATGATTTGGTGTCTATAAAAGTTTGAAAAGGCTTCGCATAGTTTATGGTACCGATACCCCTGATTAAGGAGTTTAGCCGTTAATAATTTATTTCGAGTTGTGAAGTCCGTTACATGACTACACACTCTGGCAAATCGAATTAATTGCGAAATATAAACGCCATAGGATGGCGCACGAGGAACATCACCATCCAAAAAAGGAAAAATTATAATCTCAAAATCAAAACCATCGCGTTTATCATAAATTTTGCACGAAACAAACCCATCTAAAATAATTAGATGTAAATCCAAAAACGGGGCCTAGGTATCAGAAGAATATGCTTTATTTAACTGAAGTTCTGAGGGGGGGGGGGGTAAATCTGACTGATCAAACCATCGAAATAGGTATTATCAATATTTAATAAATCATCCAAATATCTAGAAGTGGAGCTTCAATGATTTCAGACTGGTTTTCAGCAGAAAGGTACATCATGAAGTCTCTCTCATAACAAAACAAAAACAGTTCAGCCACAAGTGGTGCGCAATTAGATTCGTAGGGGGGGTATAGTTTTTGATCTGCCTGTCTGTCCGTCTGTTTGTCTGTCCGCAAAAGCCTTAACATTTGGCATAACTTTTGAATGATAACTGATAGGGCTTTCATATTTCACGTGTGCAATCCTTGTCACAAGACCTTTCAAAATGTACCATAAATTTTGATCCCGTGACCTTGACTATGACATTTGACCTACTTTTGACCTCATTTTTAAAAACTTTAACATTGGTCATAACCTTTGATTGGTTAGTGATATGATTTTCATATGTCACATGTCTATTCCATGTTACAAGACCTTTCCATACCATAATTTTTTACCTTGTGACCTTGACCTTGACATTTGACCTACTTCTTTTTTTTAAATTTAGCATTCGCAAAAACTTTAACATTGGGCATAACTTTTGAATGGTAAATGATATGGCTTTAATATTTCACACGTGCATGCTTTGCCACAAGACCTTTCCAGTGGTACCAGAATTTATGACCTCTTGACCTTGACCTTGACGTTTCACCTGCTTTTTAAAAGTTTTAACATTGGCAAAACTTTTGATTGGTAAGTGATAGGGCTTTCATATTGCACATGTGCATTCTATGTCACAAGGCGTTTATATTTCACATGTGCATTCCTTGTCACAAGACCTTTCTAGTGGTACCATACTTTTTTAGCTCTTGACCTTGACATTTGACCTACTTTTCATACATTTTAACATAGGCCATAACTTTCTATTGGTAGGTGGTATGGCTTTCATATTTTACATGTTCATTCCTTGTTACAAGACATTTCTAGTGGTACCATAATTTTTGACCTCGTGACCTTGACCTTGACGCTTGACCTCCTGTTTAAAAACTTTAACATTTGCCATAACTTTCGATTTTGGTTAGGGATAAGTGAAAGGGCTTTCATATTTCATTGCATTCTTTTTTCACAAGACCTTTCCAGTTGTACCATAATTTTTGACATCGTGACCTTGAACTTGATGTTTGACCTACTTTTCAAAAATTTAACATTGACCATAACTTTCGATTGGTAATTGATTTGGCTTTCATATTTCACATGTGCATTCTATGTCACAAGACCTTTTAAACAATCCCTTAATTTTTTACCTTGTGACATTGACCTACTTTTTTAAAACTTGGAAATTGGCCATACCTTAGGACTGCTATCATATTAAACATGCGCTGTCCAGGGGTATCAGTGTTTCACAAACACATCTTGTTTTTGTAATGGTTTGTCAATGGGTGTTTGTGTCGCTTATATTATTTTATTTTGGATAGCCTATTGGCTATTTGGTGGGAAAGTAATTGTCCTTTTTGCTATCCGCTATTGATGTTTCCATAAGGGTATGTTGTTTCATGTTTGTGTTTCTTTCCCATTGGTGTCTCTGATGGGAGCTGTGTGTTAATCGTATCGATTCCTGATCATTGCCCCAACTTCTATTTTGAAGCTCGAAAACGTTTGGATTTCAATTCATTTCAAACTTCTTTCGAATTTTTATAGACCAAAACAGATATCTCCCCGATCTTTCAAAGACTCTGTCGCAATATTTAATCACATGTTGTGATGGCAGTAAAATTTTAAGTCAACAACCCGGAAAGCCAAGCGGTGGCACAAGAGCTTGAATTTGCAATACACCGTGCTTTTGTATAGTCCCCTATGAAGTTTAGGCAACCGATACCACACAGAAAGCACACCCCACCACTTGCATCACCCACAGCAAATCTGCTGGCTGAATGACAAATGTGGTCATCAACTACAGCCCTCTCCACAGCCAAGGCCGTTGTTCACAGGCCTAAGCACCACCAAGCTCCCACCGAAGAGCACCAACACAGCAGAGCCGCCAAAACAACGACGACATTTTTAGCGTCCCAGTCCAAAACAAACCTCCCACGAAACTCCCGAATACCCAGCTCAAGGCGACGCAAAGACGTCTTAGATTCAGGAGGCAAAAGTCAGTCCTACAGAACCGAGAGCAACGACTCCAAAATGACCTCAATGTTGACGGGGACATAAAACCTCAACACTAACACATTTAATAGAATCATAATATCATTCTTGATCGTTGCAACGGCTAGAACAGTAGAATCGAATGCACAACCAGACACTAGTTGACTTCAACATTTCAAAACAAACGACACATTACTGTGTTTCATTTCGTAAATCAACGCATAATTGCAGCGCGAGGTAAGGTGGGGTAATGATGATTTATTTCTTCATAAAACAATGTATTGGACTTTTCTAACGTGATGGGTTCAAAGCTTACATTTCTTATAACAAATAAGGACAGTTAATCCTTTCATTATCCTCGTTACATTTCCGTAACCCTTTTTGTACCAAATGTAATCTTCCTCCTTATATATATAGCAGGAGACCATTTCAAAATTTAGGGGGGGGGGGTAAGGTTGTGTTTTCTTCAGATTTCTTTTGGAAAATGGCTGAACTTTTTGCAAAGAGTGTAGGCCCTGATCAGACGCCGCGTTCTGCGGCGTCTGATCTGGGCCTACACTGTTTGCCAGGTTACCCGTTTTGGGGTTTCCGGTACTAAATGGGTTTTTACTTGAACCTATGATTGATTTGGTCTCTTTGAATTTCAGATGTTGGAATACTCATCCTACAGTTGGATACTTCTGGATGATTCGGGGACCTATATGTGCAGCTATGGTGGTAATTCGTTATAAATAGATTAAACACTCATCACCATCATCATCATCGTCGTCATCATCATCGTTGCCGTCGTCAGCATCATCGTTATCATCATCATCAATGTCATTACCTCCACCACTCTGAAGGTTCTTTCCTTTGCCATTCAGGCCATTGAAGTCATCAATATCTGATTATTTTTCTGTATTTTTATCAATTGCCAGTAAAGCACAATCAAAAGTATTCAGTTAACTGTTTTTCTTTCTTATCTCATCTTCGGCATGCTCTTCTAAATTTGGTTTACGGCATTGGATAGACTCGGCTGAGACTGTGTTCGATCATAGATTCTTACACAGCGCGCCTATATAGGCAATGGAAAGGAACTGTGAATTATTATGCAACAAATCACACCTCAGAAGAGCGTGATAGGTGACGTCATTAAAAATTCCAAATTTATTACGTCACTAGTCGATTTCCTTGACGTTAGACCGTGTAACGTCATTTTCTCGCATCGAAAACGTTAGAAAAGGATATAAATGCATGTGTTCCAGTCGACAATTTTAGCGGGATTTCTTCTAACAATGGCGAAAAGTTGTGAGATTTTGAAGGAAACAACAACATCATTGCCGATTTTCAGCCTGTTAGAATCGAAATAGATCAGCTCTAGCCAGTGATTTGTTGGGTAATAAATCACAGTTTGTCGGTCAGTTGTAAGTAGACAAATCACGCGCGCTACGCGCTTGTGATTTGTCTACTTTACAACTGACCTCCAAACTGTGATTTATTACACAACAAATCACAGCTAGAGCTGATCTATTTCTTAATTAAACGAACTGAGGATAATCTATTAAACATTGATAAGTGAAAATGTCAGTTTAACCCCTCTTTCATTTTATTGTGTCGAGTATGGCATCGAGATTTTATTTTTTCAATACGTCTAAACGCCCGAGGTGGGCGCTAGACGTTCTTAGTAAAATTCCCATTATTCCACTCCTGTTGTTTGTTTTGGAATTTAACTGCCCAGTCAACACTACTAAGGTCATTTTTAGCCGGCCAGTTACCTATCCACACTTTTCCTGGGCAGGCTTATACGTAAGCAGTTAACAAGTACAGTGCACATTCTTTCGCCAGACACTAACAACTACCCTTCCTCAATCAGCAGAAGGGAGAGAATGACCGTAGAAAAGATTTCATGATCAATCTCCACGAAAGATAGTTGCCGACCCCGGCAGGTATCGAACCCGTGTCCTCCTGATCACCAGTCAGACGCGCATCCGACTGTGCTACCGAGGCCGGCTATTTCATTCCTGATATTTGCGTTAGTCATAACTGCATCATAACTCTATTGGATCTTTCCTTAAAAGTAATAATTAGAGAGATATGGCTGTAGGGTCCAGCTCATGCAAACCTTGTGCATTTGGGTGTCACCAGCACATTACTTTATCGCCATCTGACCCCCCAAATAAGGAGTTCTTAGGGGTTGACATTTGTATGTAGCCATGTTTAATGTTAAATAGAAAATATGAATGTTATTTGAAGCATTACATGTCACAAAAGGATCATATGTTATTTCATTGTCTTCTACCATGTTCCTTCAAATGACCACTTCTAAATAGAAGTGAAGGCAATGATCAGGAATCGATACAATTTACCCACAACTCCCATCAGAGACAACAAAGGGAAAGAAACAAAAACACGAAACAACAGACTCTAATGGAAACATCAATATCGGAAAGCCAAAACGACATTTACTTTCCCACAAAATGGTAAATTGGCTATCCAAAACAAAATAATATAAGCGATACAAACACTCAAATGCAAACCACAACAAATATAAACCGCGACAGAAGATCCGCCTTGGAACGGTCAGTGAAACGAAATCCACTTGGGAGCTTAAACCGATTTTACGTGACCACAATCCTCGCCCTTACTTCCGTCGCGACTTAGACAAATTATTTGTTCAGTCGCGACTTAGACAAATTATTTGTTCAGTCCGCATGATTGCCTTCTAACCAATCAGTTCAACATCTCCGTGAACACAAAAAGTCAAACAACCACAGAGATGAAACAACGGTGATGACTTGACAGCAAGAAAACACTGAAATGTTGGAGCAAAAGAAAACCAACAATTAGGCTCCGATGGGCCCAACCAGAGACAGAGCATCTGGCACCAACTGACATTTCATAGAATTAGATCTCTCTATTTCTCAGTAAGCCTTTACGCTGGAACCGTCATAGCATCTGAGGCCTAAACCCACTCTCCATGGTAGCTCAGTGGTTAGTGCACTTGCCTCTGATGCTAGATGTCCCAGGTCCGACCCCCGGCTGCAGCGATGAAATTTTTGTGTCCGAAAACGCTCCATTTGCATCATTTGCAGGGTTGCATGTCAGAAAGTGCACCGTCCTTCAGATCGGGACGTTAACTGGAAGCCCCTGTGCATGGAGAACCATCCCCTGTGCAGGTTAAAGATCCCTATCGTAATTAGATGATTAATGTGTAGGCTGTCATCCTGCAAACCTGGAGTGTATGCAATGTACACCTGCGGTAATGGTCAAATGTGACCGATGCAGTATCAATAGAACAGAAAGGTTATTTTTAGGACTTGGGTCATCCGATTATATAGTCATGTTTCATAGAAAATCAAAAGTCTTGATTAGATTATTAGCAGTCAGCAACATGTTTCGGCCTTATCTGTTCCTAGCCCCCAGTCTTTCACTCTTTGGGGTTATTAACTGTTCTATAAAAAAGAAAACCTTTGAGAGCAAGCACTGCAACACAGGACTGAAAATTGTGACAAACTTTTCCTGGCACAAACTAGCTAGTTTCAAACAATTAGGCCTCATCTGTGACCCTCAAATATTTTCGAATTCGCAAGAAAATAAATTATCCCACATGACTCGCAAATATAACTCGCACTATCTATTTATCGTTCAGCCAAAAACAGAATGCTACTGACCGCTCAAAATTGGTTGTGTGTTGTCGTATCGCATTTGTTTGTCTGCTAATACTTCTTACTGTTTCACTTTACTTTGTAGAACTTCGGACCATCAGGTTTTTGGTAATATTTTCTCGCTGTTTTGACTGTTTCTTGATCCACATCATTGAAACGTCTATTTTTACCATTTACTTACAACAAAGGTGTTGCTCAGCCTGTGCAACAACACAGACTGATCAGCACATTTGTGCTTGTTGGTGGAATAATGCAATGTCTTTCCATATCTAAAATTTGAAGACGCATGTTTGCCTGTATAACTGACAGGCCGGTTTGTGTCCCCATACAGCTGGTGTAAATTGTCTTTCAATGTCTGTAAAACGCGACCCCGTTCTTCATCGCGATCTAATTTGGGATTACTAAATATGTTCTATTTATTTTTGTTATTTTGTTGTCTAAATATGACTTCAGCACCCAATTCCGTAAAATCTTTCTTCGATATAAAAAGACTGGGTTATACGACAAACTGCATGCATGGTAGTTGACCCAATCACGGTTGACAACTTTGCATCCTTTTTTAATTGCACGCCGTAGGGTCACGCCTCAAATTTTATGACTGTTCCATCATAAAGGCTTATGTTGGCTGGTACCTGATACCCTGTCTCTGGTCGGGCCAATCGGAGTCTAACTGTCGGGTTTCCTTTGCTCCAGGATTTCAGTGGTTTCTTGCTGTCGAGTCCTCACCGTTGTTTCATCTCTGTGGTTGTTTGATTTTTGTGTTCATGGAGATGTTGCACTGATGAGTTAGGAGGCCTTCATGCGGACTGGACAGATTATTTGTCTTTATCTCGGCGGAAGTAAGGGCGAGGATTGTACTCACGTAAACTCGTTTTAAGCCCCCCCCCCCCCCCAGGTGGAATTCGTTTCCGCTGACCGTTCCAAGGCGGTTCTTCTTTTTTATTTTTGTTATGGTTCGTCTTTGGCTGTTTGTGTCGCTTATATTATTTTATTTTGGATAGCCTATTGGCCATTTTGTGTGAAAGTAACTGTCCTTTTGGCTTTCGCTGTTGGTGTTTCCATTAGAGTCTGTTTTTTCATACCTGTGTTGCTTTCCCTTTGGTGTCTCTGATGGGAGCTGTGGGTTAACTGTATCGATTCCTGATCATTGCTTCTGCTTCTTCTTTACTAAAAAGGTTATCCTTTGGAAGCAAGGAATACACCACAGAGCTGGAAAAAATGGAGTGTACATGTATTCTGGGCCCGACTAGCTAGTTTCGGTCTTTTAGGCTTCATCAATGGCCCTGAAATATTTTCAAAATTCCAAAATGGAATCAATGATTCAAAAGGACAAGAAAATATATAATACACTATGATGTAGGTCAGGGAGACTTTTTACGTCAAGCCCGTCAAGCGTCATGAAAAGTAAGTAATACACGGGACACTGATAGGGCCTGACTCTCAGAAACTATGATCAAGAATCCACAGCTCCATGCAGTGACACCAAAGGGAAAGAAACACAAACATGAAATAACTAGACCCTAATGGAACCATCAATAGCGGAAAGCCAAAAGGACAGTTACGTTCCCACAAAATGGCCATCTGGCTATCCAAAACAAAATAATATAAGCGACACAAACACCGAAAGACAACAAACCATAACAAAAATAAACCATGACAGAAGAACCGCACTGGAACGGTCAGTGAAACGAATTCCACTGAAATCATTTTTCCGAGTCCGGTCCACTGAACCCGATCATTGATTTCATTCGTGTGTGTGTGTGCTTGTACGTGTGTGTTGTTTCCGAAGGACAACTAAATGGGTGTTATTATATAGACACAAACACCCGAAACAGGTTTTCTCGTGACGTGCATATACAATGCATAGAGTATCTTACAAGAAGGGTAATTTTATATGAAATTTGTAAAATGGGCATCTGGCGAGTTTTATGAAATTCATATGAAATGACCTAGAGTGTAAGTTTCGATTTATTATATAATGACTTTCAAGCGGAATTTAGGGCCAAACAATAAAAAATGGTTAATTTTTTGAAGCAAACAATACATATTAGAATGAACAAGTTCGAAAGAATTTCAATGAAAAAGGCAAGGTTGGTTTAAACTTGTTTATTGATATAGCAGTAGCATCATTACAATATGAAATAAGTAGAACCAATTTTGGGAATAGAACAAAAGCAGGCGTACTTATATAGTTCTTCTCCCAGTAAACGTAGGGTTGTCATAGACGTCATGATGTTACGCACATGAAGTCAGACGTTATTACACATGCGGTCATATCATTTTAGGAGATGAAATATTCCACAACCTAACAGAGATGTTATAGGATGAGGAATGATCGGTTGTGTCGCGGCGCTTGTTAATATTGCGTGATGTTGTTAGAGATGCAATGTAGGCAAGAGCAAATGACAGTTCAATCTGCAAAACTCGAATTAGACCTTGTCTATGCAGGAAGCTAATGCCGTGTCTGGGCAAATTAATTTTGCAAACAATAATATTTCAAGTCGCTCTCTGATTAAGAATGAATAATGATGATTTTGGTAGATTAAATCTTTCAGCAATCCTTTTCGAAATAAGAATTCGATGTTTTTAATGCAAGTCATTTCTGCTACTGGCAGATGACTAAATGTATTATTGACTTACAACCACAAAAAAATTGACACACTGAAATCGTTATACTGGCCGTTGTAGTCATTTAGTACAACAACTAACTATTTTCATATAAGAACAATAATTGCAACAACTCGTCTATTTAGTTTCAATCAAATATCCACGAAATATTATAATATCGGTGCACTGGTTATGCATAAATTTTGACAAGCGCATTGATTTTAAACACTCGTATTATCACATTATTTTATTATTGAAATTAATTTCGTTTTTGTGGCAACTGCGCGAAGCCCGAACACGAAGGGTTTTATGCTAAGTTTGTGAGTGATTTGCTGGAGTTTACACATCGATGAAGTCCACAAAATGATAATTTATTCCTTATAAACCCAACTTTGTCATCGGAAGAATAGAATAGAATACTTTTATTAACCCAATCATGGGCCATCTCTGGCATATATAACAATGAACATAATGAACATAATAAAATACATTGATCATAATATGAGTCGCGTCACTCGAAGAAGAGTCGTTATGGCTTATGCAAACACAAAAGACTCAGCTAGGCCTGGATATATGAACATTCTCACCAGAACCCTTTGCTGCTTGCCCTGATAAGCCGTAGGTCAAGGGGTACATTCAGATTAAATAAATAACAATAATTATAATAATAAATCAAGTTTCAGTAAAGGGCTGTTCCTATTTACTGAAAAACCGACCCGACACTGATTGAACGACACCTCTTCCAATGCCGCGGTCTATATATCAAAAGAAAAACAATTCCACATAATAGCACCATAATGAACACCACTGCTCTAACATATAAAAATGGTGCAAACAACAGTATACCAGTTTATTAATAGACCGATTTACCACCATAGAACAAAACCTTTGGGGATGTGTGTGTGTATGAAACTAAACAATGTATATAGTGTACGAATACTGTAAGAGTACTTTTATGTTAAAACATTTACGACGTATTTCTAAGTTTAAAGCAGTCATAAATATACGTTGAAAACAAAACTATCATATCTTCCGATTCATTATTCATAAGCCAAATGAATTTGTCATCCTGTGTCAATTTAGAAAAGTTTTTACAAGTTTTGTTAACGGAAGTTACAACTTGCTGTCGAAGAGAACTGTATCAACTGCAATTATAAACAAAATGCTTCTCATGTTCTACAGCTCCGGTATTACATAATGTACATATTCTTACATATTACCAATGTCACCAAAATAGTACTCGTAATTTTAGGAATTCTTTCAAAGGCTTAATGCTCCGTCTTTGGTCGGGCCCCTCGGAGTCTAACTGTTGGTTTTCTTTTGCTCCGTCAATTCTGTTGTTGTATGCTGTCGAGTCCTCAACCTTGTTACATCTCTGTAGTTTTTTATTTGTATGTTCTCGGAGATGTTACAAGATGAGTTAGGAAGCCTTCATGCGGACTAAACAGAATTAGTGTATACCGCGACAGAGGTAAGGGCGAGGATTATGGCCATGTAAAATCGATTTAAGCCCCCCCCCCCCCCCCCCCCCCGAGTGGAATTCTTTCCACTGACCGTTCCAAGGCGGTTCTTCTGTGGCGGTTCATTTATGTTGTTGTTTGTTACTACTTACTGTGTGTATCACTTTTGTCTTTTTATTTTCGATGGCTATTTGGCCATTTTGTGGGAAAGTAACTGTCCTTATGGCCATCCTTTGTTCTTCTTCAGACTTCCGGATGAGTCTTAAAACCATCGTCCCGTCTTCATATGACCTTAGTTGTTGTTTGGACGTAAAACACACACAGACAGACACACATATCACTCACTGGGAAATCATACAGGGCATTGTAATCATTCATCGGAAATTCATATCGAGCGATGTTACCACTCACTGAAAAAACATGTCGAGCGTTATAGTTACTCTCAGAAAATCGTGGCAAACGTTGTTTTCAATCATCGGGAGTATTGTATAGAGCATTGTTATCACTCAGAAAACCATACCAAGCGTTGTTATCACTCACTTGAAAAGCATGTCCAGCGATGTTATTACTTACTGCGCTGTTATCACTGACTGGCGGAATCATATTAAGCGTTGTTATAGCTTCATAAGAAAATCATATCGAGCCTTTTATCACCCACTGAGATATAGAGCAGATATAGAGCCCCTTGGAAAGTCATAAAGAACCCTGAAATCTCTGACTGGAAACATTATACCAAACGCTGTTAAATTCTTTGGGAAAATATAGGTAGAACTGCAATCAGCCACTGGAACATCAAGTCGAACGCTGGTCCCATTCACTTGGAAAACCATTCGGAGCTTTGTTGTCGCTCAGTTTGAAAAACGCTTACCTTGAAAATGATATATAGCGTTGTATCCCACCGGGAAAATTCTAACGGTCGCTGTTGTCATACACTGTATCAATTAATAAGGAGAACTGTAATCACTCACTGGAAAACTCTAATCCAGCACTGCCTTTCACTAACTGCGATAATATTATCGAGCTTTGTTATCACTAGCTGGGACAGTCATATCGTACGTTAATAACACTCACTTGGAGAATAATATCTAAAATCGGGTAATGTAAGGTGTCACTTGGAGCACATCGAGCATCTCTCTCTCTCTCTCTCTCTCTCTCTCTCTCTCTCTCTCTTTCTCTCTCTCTCTCTGTGGAAAATTATTTCGAGCGCTGATATTATAGACTGTACAATTTGTATCGAGTATTATTTTCACTAACTGGGAAGATTCTATATCAGTGACAACGGGCTTCTTGGCCTGGTGGAAAAGAGCTCTGACTTGATTGTATCGATTCCTGATCATTGCTACCTTTCTATTTTAATCATTAGGTTTCTGACCACTGTGGTTCGAGCCTGACTCGGGTCACTTGCCAGACGCCAAGTTCTGCAATGGAAGGACAGGTGGGTTTTCTCCGGGTATCCCGCTTTGCCTACCTCTGATTAACGATCGTCTCTATATAAGTGAAATAATCTTAAAAGGGCCGTAAAACTAATCCGAAAGAAAAAAAATCACTCAGTGGTAAAATGATAACAAGCGCTGGATTCACTTACTGAAAAGGTCACATCAACCGTTTTTAGCACTCACTGGGAAAATCCTTTCAAACGCTCGTACCACTTATATTGCGCTGATATCGCTCATTTAACAATAACGAACACTTTAATTACGCACTAGGCTCTTTGAGTCATCCGATTTACATTTAAGGTAACCCTTTAATAATGAGTTGTATCGTACATTCATGCGACAGGCTCCAACAAGCAATTGCAGTATTTTACTAATAATGTATCTTTCTTTTTTTTTCAGATAAACTTCTTCATCTTCTTGATCATCATTCGTGTTTTATTCATAAAACTCAATGCCTTTAAAACACCGGACGCCAAAAGATTCCGTCTAAGGTACGTATTTGTCGTAAATTTAAATGTGTTTAATGGGATTGTTTGAGGTCATTTTGTTAATACATTTTGATTATAAATGATTCGAATTGTGGGATGCACTTTTTCCTTTCTTGGGTCGTAACGCACCAACTCAAGTGTTGTTATGAGGTTGACACCCGATAAAAAAACTCATGCGCAAGCGCACTCGTTTCTTTATCGACTCTTCGGTCTCCCTCGATTTATAAATCCAATATTTAAAATGGGCTGAGTAATAAACTCTATGTAACGAGCGTCATCGGACGGCCAGTCTGTTTTGGAGACGTTGCTACCAGTTGTGTCTGACTTTTACCCGACATTGAGATGAAATGACATCTCAAGCCCTGCCGTCCAATGAAACCGCTAGGGCCTATATGCTGGATGGTCCGACTCTTACTACTTTGCCAAGACAGGCTTAGACCTCTGAGCTGTTTACCAGTACTCATTTGCGGTCGGTTGCGCATCATGCAGCCCAATCTATTTCTTTAAACCCCGATGGTCGGGGACATTTTGTTATCCGTACAAAAATACTGCTGTCTGCTACAAGTATTACAGAGCCCAGTTTCACCCTAGGGGCATGTTCCCATTCGCCTAGCTCTGGGCTCCAGCATTTGTTGCGACTCAAGAAAGTGCCAAGTGTAACGCGGAACCAGGCTTGTGCAAATGACGACGTCAACACACGCAGAGCATTACGTCAGATTTTCCCGCTTATTTATGCTTGAAAGGTATATAATTAACATATAATGTCAGTATCATAACATGATCTGCTGCGGTAATTCCCGCTCTTGGGTTGGGCACACTCGACGATCAGGATCTCGTGTAATACATTGATGTGAAAACATCCACTCGAAAACATCCACTCGACGTGATACAAAGTGGCGATGAAGTTACTATAGAAATATAGAGTAATATATAACAGCTTATGTTTGTTTATTCTGAGGCAGCGCGCCTATATAGGCAATGGTCAATAACTGTGTTTTATTATACAACAAATCACGGCAAGGAAGAACGTGACGGGTGACGTCATTAAAAACTGCCAATTTCTGACTTCACTATTCGATTTCCTTGTCGTTAGACGGTGTAACGTCATATTCTCGCATCGAAAACGTTAGAAAAGGATATACGCAAATGCATGTGTTTGAGTCGATAATTTTAGCGGGATTTCTTCTGACAATGGCGAAAAGTTGTGAGATTTTGAAGAAAACAACAGCATTATTGCCGATTTTCAGCCTGTTAGAATAAAAAAAGATCAGCTCTAGTTAGTGATTTGTTGAGAAATAATCACAGTTTGTCGGTCAGTTTTAAGTAGGCAAATCACGCGCGCGTAAAATCACGCGCGCTACGCGCTCGTGATTAGATCTACTTTACAACTGACCTTCAAACTGTGATTTATTACTCAACCAATCACAGTTAGAGCTGATCTATTTCTTAAACAAAAAGCCTGTTTACTTTATTTTAGTCGGCCCCCGCCTATCGGGGCTTGAAGAAATAGAAAGGCTGCATGATGCGTCCACGCAAAGCTGAAACCGACACGCACGCGAGTACTTGAAAACCACTTTGAGGATCTAAGCCTGCCCAGGCATAGCAGTGCGAGTTGGACCATCCATGCATATAAACCCTGTTGGTTTCATGGGGCGGCAAGGCTTGAGATGTTATTTCATCTCGATGTCTGGTAAAAGTCCCACCAAATTGTAAGCAACGTCTCCAAAAAGACATCTTTAGTGTTGACGGGGACGTTAAACCTTAAATCAAATCAAACAAAAACTTTATTTCAGAAAGCTAGCTAAGTCAACGCTGGTTCTCATCCCATTGTTCGGTGTCCACTATATTGTGTTCATAGGTTTGCCTAAGAAAGTTGATCAGACTATTGAGCTCGTCAAACTCTACTATGAAATGTTCTTCAACTCAGTGCAGGTAAGCAGGTTTTCAGTCCATATTCATCAGCGTTTGCAAGTGTGTGCTCACAAAAGCCTAATATCGCCCTGCCTATTTGCTTAGTTATTTTCTTTTCGCATGAATAATATTTCGTCACGAGCGTGTGCTTCAACTGCACGTCTGCATATATGATAATAAATATTTGCGATTTATTTTTTGGATTTAAGCCACTAGGACTACAAAAGTACATTTAGGCAGCAAAAATAAAGAATAAAACTGATTGGGGAGACTTAATTATCTTTACTGCAGCTGGTACTGTGCCGTGTGGCGGCCGTAAAAAGTATCCCCGTACATCCATCATAGTGCAGTTTATTTTTTCTGGTCCTTTGGGGATCATTGAGTTCATTTAGAATCATTTTGAAAATAGAGTTCTGCTTAAGCCGGTGCTAGGGGGCGTGACCGGTGTAGCACATTTCAGTACTGGTCATGAACAGACTCAATAAAACCGAGTCTGCTATTTTCGTTTATTTGGTGTATTCTTTGTTTCAAAAGGATCTAGCTATTCAGAACTTATTTCATACCTTGTATCTCCGATTCGTTATTTTATCATCAAAGTGAGCGACACATGAAGAAAGGGGCCCTTAGCAATATAATGATGAAATAAATCAGTTATAGCAGTGAATTATAGCGTATTAAACCACCGTTTGGAGAGCAGTTGTAAAGTAGATCAAATCACGAGCGCTCGTACGATTTAGCTGTTAACAGCTGACTGATGAACTGCGATTTACATAGCCAATTGGCCATTTTGAGGAAAAATAAAAGTCCTCTTGGCTTTCCCCTATTGATTTTCCCATTAGGATCTAGTTATTTCATGTTTGTGTTTATTTCCCTTTGGTGTCTCTGATGGCTGTTAGTTGTGGGTTAATTGAATCATTTTCTGATCATTGCCTCACTTCTTTTTTCATCAATTCACACACTGAGCCCGATTCAAACACACAGCGATAATAATTGTGTTATTTTCCTACCTTTGGCCATTGTTTTGCACAATGTCGTCTTAGGTGGACATCTGTGTGCGGAAAGTACCAATTTTCCCATGTTGGCTCATTGGTTTATTTCCGGCAACGTGACATAATAGTAAAATGTTTAATCTTTATACTTTTAGTTTACTGTAAAACCCTTCTTCCAATTATACGTGGCCATGTTTGTTCCAGCTGACGATCGAAATGATGTGTTTTTAGTTTTTACACTCGCCAGTTTTAATTTATTCACCTGTTTTTTTTATTTCAGGGTTTTTTCGTCAGTTTATTGTTCTGCTTCTTCAATGGGGAGGTAATTATCTATTATTTATGTATTTATTGCATTTGTTTCTTTATAAAATATTTTCCGATTCCATGACAATGATCAGTACCTTACAGCACTAAACACTATGTCTGATCAGTGCTGTTACAGTAAACTCAGACGTTTCTCATGATTACATACCCATGTGACATAGTGCATACATATCTGCAAAATTGATATTTCCTGATTAAAATTTGTAATAAATCAACGATGCCGTTCTAACAATACTTTCCCACAATGTATATTTATACTACTGTCCGTCACAAGGCTGTCGTTCTTTTACAGTGTCTTATTTTTGATTGGCTTTGTGCCGTTTGTTCATGTTTCGTCGTTTTTGTGTGCGCCTTCCTATCACTTACGTCTTTTTGCCATTAAAAGTGGGGTTTCAAATAGATTTCTGGACACGTTAACGTAATAAGACACAAACACGATCTGCATCAAAATAATATCATAATGCACTTGGGAATGTGACGCGACATCTGATTGGAGAACGTTAACCCTTTTTGTACCAAATGGAATCTTCCTCCTTATATATTGTTTGTTTGTTTGATTTGAGGTTTAACGTCCCCGTCAACACTGTAAAGGTCATTTTGGAGACGTTGCTTCCAATTTTGTGGGACTTTTACCCGACCTTGAGATGAAATGACATCTCAAGCCCTGCCGCCCAATGAAACCAATATGGTTTATTCGCATGGACGAGCCGACTCGTACCGCTTTGCCTGGGCAGACTTAGATCCTCTTAGCGGTTTACCCGTACTCGTGTGCGGGTCGGTTTCAGCTCTGCGTGGAAATATCATGCAGCCCATATATTTCTTCAAGCCCCGATGGGCGGGGGCCCTCCTCCTTATATATACATTTGTAGCAGGAGTGCATTTCCAAATTTAGGGCTGTAAAGTTGTGTTTTCTTCTTTTATTTAGAAAATGGCTGGACTTTTTACAAACAATGTAGGATCTGGGCCCGCACTGCTTGCATCAGGTGAACAAGTCCGTGAAATAAACACCCCCTTAAACCCCACTTTATATAGAGAAAACTGGGGTTTAGGGGGTATACATTATTTTTCTTATTTCTGCTTCAAAACATAGGTTGTGGGTACTCATTAGAACCGCCTCAATGAGGCGGTTCTAACGAGCAGCCACAATCTATGTTTGCAGTATAAATAAGAAAAATATCACGAGTTTTCTTCAGAAAAGAAGCCTTTTGGAGATGTGATAAAATGCACTATGTCGCACTGGTGTGGTATCATAATGGCCAGGGTACCAGTTTTGGGGTTTCCGGTAAAAAATGAGTTAAATACTTGCGAGGTTATATTTTGACATATACTGACTATAACCCGGCGTCCACATTCATTGGTTTGTATTTGGTCTATGCATCTCACTGCACTCCCGTTTTGGGCGATCGGAGCGATTTTAAAACAAAAAAAGTGCATGGATATATAACTGTACTGGGAATTGTCATTTTGGGGAGGTAAATTATTGATTTTACGATCGCATATTCCATTTTTGGCTCTGATGACGTGTCGCCGTAAACCGAAATTTCCGGATTAACCTACCAAAATGACAATTTTGAATACAGTTATCCCCTTATTTAATCAGACGTGTTCCATTGCAGGTACAAGCTGAGTTAAAGAAGAAGTGGAATAGATATATGCTAAAACGACAAGGCAGTGGATTTGGTCGTCGTCACACCATGACATCGTTTGTCGATAGAGCATCTCCAGTTAGTAATCGTAACTGTGGTGGCATTGAATCTCCAAATGGCAATGGTCATTGTGTAAAAGACAGAACACACATTACTGATACATGCGATAATAAGGACATAACATACGATCAAACATCAGATAAAAATTTCATTGATTCAAAAGGACATGATTTGTACCCCATGTTAAGTTTGCCTGATTCTCATGATCAGGAGGAATGTCATGTCTCAGAACCGATGCTGCGAAATGATAAAATTAACCATAAGGGTGATTTGACGTGATGATAATAGCTAGTCTCTTGTAGAATCCACCGTTATACAATCTTTGTGACCAGATGTTGGATTATTGTGCCTCTGGTTTGGAGTTTAAACAATGTTAGCATTAACAGCGGATAGAGAGTACCATAGAGAGGGATAGCATTTGCACATACAGTCGAACTTAAATGGCTCGAACACCTTTGGGACCTCGAAAATCTGTTCGAGACAGGGGTAGTTCGAGCCACTGAGGTGACTGCCAGGAGGTATAACGAGACACTTTTAGACATCTTTTCGGTGTTCTATAATGAAAATGTATGCTGTGTGTACTCATTAGAATCGCCTCATCGAGGCGATTCTAATGAGTACAGACAGGTTACATGTATGCTGTGTGTACTCAATAGAATCGCCTCATCGAGGCATACATTTGCAAGATAAAAGACTAAAATCTCCTAAATCATCCCCCACTATTTCTTGTGTAGAGGCTTTCGCTAGGGGCTCAAGAATGGGTTTGACACACCCATGGTAAACGAGCCATCGGTTTTCGAGCCATCGAAGTTCTACTGTATTTGCATTCCCAGTACATTAACAAAAGCCCACAGGCTTGTGTATTGGAAGGCAATACCTAAATGAACGCATTGACTCATGCTACGTCACATAATTATTAATTGACGTCAGTATGAACCATGGTTCCCACCAGTTTGATTGGACGGTTAGACGATGGCGACATTGTAACTGTGACGTCAATAGCGTCGTTCCACTGCTAACCCTTAAGACGCCGAAAAAAACTGCATCTGAAAATATCGACTGCTTATGTCATTTTTGGATTATTTTTGCAAAAGAAATTTTGAATATTTTTTGCATACAGGCAAACAGAGTGGGCCCAGATCAGACAGGAACAGTCCCAGATCAGACTGATCCTACAGAAGCAGTCTGGTCTGGGTCCACACTGTTTGCAAAAAATACTTTTAAGGTAACCGGCAGACGGCAAAGCAGACGACAACAGTCGTGAATGGCATGTTATTGGTTAAAAGGAAAACTGCGCACAATTGTTTTTTTTTTTTTTTTTTTTGCTTCATCTGCAACCTCGAACCAGGATTTTTCATCACGTAACTGACGGAAAATTATGTAAATGTAAGTAACAGATGCAACTTTTGACCGTAAAATGAAGTGTGATCAACATTGGGCCATGAGCAGGTTATTTGCTCGTGCCCGATGCTGTTTATAAATCGGGTCACGAGCAAAATTTACTTTGGCCGTGGCCCGATGTTGGTCATACATCAATGAACAATATTGAATCTCGTCTGAACCTTAAATTAACCCATATCTTCTTGTGTTTGGTTATAGCAATCTGGGGACTTTGTTCCACAAATAGCTTATCATATTGAATTTAAATAGCTTATCATATTGAATTTACTGAATACATGTGTGCCTTCTTCTGCAGTTCCATCCATTCTTTCTTCTATTCTATAATTAAGTGATCTCTTTTCTGAATGAGCCCTAAGAACTGACTGCAGCAATAACTGTGCAATCTGATGTATGGATGCGGAATTGCAATAATTAAAGTGACGAGTTCCGTTCTTCATATCTTTTATTTATGAAAACGTAATCTGTATGACACGTACAGACTTGCTGTCGAGTCCTCACCGTTGTTTCACCTCTGTGGTTCTTTGATTTTTGTGTTCACGGAGATGTTGCACTGATGAGTTAGGAGGCCTTCATGCGGACTGAACAAATTATTTGTCTAAATCGCGACGGAAGTAAGGGCGAGGGTTGTGGCCACGTAAAATCGATTTAAGCCCCCCAGTGGATATCTTCCACTGACCGTTCCAAGGCGGCTCTTCTGTGGCGATTTATTTATGTTGTTGTTTGTTACTTAGTGTGTGTATCACTTGTGTCTTTTAATTTTGGATGGCCATATGGCCATTTTGTGGGAAAGTAACTGTCCTTATGGCCTTCCTTTGTTTAGGTTTCCATTATGGTCTGGTCGCTTAATGTTTGTATTTCTTTCCCTTTGGTGTCTTTTATGGGTGGAGTAAGTTAATTGTATCAATTCCTGATCTTTGTTTTACTTCTACTTTGCAAGTTCTATAACCATGTCACAACAGGCGCACACCATTTTTACAACTGAGGGTGTTTTTTTTTTTATTTTTTTTTTTCGATTTCCATCCACTAACCTTAAGATAAGACGAGTTCAATTTTCATTGTACAGAATGGCATAGTTATCTTTTTGCGTGGGCCTATTAGGCCCACGCAGTAAGAATATGGACGAGATTGAAAATTGTCTATGGTAAAACATCAACGTTTGCGAGACGCTTCTCAGCCACGAAATCAAGCACGAAATCAAGCGTTTGCTTCACGTGGATCAATAGATTGGTTCCCTATTAGATTGGTTCCCCTTCGTTATTACCTCCACTAGATTGGTTCCCTTGTCGTAAATGTCTCCGCTAGGTGGCTACAACATAACGATTGGTAGCTAGCAGAAGCCATTACGTCTATTTATAGCATAAGCACTGACGCGGTATTGGAAATACCCGAGTTCAGCAAGGTTAACTGCTGAGTCAGTCATACCTGGTTCCCTCGTCGTTATCTCCGCTAGATGGCTACTTCTTCTTTGGTAGTCTGCTATATCATTAGCAGGGACCAGCTGCGTAAATGTGTTAATAAATAAAACGGGTTTCCCATTGAACTGTAAATAACCCATTAATGCCAAGCGCTTCACTGGCAGTCGGAAGAATTGTCGTCTGCTCGCTGCATGTATTTTGATAAAAGCAGCAAAACCCCTGACCGGACTGTGCATATGCGCAGGCTGATTTCTGTCTCTACTTTTCTGATTTCTGTCTCTACTTTTCGCAAAATTAGTTCAATATTTCTTTGTGCCTTGTATGGAACGCTAGGCAAATGGGGGTAGTCATTTCCAGAAACGTTTTGGGGTTAATAACCTGAAAATATTAGTTCAGTGCACATACGTTGAATTTATCCATGGGGCTTTTCAAAAATGCAAGGTTTCGCAAGGGTGAATGCAACTTCTTTACTACTGCTATAGCATTGAGTAGATCGATATGTATTTGTTAAAACTGCCTCGTCGAGGCGATTCTAACGAGTATCCATATTATCTAAATCTATGTTTGGTCTGAAAAGAAGGAATATTTTAGCAACAGTATTTTATGGCCCTGATTGATTGATTGAATGATTGATTGGTTGATTTAAGGTTTAGCGTTCCCGTCAACACTATAAAGGTCATTTTGGAGACGTTGCTTCCAATTTGCGGGACGTTTACCTTCATCTCTATCCCTGCCGCCAATGAAACCAATAGAGTTTATTAGCATGGATGGGCCGACTCCCACCGCATTGCCTGGGCAGGATTAGATTCTCTAAGCTTTTTACCAGTACTCGTGTGCGGGTCGGTTTCAACTCTTTTATGGCCCTGAAAAATCACATTAGTTTGCAAGACTTTCTAACGTAAGAACACACAGAGAAACTAATAAGGACTGAACTAACCGCTTTTATATAGCTAGGTACATTTCCATGTAGAGTTATGTCTACATAATTGTTTAAGATGTATTGGGTTGATTTGCAGAATTGTTTGCGTAACAGTAACAGCTTAGTTGGGGAAAAATTAAGTCAAAGCACTGTGAGTACCGGTGGGTCGATCGTCTCTGAGTGTAGGTTGGGAAAATATATCCTGAACTGAGAATTGATCTGTTCGTTGAACCATTAAATTCCAGTATTTAAAGCAAGCAGAGTAGGAGTAGACCTGATCAGACACGACACCGCGTTATGTGGCATCTGATCAGGTATACACTATTTACCAAAGCCCCCCTGCACGAGCACAGCCCAGAATTTACTTTTTACACTGCACCTCTTAGGTGCTATAAACAACCAATCCCGCGATTTTGTTAATTGTCAGCAACAATAAACAGCAGGCGTGAAGTTTCTGTATTAGAGAATGCCTCGTACACGAGCCCAGTGCAGATTTTCTTTGTGTCGATTGATAAGTCAATACCCCGTACATGAGTCCAGTCTAGATTTTACGTTTTACACAGCCCTCTGATGGCACAGGGAGAAGACTAAACACTGCTTCCTGGGTTTTGTTCATCGCCAGCAATAGTCACGCGGATAAAAACAACCAACAGCAACACTGCTTTATAACGTAGATTGTGGGTACTCGTTAAATCGCTTCTTTATAAGAAAAGTATTCAGTGAAAAAAAAAAAAAGAAAGAAAAATAAATGACGTTCTTGGTGTTGTACTGGAAGCATTTTCCTTCAAGACATTACGCAAACACGCCTATACAAATACATTGCCACTTTTATCGCCGAAAAAATGAAGGCTTTAAGATGAAAAATTGTGATATTTTTCTTATTTCTGCTCAAAATATAGATTGTGGGCACTCGTAAGAACCGCCACAAATATAGATTGTGGGCACTCGTTAAAACCGCCTCATCGAGGCGGTTCTAACGAGTACCCACAATCTATATTTTAGAGCAGAAATAAGAAAAATAAGGTAAAACCCCCTGAAACCCCAGTTTTACAATATAAAAGTGGGATTCAAGGGGGTTAAAATTATATATGCGTGTTTTCGTGATATTTTCCAAATTATTAACGTATCATTTGTTAATGTGTTTATTCGCCTTCTGTATACACATATATCCAATCATCTCAACAGATTTATAATATTTCCTTGATAATGCTTAGCCTCATATGCAAGACAATATACACTGATATGTGCTTGAAAAGTTATTACAGGTACACGTATATCTCCTGTTTGAAATACCCAGGGAGGTACATGTAGAACAATCCGATAACGGATTTTTATCCCCCTCCCCCCGATGTTTATTAATACCACAT
This sequence comes from Lucinisca nassula, assembly GCA_963580285.1. Lineage (NCBI taxonomy): Eukaryota > Metazoa > Mollusca > Bivalvia > Lucinida > Lucinidae > Lucinisca > Lucinisca nassula. The sequence continues at coordinate 118,717,704 of OY757025.1, read as the reverse complement.
TTCAAATAGAAGAAATGAATAATCTCTATACTCTATATTACATGCACTTCCATAGACTTTAAGGACCGAATGGATTTTGAATTTGGGGTCTGAATTTCCGTTCAGTTGACTGTTTACAGCTCATGTTAACGGTTCAATCAGCGTAGTGTTACAGAAGCTGGGTGGAAGAAAAACTGGATGGCCGCCATTTTGAAAGCGCTTTCTACAGTTTTGAACACAAACAGAAGAAACAACGTGTTTCAGTGATAAAACGCATGTCCATGTTTTCTTTTGTTTAAGAGTTGCATCCGACCCAAACGTCACTCATTCTGAACGTCTGTTGATGTCTTCCCAGACACCATTGCAATTACGTCATGAATGACGTCGACGAGACTGAAACTTTCCCGCATTTGAATATAACGGTTTTACTGCAAAAGCGGTATCTTGTATCTTGTACATAAAGTAGTTCCAGCTAAAGAGAATCAGATTTATTTCTCCGGCTAAGAGGAAATATTTCTTCTCAGCAAAAAGGAAAATACCAAGATTATGTCTGGTAGAAATCATAGTATTTCTCTGTTATGCATGTAATATAACATTTTATCCAACTTCTCCTTTGCAAACAGTGTAGATCCATCGAATGCTTCTGCTGATCAGGATCCACACTGCCATAGTTTCTCCTCTCTGGCATTTTCTCGCTCAGTCCCACCACTGCATCCCAGCTACTGAATAACAGTGATTCAGTGCAATGTTTTTAAACAAAGTAATTTGTTCATTCTACCTGTTAATGCAGGCCGTACGCAGGAGTGACAACCCCCAGCCACCCCTCCTAATTTGGAAAATTATCTCAAATTCATGCAGTATTTCACATTCTGCAAATTACCCGGAATTCGCACCCTCCCCACATTTTATAGAGTCTGCGTTCGGACCTGAATCATGTTCTAAAATGAAAATGTTGCTGTATGTATGGCGAACAGTGCTGGTCCTGATCAGACGGGATGTACTGTCTTTCCGATTTGGGTCTATGCTGTATGTCTAATAACGATACCACCTTTAAAAGTTTTGCTCTAAAATATTCCTAGGTTCTTAGATATGTTATAAGCAGAAGTGTGAAAAGTAACGTAATATTGTCTTTTTTTTTTTGTCGGCTTAGCATACATATGTGCAAACGTCCATTTCTTTCTAACAATTTTATTAATAGTATTTTCCGAAAGTCGTCGCGTGAGAGCGCGGGCTATATTAAGATACTGTTTTTGTTTTCCTTTCATGACGGAGGCAGCCTGGCATTGGCCTGACCTATTTCGTTTGATCCTTAAATGCCAGTATTTAAGCAAACAGTGTAGTCCTGAGCAGCCGACTGAGCAGACGCCACATTCCGCGCCACATTCTGATCTGGGTATTCAGTGTTTGCGGAACCCAGCACACGATTCCTTACCAGACTCTATAGATAGCTCTGACTTACATGTAACATCGACAAAAATAGCGCGACGTTTTCTATTTATAATGATAATATTGGTTTCCCCAAATCAGTGATTGTCACGTGGGCAACAGCATTATTTTTTGATTTGCCTCTTAGTAACTTTTGGTCGATTGTAAAACAATCGACCCAAAAACAGGTGTTGAATCTTTACATTTCTGATACAGGTTTAAAACTACATGTAGTGGCATGTTTTAGAATTCGTCTTCTTTGCCTTATTCTCGATCATTGGAGGTCCGCTAGATCCGCCTCAGTGAAGCCATTCTTAACTTTCTTTTTGTAGAGTTACAATACTAATCCTTATCTCTGCAATCCCCACTTTTTGTTATATAAATCATTGCCTTCTCTTCTACTTAACAGCAGTGCTCACTGCAAGGGTGTTAGTGTAATGTACGCACTATAACAAAAATCCGTGAAATGAACACTCCATCAAACCCACTTTATATAGAGAAAACTGGGGTTATAGGGGTACAAATTATTTTCTTATTTCTGCTCCAAGACATAGGTTGTGTGTAAGAATCGCCTAGCAGAGGTGGACCTAACGAGTGCCCACAACCAATGTTTGCAATATAAATAAGAAAGAATGCACTGTGTCGCACAGGTGTATTATCGTAATGTTTTGAGGAGTAATACCCCTTGCCCACTCCACATTTTCTCTCAATAAAGTAATGTTTGCAGGGGTGTATATTACTTTAACTTTGTAATGTGATGGGAATGTCAAGGAATAAACTTTTTGTTTTTCAGAAAAATACAAGGTCTGCATAAAACCGATCAGAAAAAGCAGAATGCGGTTAAACTTCATTCCTTTATTATAAGCTGCATTTATTACGATGATTTACATATTCGGTGAAAGTAGATTCATGTAGGTATTTGGATTCTTATCCCTGTCGGTGTTGCAGAGTAATTTTCTATAAACAAACGAGTGAGTGAGTGAGTGTTTCAGTTTTACGTCCCACCAACAGCTAAGGTCATACGGAGACGGGACCTCGGTTTATAGACTCATCCGAAAGTCTGGAGAAGCCCGGGATCGAACCTGCGACCCCTGGTTTACAAGGCGAGAAGCGTAACCACTCGACCACGGAGGCTTCTATATAAACAAACGAAGAGAAACCATCAGACAGCTTTACAATTCGGTGACGTATATTCATTGACCTACAGTAGCGCTCGGACAAATCACGTAATCAGCCATCAACTACAATCGTCCGTTTTTAAAATAGAAGTCTGTGTAGTTTTCTACTTCTTTGGGTAAATAAAACATGTAACTGTATGTTAAACTTTAGGTAAAACATGTAACTAAGACTTCTAACCCGAGACGCCGTTCTACGCTTTTGGTAAATATGAAACCAAATCTTCGGATTTGAGACGTCTGTATATAAATATAATGTAATAGACAAATGGAGATTGAAGCTGTATACATGTAGTATTCATTTAGCAATGGGCAGAAAAGGTTTGGGAATTCGTAGGCACTAATACTACTAATACATTGAGACTATTCAACCACATAGGAAAACTGACGTAAAATAAACATTTACATTAGTTTAGCCTAAGTCAGACTTTGAAACAGCTCTCAAACGATGCACAAAATAAGTCATATAATGGACTGAACGGTACAGAGCAGTTAAGTTTAATTTGAAACACTTTCGAATACATGAATGTTTATACGATTGAAATGTTTTCATTGATTTAAGCAAGTTTTAGCATTTTATAATGTGCAGATATTCCTGTCATTTGTTTGTGTTTTTTTTATTTCATAAATTACAGAAAAAATGGTGGCTATTTTTTATATTAATCTTCGCGAGAATCCTATCCGCCATTATTATAACCACTTAAGTGAATCATTTTTCGTGGCAGATCCAGTTTTGATAAGTACTTACATTACGTTAAATCTAGCCTAAAGATACTTTTGGGTAAAGACAAAATCTAGTCTATAACATTAAAATCAAATCAAAATACCTTCGCATGTAATAAGTCATTCAGTTTAAAGAATTATCTAGAAGCAACTTCTAAAACATTTTTAAATTGTATATGACTGCACATCTCTCACCGAAACATGCTTTATTATTGATTTTGTAACAATGTGATTATTATTGCTAAATAAGAGTACCAATAAGCTATTCTAAAAATGCTTTGTTTTTCTTTTAATTGCAGACAATTAAAATACTTTAGACAACAAATAGTTTCAATTTTTTTGTATTTATTTATTTGTTCTACAAATAAACTGCTGGTGAACTGATGATCTTATGTGTTTTAAAAATAATCCAAAACCCAAAGTTTAGAAAAATTGCAACCCACGTATTGGATTCCTTTTTTGAAGGAAGCCAACTTGTTGTTTTAAGATAAATACTGGTCATTAATTGTATCGCTTTCCCATTGGCTTAGGCATTATGATAACACACCCTTGCGGCACAGTGTATTTTTCTTCATATCTCCAAAATGGCTACTTTTCTGATGAAAATCTGTGTTATTTTTCTTTTTTAAACTGCAAACATAGGTTGTGGGTGCTCGTTAGAACCGCCTCAATGAGGCGGTTCTAACGAGTACCCACAACCTATGTCTTGGAGCAGAAATAAGAAAAATAATGTAGACCCCGTAAACTCCAGTATTCTCTATATAAAGTGGGGTTTAAGGGGGTGTTCATTTCACGGACTTGCCCATATGATGGGACATGAATATACTGCCATATGTGGCATCTTCTCCATTCTGCTTCACTATCAACAAGGGCCAAGGCATGATGATAACAATTCGTTTGTAACAGTCTTTTATTATAGTTTGTCTTTGAGTGTGTGTTTCGCTTATATTATTTTATTTTTGGATAGCAAGTTTTCACTGGCCATTCCAAGGCGGTTTTTCTGCCGCGTTTTATTTTTGTTATTGTTTGTCTTTGAGTGTGTGTATCTCTTATGTCTTTTTGTTTGGGATAGCAAATTGACCTTATTGGCCATATTGTAGTAAAGTAACTGTCCTTTTGGCTTTCCGCTATTGAAGTTTCCATTAGGGTCAGGTTATTTCATGTTAGTGTATTTTCCCCTTTGGTGACACTGCTGGGAGCTGTAGGTTAATTGTATTGATTCCTGATCATTGCCTTCACTTTATTTTTAGGAGAACGGCCATCTTCAAAGGGACTCCACGTATTGGAGACCAAATAAGAGCTCACAGAAGTTTTTTTTAGAACGTGTATCATATTAGGATAAAACATTCGTTTCACACAGTGTGGTTGCTCTCATCAATTAAACTGACATTTATCTGATGCAATTTTGTGATCATACATTGTAATTGCTCGTTAGAACCGCCTTGCTGAGGCGATTCTTACAAGGCGGTACTAACAAATACATGTACCTTCAGTCTGTGTTTTGAGCAAGAACAGAGACAATAATGTATACTCTTGTGAACCCCACTTTAACCTTTTTTGTACACAATGGAATCTTCCAACTTACATATAGCAGGAATCCATTTCAAAATTTAGGCGTGTCAGGTTGTGTTTTCTTCAAAATTTATTTGGGAAATGGCTGAACATTTTGCAAACAATGTAGGCCCTGATCAAACGACGTGCAATGTGGCGTCTGATCTGGGCCTACACTGTTTGCCAAGGTAGCCCTTTATGGGTTTCTGGTACTGAATGGGTTAACCTGCATAATTTGGAATATTGAGGGGTGTTAATAACAGAAATTGTTAACCTGATCAGTTCAATCCATTATCTTAAGGGAAATGGATGCATCTGGCATTTTTCGAGGCAGACAATTTTCGGGACTTCCTGTTCGCTTTTCTATAAGCCCTGTCCCACGAAAAAAAGGGTCTAGTCTTAAAGGAAATAAATAAAATTGCTCCACAGGAGCCAAGTCTTTCCTTCAAGAGTTGACCCCTATTTACATGGGAGACAAAAATACTTTTGCAGGAGTTGCCTTCCTTAAAGTGTATCCATTCCCCTTAACACAGTGGAAGTTAATTTCATTAGCATCAATAACTTTAGCATTATACACAAGCTGCAATGCATTGCATGTTTCTATTAAGTTTTAATCGACCCAGGCACGTGCTTTGCATGTAAACATGATCGGTTCCATCCAAAGGCTGTGCTGTTGAATTACTATCTGATAGGCATTTTATAGCCTATTCAAACTGTGCAGTGTTATCAAAACCAGACGACACTTCTATCGTAACAGCAATAGTCAGCTGCATTATTATATTAGCTGTTAGTAATTCTAACACAGCACGCCTATATAGACAAATGAAAGTAACTGCGATTTATTCTGAAACAAGTTACTGGGTTGATTAAATAGATCAGCTGTAGTGTATGCTTTATTGAGTAATTAATCGGTTTAACGTTCAGTTGTAAATAGACAGTTCGCTCTACGCGCTCGTGATTTGTTCTACCTTACCACTGACCTAGAAATAGAGAATACCAGGTTCGTGTCATTTGATATCAAGTTTATCAGGCAAGGCTTCGAGAACGCTTGTAGAATCGCGAGGCTTGCCGAGCGATTCTACATGCGTTCTCGAGGCCGAGCCTGATAAACTTGATATCAAATTGTCATTTGATATCAAGTTTATCAGGCAAGGCTTCGAGAACGCTTGTAGAATCGCGAGGCTTGCCGAGCGATTCTACATGCGTTCTCGAAGCCGAGCCTGATAAACTTGATATCAAATGACACGAGTCTGGTATTCTATTTATCAGTTTATCCCCTTGTACACTCTTTAATTAGCAATTTACGGTCAGTTATTAATGGTCCTCAATGCGTCCCAGCATTCTGACGGTCTATGTTTTTCGTATCAGCTGACCACGTTTTTTCTATGATATATTTTCTTTTTTCAAGTAATTTTGCCATTTTTCCCAGTTACAATAACATTTGTTGTCATTATCCAGTAGTCCGGTTCATTCATAAAAGTGCAATGTCATGCTGACGTGATAAAGCTCACTTGTCCTGAAATGGCATATCTTTATCAGGTCAATGCGTTACAATGTTATATATAGGGGATAACTGATAAACTGTGATTCATGACACAATAAATCACTGGTACAGCTGATCTATTTCTTAAACAGACATGCAACGTTCGTCTTCCAGCCCACTTGAAGCGGTGCCTAAATCGTGCTCTGTCCGCTCAGCATAGTTGATATCTGATTAGTTTAAGAGATGTTCCAAACTTATGGAAACACCGATTGTGTGTCGAATGCACGATGGAACGACTGCCTCAACATTAAGATGTGAAAATTGAGAATAGTGATTTCTTAATTTGTTAGTTTCGGCCATTTAGGCCTTATAAGTAAACATGTTCTAAAAAGAGGCTAATCCTTTGGAAGCAATGTCTACAACACAGAGCCGCAAACCGTAGAGTGTTCAAGTTTTTTCTTGGTCACGCTAGCTAGTTTTGGCCAAAATGGGCCTCAATAATGACCCTCAAATATTTTCAAAGTTTCGCCGTGGAATCTATGATCCCAAAGGACTAGAAATTATATAACCTACATTTTGATTAAGGGCATACCCTCCTTTAATAATTAAGACCTGGAATCGGATTGATTATCCAAAATATGTTTACAATTATGATAACAGCGGTAGGAAATTCTACCGCCACACATTTATATTCCGACTTTAAATTGTATTATCACAGAAACGCTCTGCATGCTGAATATCTTTTCAGCAGACGATATTTTGAAATTTTTTATTTTCATTTTTGATAGGAAACAGTACTTGACATAGCATGCTTAGACAATTTGCATGAGATGTCAAGTCCTTTTCAAAGGAGACAATTTACATGAGACTCAAATCCTGTTGTCTAAAAACAGGAACTTGTCGTCTGCTAATTGGCCCAGAGGGTGGCAATGGTCAAATATTATTTATTCAATACCCCTTCAGTTCTTAATCAATTACTTTTATTCATAGCCTATCAGTTAAAGACGTATTTTGAAACTGCTTCGGCATTAAATGTAAATTTGTAGTAGGAAAGTTTTTGTTGGCCATGCATCACGTGAACAAGTCCGTGAAATGAAGACCCCCCTAGTACCCACTTTATATAGAGAAAACTGGGGTTACGAGGGTATACATTGTTTTTCTTATTTTTGCTCCAAGACATAGGTTGTGGGTATCCGTTAGAACCGCCTCATGGAGGCGGTTCTGACGAGCACCCACAACCTATGTTTGCAGTATTCATAGGAAAAATATCACGGATTTTCATCAGAAAAATGGCCATTTTGGAGATGTGTAAAATGCATCAATTCACACGGGTGTGTTATCGAAATGATTGCATTTTGCAATGGAATTGTAAGACCAGAACGTCAGTTTCTTTTTCATTAAGTTATTTCTCTACATCTAGTGCAATTTTATTTTTGGTTTGCTTTTATGGCCCTTTCAAGATTATTTCACTCATATCGAGCCGGTTGTCAATCAGAGGTGGGCGAAAATCGGAGTATCCGGAGAAAAATCACCTGACCTTCCGTTGCAGAACTTGGCGTCTCATATGTGACCCGAGCCATGTTTGACCCCACAGCGATGACAAGACCTAATGATTAAGAGTCACCGCTCCTATCCACTAGACCACCGAGGCCCGTACATGTAGTGCAATTAAAGGAAATGGGAACACCTGGCAGATTTTTCCGCCATTTTTCCAAGGGAGACAAATTTTGGAACTTCCTGATCACTTTTCCATAAGCCCTGTCTCACTGAAAACGGGGTCTACACTTAAAGGGAAGAATTTGCTCCTCAGGAGCAAATTCTTTCCTTTAAGAGTTGACCCCTATTGACATGGGAGACAAAAATATTTTTGCGGGAGTTACCTCCCCTGAAGGTGTTCCCATTCCCCTAAATAGTTCATTCTGAACGGTTTTTACTCTTTTTTTTATTTAATTTTCATTATAGTGTCTTTTATTCTTTTAGAAATGCTAATTTATTGTTGAACTGACATTGTTGAATAATGCATAATAACTCGAACTCTCTCTGTTCATTTTTGTGCCAGTAGAATAGTTGCGTTGTAGTGTCTGAAGTGTTCGTAGATATTGAAAAGTGATATCGGTAAGAGTCTAGCTACTGCGTTAATATAATGTAATTAGTTAAGTAATTCGTATTGGTCCAGTTACAAGTCCGAGGTCTGCTGTATTGGCCAATACAACTGACCGAGGACCTGTAACTGAGCCAATACGATATTACTTGATTAATGACAATGATTAGGAGGCCTTCATGGCGACTGAACAAAGTATTTGTCTAAATCGCGGCGGAAGTAAGGGCGAGGACTGTGGCCACGTAATTTCGATTTAAGCCACCCCCACCACCCACACGGCGGAATTCGTTTCACTGACCGTTCCAAGGCTGTTCTTCTGTCGTGGTTTATTTTTGTTATTTGTCTTTGGGAGTGTGTATCGCTTATATTACTTTTCTTTGGATAGCCAATTGGCCATTTTGTGGGAAAGGAACTGTCCTTTTGGCTTTCCGCTAGTGATGTTTGTAATATCCTGTATAAAAGTAGTAGAATCAGACAACAATATGACGTTACAACAATAAAGTCAGTTGCTAAGTAACTTCGATTGTCTGAAACTCTCCTACTGTATCATGCTAATAAACATAATATTAAAATGATCTTAACCCTTATCTTGCTGTTCACGACAACCCCTATCTTTGCAAACAGTGTAGATCCAGATCAGATGGCTTCTGAAGAAGCCATCTGATCAGGATCTTCACTGTTTGGCATTCAATTTCTGAATTTGTAGCAATAAATTACATCAAGTAATTTGATTGGTTGATAAACAGAAAAGGGTGTGGCTTAACTGAATACTCAGCAAGAGAACGGTTAAAGTTTTTACAATGTTTTCCATTAGGGTCAAGTTCTTTCATGTTTGTGTTTCTTTCCCTTGATGTCTCTGATGGAAGCTGTGGATTCACTGTCTCGATTCCTGATCATTGCCTTCACTTCTATTTTATCAATTGACACAATTAAAAACATGATCATCACTTGACCTCCGGTTAATATTTGTTGACTTGGTGTTAATACGGATGACCTCCAATACAGGGTAGTCGGTAAAGACATATAATATAAAACTATATGCATAGTCATAGGAATGGTATTAATCAGGTCATCTTATCTGATGTCTGATATGTCTACATTCATCAATATTGCATGGTGTTTTCAATATACAATCAGGCTATGTGAATGTTGCTGGCCGGGCAAGGGCATTATAGAATACAAATTATGAATGTTGGAGGTTGTATTCGACCCATATTCCTGCTCTATCTCGAAATATTGTGTTTCAAGTCTTAACAAGAGACAGACATAATTTGTATATAAATATATATTTTGTGCGCATGATCCTCTAGCATGGCGTTTATTCAAAAATTCACTTAAGTTAAATGACCAAAAACACATGTATACCACAGGTTTATTTTCAAACTTTCTCCCCTAAGAGCCAATACCTCCTTATTTCAATGCACATGTCTTTTATCGTATATTAAATACTAAATCAAATGCAATGTATAAATATCAAATCTTGAGTTTTTGTAGAAATGAGGCAGTGGAGATACTTCGTCCCAGATGATATGTCTTGACCTAAAAATCTCAGTAGCCAAATAGTTATGAGAACGCCCACACGTCATTGTAGCTGCATCTAGTTGGATCCTGCTACAACGTTTTTATTGGCTCTATATTCAATTGCTCTGCTAGATGATTCTGGAAAAGACACGAGACAACTTTGTTAGCAGATGCAATGAATACAGTGACAATAAAGAAAACACAAAACCATTTGAGCCCCGCCAAGCGAATTTGTGTCTTCGAGCATTCCGTCATGACAAATTTTAACTGCGCATGCCCAGCCATTCAGAGGTGCCAGGGATATGGCTTTCTATCTGAAGGTTCCTCTTGATTCACTGCTTGTATGAGCGAGCAGCGAAGGTTCTGGCGAGACTGCGCGGATGCGCAGGCTCGTTGAACCTTCGCTGCTCGCATAGGCATTAAGTACCAAAATCACGTGACGGGGCCCATTTGATAAAATGAAAGCATAAAACTCACAAACATTTAAAACTCTAGAAATGTTTTATAGGTCAAACGTGTTCAGAGAAGTCAAGGTTTTAGAGAACGCATCACGAAAACATTCCTATATAACTTTTATCCCCTTGTACCCCACTTTTATATAGTAAAACTGGGGTTTACAGGCGTAAACCTTATTTTTTCTTATTTTTGCTCTAATATATAGATTGTGGGTACTCGTTAGAACCGCCTCGATGAGGCGGTTCTATCGAGTACCCATAATCTATATTATTAGCAGAAATAAGAATAATATCACAATTTTCATCTAAAATTTTTCGATTTTTCGGACGTTAAGTTTACAATGTATTAATAATAAAATTTTGTATATGTGTGTTTTTGTAATGGTAATGCAGCTATTAAAGTTGTCGTAAGTTACAAACATGAAAACTTAGGGGATAACTGCATTAGAAATTGCTATTTGGGGAGGTAAACCGGTGACCGTAAAACCGCCGATTTACCTCCTAAAATGACAATATTTTTTTTATTTCGCATTAGTTATCCCCATTCTAATACACTTATTCGGTTGTTTTGTTCAAAATTTTACTATTATGTTGCACAAAACGGCAAGCGCTATGAGCTACATAAAACCGAAAACTAGCCAATGAAAAGTAACGTTACACGATGACGTCGGGTTACCAACAGTCTATCGAAGAATATACCGTCGCCAAATTTGACGTTATCCAATCAGACGTCGTGTTACATATGCAAGTGCATTAGAATTCGTTTTGATCGACATTCTGTAACAGATAAAGGTTATAAAAAATAGAAGAAGAGACAATGATCAGGAATCGATAAATCAACCTACAGCTCCCATCAGAGACACCTAGGGGAAAGAAATACAAACATGAAACAACATACCCTTATGAAAACATCAATAGCGGAAAGCCAAAAGGACAGTTACTTTCCTTTTATAAACCCGAAGTTTTTGTTTGAATAATACACACAGTCGCCGCGCTTTCAAAGGTAAAACTCATTTGGAAACCAGGACCTTATCGCTACACGCCAAGGTGAGTCTTTTGCGCTCACTTGTCATCTCATATTTCCGATGCATGTGAAACTTGGACACTGAAAGCGAAACTGGAGATAGGAATACAATTTCTAGAGATGAAAAGCTACAAAAGGACCCTTAACGTATTTAAGAATGACCATATCACAAGTGAAGAAGTCCGCAGTCGGATTCGGGTACTGATTGGCCCTTACAAAGAGCTGCTCACTACAGTATAGAAAAGGAAGCTGAGATGATATGAAAATGTCTCCCGCTCATCTGGCCAAGCGAAGACAATTCTACAGTGACCAGTTAATGGAAAAAGAAGGCATGTAGGACAAAAGAGGAGATGGGAAGATTATATCAAGTAGTTGACAGGGTTAAGCTTTGCAACAGCTGAGAGGGAAGTGGAAGACAGGACAAAGTAAAAAGAGATTATCATGAAGTCATCAAATGTGCCACTACGACCGACAAGGTAATGGCATCAGTGAAGTGAAAAGTAGCAGTAAAACAAAGATCAGGAATCGATACAATTAACTTACTCCACCCATCAAAGACACTAAATAAAAATCAAAAATGAGTTCCTGTAAGAGCAATGAAAATATTCATAAGAAAGAAGATGGGTCATACTACGAAGTTTCGGCTAATAAAGCCTCATCAGTGACCCTGTAATGATCCGGCAAAGAAAGCCAGAGGAAACATACTGCAATTTTGCGAATTTCAAATAGGCAGTCGATTCAAAGACTGATATAAAACAAAATGGGGTCCAAATAATTAAAAACTGTCTAGAATAGGAGTCTAAACCAATTATTTATTTCTGATTTCTCAGAATATTCACGCTGATCTCAAAGGACCAAAAGTAAAATATAAACTGCACTATGGTTGAAAGATAGTCGCAAGATAGTCGCAAAATAGAAAGGAAACGTTTCATAAATAAGTCACGAACGTTTGATACAGCCATCTCATGGCACCAACGGAAAAGAAAGGAAAGACTTAGTGACATGAAAGCACACACACAAATACAAAACCAAACATGCATGAACTATACAAAACCAATAAAAACACAGTTTCTTTTAAGAGCCAGCGCACAACAATCGTGAAACTAGCGCGCGAACAGAGAAGTATCAGATCAGTATCTTCGCTGTTCGCATGACCATTCTCAAAATGGAATATTAAACGATAATCATTTGGCAGCAAGGGCTACAATACAAAATGAATAGTGTAGAGCGCATAATAGAAGTGAAGGCAATGATCAGGTATCGATACAATCAGAGACATCAAAGACGGAAAAATGAAAGTTTTTGCCATACATCACACCTCCCATTCAAGACACAAAACGAAAGAAACACGAACATAAAATAACTTCACTTTAATGAAAAAGTCACAAGCATAAGCCCTTCTCCGGTCCAAATGAGCCAGTTACGGCCAATTAGGCTTCATCAGGGACCCTCAAACATTTTCAAAACTGCGAATTCAGTAGAAAATTAAACCCACACCATAATTTAAGACGGGCAGCAAGAATGTTTTTCCCTTAGCACCAGCTGTGGTGAAATTGAATAAGTTCTGTAAAAAGGTAACCCTTTGGAATCAATGGCTACAAAACAGAACTGAAAACTGTAGGGTTCATAATCTTATTTACGGGTTATGCAAAACAGAAGTGAATGCAATGATCAGGAATCGATACAATCAGAGACTTCAAAGACAGAAAAATGAAAGTTTTTGCCATACTTGGTGGATGCAGAATTTCAATGGAGTATTTAAGCCGCCCACAAACCCCAAACACCCGCTCACCGCACCCAGTGAAATATTTTTGGCTGACCGTTTCAAGCCGGTTCAGTCGTGGTTTAATATTTCTTGTAGTTTGTCTGTGCTTATATGTATTGCTTATATCGTCTTATTTTGTATAGCCATTTGGCCATGTTGTGGAAAAGTAACTGTCCTTTCGGCTATGCGCTAATGATGTTTTTATTTAAGAAATAGATCAGCTCTAACTGTGATTTGTTGTGTAATAAATCACAGTTTGGAGGTCAGTTGTTAAGTAGACAAATCACGAGCGCGTAGCGCGCGTGATTTGTCTACTTACAACTGACCGACAATCTGTGATTTATTACCCAACAAATCACTGGCTAGAGCTGATCTATTTCGATTCTAACACGCTGAAAATCGGCAATAATGTTGTTGTTTCCTTCAAAATCTCACAACTTTTCGCCATTGTTAGAAGAAATCCCGCTGAAATTATCGACTGAAACACATGCATTTATATCCTTTTCTAACGTTTTCGATGCGAGAAATTGACGTTACACCGTCTAACGTCAAGGAAATCAACTAGTGACGTCATAAATTTGCAGTTTTTAATGACGTCACTCGTCACGCTCTTCCTTGCCGTTATTTGTTGTAGAATAAAACACAGTTATTTTCCATTGCCTATATAAGCGCACTGTGTTAGAATAGGGTTTAGTTACTCCAGGTCCGTGTTTCTTTCCCTTTGGTGTCTCTGAAGTGTGAGGTAGTTGTATCGATTCATGATCATCGCCTTCACTTTTATTTTACAGGACGTAGTCATTGAATATGTGTGATTGTGCGTGCGTGAATGCGTGCGTGTGTGAGCCAAACCACGTCTGAGTCCAGTTTCTTACTAGTTTGATTTTTAGGTTAGTAGATACTCGTTCCAGAGAGGAATGTCTGAGGCCATTATTTAACTATTTATTTGCAAGAGGGTTACTTCCAAAGTGAGAATGTCGATAAGTTGTATCTAATATGAGAAATTATTTTGAAAGGGCCGTAAAACCAAAAACGGACAAATGTCTTTCTTAGAAGCGAATACTTTCACAGGAAAACAAACAACTGGTAACTGTTACAGCTGTCTTCCCTTTAATAAATAGTATCTGCATTATCATAATAATGTACGGGGTTCAACAGCTGGTTTTCTTTTGCTCAAGTGTTCCTGTGGCGTTTAGTTCAGCCCTGGATGGCTTAGCGCGTTTTACTGTCGAGTCCTCATCCTTGTGTCAACATGGGTTTAATTGTGATTTCTTTTTTTATCGGGTTACGTCACTGATGATTTAGAAAACCTTCACGCGGAGCAAAGAAATACTTGCTTGAACCACAGTGAAAGTGGGTGAGGGTTGGGATCCCGTAAAGTTAACTTAAAATAGAAGTGGAGGTAATGATCAGAAATCGATACAATTAACCCACAGCTCCCATCAGAGACACCAAAGGGAAAGAAACACAAACATGAAACATCAGACCCTAATGGCAAACATCAATAGCGGAAAGCCAAAAGGACAGTTACTTTCCCACAAAATGGCCAATAGGCTATCCAAAATAAAATAATATAAGCGACACAAACACCCAAAGACAAACCATAACAAAATTAAACCGCAACAGAAGAATCGCCTTGGAACGGTCAGCGGAAACGAATTCCACTGGGGGTGGGGGCTTAAATCGACCCTACGCGGCAGCCCTTATTTATTAAGACAAATAATTTGTTCAGTCCGCATGAAGGCCTCCTAACTCATCAGTGCAACATCTCCGTGAACACAAAAATCAAACAACAACAGAGATGAAACAACGGTGAGGACTCGACAGCAAGAAACTACTGAAATGCTGAAGCAAAAGAAAACCACCAGTAATTTTCTTGACCGTTCCGAGGTTGTTCCTTCATGTTTTGTGTTGGTATTCTGATTCTTTCCATTATCATATATGTTGTTACGTTGATGATTTTGATTCTTCTCCTTTTTTTGTTGTTCATGTATAGTTATGTTTGTCCTTCGAGTTTAATGTTTGTAAACCAGGGTCGCAGGATCGATCCCGGGCTTCTCCAGAGTTTCGGATGAGTCTTTAAACCGATGTCCCGTCTCCGTATGACCATAGCTGTTGGTGGGACGTAAAACACAAACCCTCACTCAGTCCTTTTTAGTTAGATTTGGATATTCTGAGTCATCACCTGTTTTGGAAAGAGCTGCTGACTTGGTTTTTCTGTTGTCAATGTTACCCCTGATACACATTTACACCTGGTGGAGTGAGGCAGTGGCATTACGTGTCTTGCCCAAGGACACATCTCGGCTCGCATTCGAACCTACAACCTCTCGATCATAAGTCAAACGCGCTAACCACTGAGCTATCGAGGCCACCTCCGTTTTTAATAGACGTCACTCCATGTTTCCACTTCTTTCCCTAATGATATTGTGGGAAGAATTTGGGATCTGATTGTATCAGTTCCTGGTCGTTTCTCTTTATAATTTTCTTGTCCTCTAAAACTCCAAACATTATATCAATAACTGCGTTTAATCTGCGAGCTTACCGCAAATTGGAGTTGCTTCCTCTTGTAAGGTATACCGCCTAGTTTATTGCAGAGGGTCATATGTTTCCTCTCCGGATCACCTGCCACTAGCACTTCTGTTTCGCCGTCAGCCTGAAGAAATAATATGGCTTCTTATGACGGTTTCTTATATCTACATGTTTGCATAGAAATGTCCTTCATATTCTAATTTTATGTTACATAACAAGACATTTCTACTATGTAATATACCAAGGTGCTGGTCATGTTTATAATCTAATATTCACACTCTCCGGCAACATGTAAATCATCTCTGATTATGGACATCCAGTTATTATCAATGGCACTGACTTTAGGCTTAAAGTGACTTTAGGCTTTAGGCTTAAAGAAATCTTCCACTGACCGTTCCAAGGCGGCTCTTCTGTGGCGATTTATTTATGTTGTTGTTTGTTACTTACTGTGTGTATCACTTGTGTCTTTTAATTTTGGATGGCCATATGGCCATTTTGTGGGAAAGTAACTGTCCATATGGCCTTCCTTTGTTTAGGTTTCCATTATAGTCTGGTCGCTTAATGTTTGTATTTCTTTCCCTTTGGTGTCTTTTATGGATGGAGTAAGTTAATTGTATCAATTCCTGATCTTTGTTTTACTTCTACTTTTTATGTTGGTTGGTAACTGATGCTCTGTCTCTGGTCGGGCCCATTGGAGTCTAACTGTTGGTTTTCTTTTGCTCCAGCATTTCTGTTGTTTCTTGCTGTCGAGTCCTCACCGTTATTTCATCTCTGTGGTTGTTTGATTTTTGTGTTCACGGAGATGTTGAACTGGTGGGTTAGGAGGCCTTCATGCGGATTGAGCAGGTTATTTATCATAGTCGCGACGGAAGTAAGGGCGAGGATTGTGGCCACGTAAAATCGATTAAAGCCCCCCCCCCCAGCCCCCTCGCCCCCCCCCCACCCCCCACCCAGTGGAATTCGTTTTCGCTGACCGTTCCAGGGCGGTTCTTCTGTCGCAGTTTGTTTTTGTTGTGGTTTTTATTTGGGTGTTTGTGTCGCTTATATTGTTTCATTTTGGATAGCCTTTTGGCCATTTTGTGTGAAAGTAACTGTCCTTTTGGCTTTCCGCTGTTGGTGTTTCGGTCGGGGTCTGTTGCTTCATGTTTGTGTTTCTTTCCCTTTGGTGTCTCTGGTGGGAGCTGTGGGTTAATTGTATTGATTCCTGATCATTGCCTCTACTTCTATTTAGTAAATACTGGCAAGATATTGTATAAATGTTTAATACATTCTATTCTGTAAACGTTTGTCTAAGGCACAGGGGATGGAGTCTTAGCCTTTGGCAAAGTTTCAAACATGCCGTATTTGAAAGTGCTGATTGATGTATTTAAAAATAACCTCACAAACGTTCAACGTGCCCCTTTGACCTAATGGTTAAGAACGCTGATTTAATCATAAGGTCTCTCGCTGCTATGGGTCGAGCCTCGTTCGGGACACATGTTAAGCGCCAAGTCAAGCAACGGAAGGTCATGTATTTTTTCTCCGGGTAGTCCGGTTTTCGCACACCTCTGTATAAAAACAATTCAGAAGCGTTCAACTCGGCGTCAAGGTATTTTGAATGGTTTATTAAATACTGACAATATCTACTTCGAAGATTTACCAATCAGAACTTCAATCAAATAAAGCAAATTCTTCTGATATCGAAGTATCTCTTTACTTTTTAACTTTGTATTTATTTTTAGATGGGTTTGTTTCATGCCAAATTTATAAAATTAATGATAAACTTGATGGCTTTTTATATTGAGACTGCAATTATTCCTTTCTTGGATGGGTTTGTTCCTCGTGCGACATCCTACTAGGTTTCAATATCACAATAAATTCGGTTCGTCGGAGTGTTTAGTCATGTAACTGACTTCAACATTCGTAATTTATCAGGGCTATCCGTATCATTAACAATGCCAAGACTTTTCTTAGTTTTATAGACGTAATTTCGACTTAGTTTTAAAATTCAATGTTGGGTCTAAATCTTTCCTCAAACAAGGTCCATTGAAACCTGAATTTTTAATGATGAATTGGTATATAATTTCAGGAAATTATTTGCAAGCAATGATTTAGTTTAAACATATTTTATTCAAAACGATATACACAACGATATTCATTACAGATAATTAAATGTGAGAACAAAAGAAAAGAATCAGAACGGAAGCTGAGCTTATATTGTTCTTCTCCTCTAATGATAAGCAATGATTTGATTACTAATGTCGAAAAATATATCCTTCAATCAATATAAAAATATTTGGTACAACGTAAATGTTAAACGACAGACTGCTTGCGTGGTGGTTAACTTAGTCACGGTTGACAACTTTGCTTTCCCCTCCAATTGCAAATTTGCGGGTCCGACCTCGAAATCTTCGATGGCTGCAGCCTAAAGGCGGACGGTGACTGATGCTCTGTCTTTAGTCGGGCCAACGGGAATCAGTTTAATTTAGCAAAAAGTTTAGGATAGATTCTATGAACATTTTAAACTAAATAATTTTCAACATTCCTGAGCGCTTTCACACACACAAAAGTAGATGTACAATGGAAATAAAAATCAAAAATGAGTTCCTTTAAGAGCAATGAAAACATTCCTAAATTGGTCGGCTTGGTTATCTATAGAAAGTCCTTTTGTACCCGTCTGTTTACCAACTACGTGTTTTTATTACAAATAACCAATTACTAACTGGTTAACTGTATACTGCCTAAGAAAATATAATACTAACTGGCTCGAGATTTCGGCAGTAAGACATTAATTCGCTCATTCTGTCGGTAAACCCATCCGCAAAGGCATTTGGATCAATGGCAACAAAACAGTGGCCCTGAAATCAAACATAATCACACATCATGATAACAACTTCGTGAATGGACATTCTTGTGAAACGGAAGTGAAATCAATGATCAGGAATCGATACAATTACCATACATATTCTTAAACCCCATTTTATATATTTCAAAAGTGGTGACTTACAACGATAAACGAGGTTTTGATTGTTATTGTTTTCAATTTATTGGATGTATAAATCCCAAATTTTCACCCTCAACAAGGCATCACACTAATTCTATCTTCAAATCAAAATCAATTGAAGACTACATGTTGTGCACCAATGCTTTCATGTACAAAAACCTTAATTTGCATCGAGGCATGCACGGATATACTTTAAACAAACATCATTCTTGGACATTAGAACAACTTATTCCCTTAGTGTGCAAAATCATTCTACTATCGGCTTATGACTTCATGATCATTGGCTTCATTTCTATTCTTCATGGTTGGAATCAAGTTCGTTGAACGCTGACCTTTCAGAGCTTTCTGCCGCGCTTTTCACTCCTATTTTGTTCTCAATGCCACCTGCAACAAAGACGGTAACATTCTCCTTGAGAAGGTCATGGTTTGTTTTGTTTGCTTGTATTGGAGGTTAACGACCCGGTCAACACTATTAAGGTTATTTTTGAGCCGGTCAGTTTACCTATTCACACTTTCCTGGGCAGGCTTATACGTAAGCGGTTAACCAGTACAGTGCACATTCTTTCGCCAGAAACTGACAACTGCCCTTCTTGAATCAGCGGAAGGGAGAGAATGACCGTAGAAAATATTTCATGATCAAACTCTACGAAAGAAGATCTGCTTTAATCAGACCTCCAGCTTCAATAGCTTTCGGGTCTTGGTTCTGAGTCAAATGTCTCAAAGCCAGTTAAAGCAGCAGCAATTGCTGTTGAATGTGTTTGCTTACGGACATTGTGCATTATTGCAAACGCTCCTGACATCAGTGGTGCTCGGAAAATCCAAATTAGCATCAATAGCTTGTCCCTCCATCCATACAGTTGTGCATATATGTTACTAATTTGGAAGAGAGCTATAAAATGTAGGGTTATTTTGCTTAAGGGTATATTGTTGGCCATGAAACTGGGATATTAATTCTACAGCTCAGGACAGACATAAGCAGCACCTGAGCTCTTGACTGATATGATTCGTGAATGCCTGATAAGAGTGATGACCGCATAAGTTCATCCAAGCGAAAAATAATTATGGTTGACCATGGTCATCATGGTTTTTGATGGTGTACAATGTTTTTCATGTTCAGCCGTTACATACTATGAAAATTAAAGAATATCTGTAATACATTTTTTCATGGCAAACATGGTTGTCTCCATGATCAGACACGGTTGTCAGTGTTTTTATAGAGGGTAACATACTACTATGGTTGACCATGGTTTATCATAACCATCAGAAAATTTACAACTAACCATGGTCTACAATAGTTTTCCATGGCCCTTATTAGAAGAAACAAGGGACAAAATTACTAATGTGCTTGAACATGGTTGATTATGGCAAATTGTCATACAACTTCCAACTAACATTGGTCTACCATAGTCCATGGACTAAGTGGACATTGTCCATAATCCCTGTTGACATTAACATTGGACTAAGTGGACAGTCTGTACATTTTCTATGGATTCAGTCGATGGTCATGGCATTGTCCATGGACATAATTGATATTGCCAAGGAGGTTAAAGTAGACTGAACAATGTTCAAGGACAATGTACACTGATTCCAAGGACAATGTCCAGTCTTTGAAAATTTCTGTAGCATCCCTTGAAATATATACCCGCCCTTGAAATTTACATTTATTTATCTTTTGCAAGTTATATTTATTCATATAAGTAAAATGTCTAATTATTTGAATTAATTAATAATTCATATTCATGTAGACCAGAAAGCATGCAATAAACATCATCTAGCTTGTCACCTGTATAAATATTTAGTAGCAACACTATGATTACCACTTAGAGATGATTTTTAAGAATATTATTAACCGAACAGTACAGCGTATAGATCAAAGTGTTTTGTTAAGCATAATAATATCTATTAGGAGCTGCCTACTGGGCTGACGATTTAAAGAGCATTTTGAGTCATAAAATATAAATGACATGCATCTTGAACACATTCAGTTTGGTTTCGCTGCTTATATCATGAGAATGCGAAATGGTCGCCTACGGTGTTTGAGGGTCATGATTGACCATTACGCCCGTGGTTAACCACAGGTATAGACCAGGTGTTCATGGTCAACTGATAATTACTTTCATCTCAGTCCATGGTATATGGCCATGGTCATTTACTCCTGTGGTGCAATTTAACAAAACATGGTCAACCATGGTCCAGACGTCATAGTATATCATGGATATACATGATACTTTATGGTAAATGACCATTATTTATGCCTGGGCGACAGAACGAACTGCTGTGTACTCAAGCTCGCAAATGTAAAACGTGTTTAATGGGTATCACATTAACCAGAACTTGTTTACAATGCTAGCTTGTGTTTTTACTTAGGACTATTGAATTGGGATATGACAGTTTTCATATATGTACTGGTTGTCTCATAGCGTGATAGCTCAGTGGTAAGTACACTTGCCTCTGATGCTAGAGGCCCCGGGTTCGATCCTCGGCAGCGGCGATAAAATTTCGGTGTACGATCACGCTCCATTGGCATCATTTGCAGGGATGAACGTCATAAAGTGCACCGTCCTTCGGATCGGGACGTTAACTGGAGGCCCCCTGTGAAGGGAGAACCATCCCCTGTGCAGGTTAAAGATCCCTATCGTAATTACATGATTACTGTGTAGGCTTTTTCGCCCCCGCCCATAGGGGCTTGAAGAAATATATGGGCTGCATGATGCTTCCACGCAGAGCTGAATCCGGCCCGCACACTAGTACTGGTAAACCACTTAGAGGATCTAAGCCTGTCCAGGAACCCCGGTGCGAGGCGGACCGTCCATGCTAATAAACCCTATTGGTTTCATTGGGCGACAGGGCTTGAGATGTCATTTCATCTCAATGTCGGGTAAAAGTCCCACAAAATTGGAAGCAACGTCTCCAAAATGACCTTTACAGTGTTGACGGGGACGTTAAACCTCAATTCAAACAAACAAGCAAAAACTGTGTAGGCTTTCATCCTGCAAAACCTGGAGTGTATGTAATATACACCTGCGGTAATGGTCAAATGTGACCGACGCAGTATCAGAAGATAGATAGATAGATAGATAGCCCGATCTCTTTACAACACATTTCTTTATAACACGGTTTTGAATATAACACCGTTCAAAGCAGAAAGCATAATCATTTACAAAGAAAAAAATCACAAAACAAAAGCCATTTAAAGGTAATTTTATATACATTAGTTACCTATTTGTTCGGATATACAAGACACTGTTTAACTAAGACGGTTAATACTTGATTCCCGGAAACATTGTTATAAAAAGTAGAAGTAAAACAAAGACCAGGAATCGATACAATTAACTTACTCCACCCATCAAAGACACCAAAGGGAAAGAAATACAAATATTAAGCGACCAGACCATAATGGAAACCTAAACAAAGGAAGGCCATAAGGACAGTTACTTTCCCACAAAATGGCCATATGGCCATCCAAAATAAAAAGGCACAAGTGATGCACACAGTAAGTAACAAACAACAACATAAATAAATCGCAACAGAAGAACCGCCTTGGAACGGTCAGTGGAAAGATTTCTACTGGGGGAGCATACATCGATTTTACGTGGCCACAATCCTCGCCCTTACTTCCGCCGCGATTTAGACAAATACTTTGTTCAGTCCGCATGAAGGCCTCTTAACTCACCAGTGCAACATCTCCAGGAACACAAATAATCAAAGAACCACAGAGGTGAGACAATGGTGAGGACTCGACAGCAAGAAACCACTGAAATGCTGGAGCAAAAGAAAACCAACAGTTAGGCTCCGATGGGCCCCACCAGCGACAGAGCATCAGGCACCAACCAACATTACCTTGAATTAGATCTCTCTAATTCTCAATAAGTCTTTGGGTTGGCATCGTCATAGAATCTGAGGCCTGACCCACCGGCGTGCAATTAAAGAGGGAAGCAAAGTTGCCAACCGTGATTGGGTTAACTACCATGCATGCAGTCTGTCGTATAATATCCATATTGTTCCCAATCTTTTTATATCGAAGAATGATTTTACGAAATTGGTTGCTAAAGTCATTGCGGTTATATATTTTTCTGAATTTATATACTAAGTCACCATAAAATTCGGATTCCGATAGACCTTGTTGCAGAAGAGATTTAAGTCCAATATTGAATTTTGAAATTAAATCAGAATGGCGTCTATAAAATTTTGAAAAGGCTTTGGGTAGTTTATGGTACCGATAAAGTAGAAGTAAAACAAAGATCAGGAATCGATACAATTAACTTACTCCACCATTCAAAGACACCAAAGGGAAAGAAACACAAACATTAAGCGACCAGACCATATTGGAAACCTTAACAAAGGAAGGCCATAAGGACAGTTACTTTCCCACAAAATGGCCATATGGCCATCCAAAATAAAAAGACACAAGTGATACACACAGTAAGTAACAAACAACACCATAAATAAACCGCCACCGAAGAACCGCCTTGGAACGGTCAGTGGAATGATTTCCACTGGGGGGGCTTAAATCGATTTTACGTGGCCACAATCCTCGCCCTTACTTACGTCGCGATTTAGACAAATAATTTGTTCAGTCCGCATGAAGCCTCCTAACTCATCAGTGCAACATCTCCGTGAACACAAAAATCAAAGAACCACAGAGGTGAGACAACGGTGAGGACTCGACAGCAAGAAACCACTGAAATGCTGGAGCAAAAGAAAACCAACAGTTAGACTCCGATGGGCCGATAACCCTGATTAAGAAGTTTAGCCGTTAATAATTTATTACGAATGTTGAAGTCAGTTACATGACTACATACTCTAGCAAATCGAATTAATTGCGAAATATAAACGCCATAGGATGGCGCACGAGGAACATCACAATCCAAAAAAGGAAAATTTACAATCTCAAAATCAAAGTCATCGCGTTTATCATAAATTTTGCATGAAACAAACCCATCCACAACAGACAGATGTAAATCCAAACACGGGGCCTCGGTATCAGAAGAATCTGCTTTATTTAACTGTAGTTCTGGGGGGTAAATCTGACTGATCAAACCATCGAAATAGGTATTATCAATATTTAATAAATCATCTAAATATCTAGAAGTGGAGCTAAAAGCTTCAATAATTTCAGATTGGTTATCAATGGAAAACGACAACTTGAAGTCTCTTTCATAACAATACAAGAATAGATTAGCCACAAAAACGGGTGATTACAAATGGCTGAATGTATAATATATTA
This sequence comes from Lucinisca nassula, assembly GCA_963580285.1. Taxonomy (NCBI): domain Eukaryota; kingdom Metazoa; phylum Mollusca; class Bivalvia; order Lucinida; family Lucinidae; genus Lucinisca; species Lucinisca nassula. The sequence goes on along the minus strand of OY757025.1, from coordinate 118,693,766 downwards.
TGAAATAGAACTAAGCATTATTGTCAATGCCCTCTACTACTTAGTTGTCTTAATTTAAAGAGTTGGGGATAGGGGTAAAAAACTGCTTATAGTTCTATTAAATTAGAACATTTTGTGCAGAAATTAGTCTCCTGTGTTAATGTGATTGGTATCAGCCAAACAACTTTTGGAAAGACGATTTTGCCTCTAATTATATAATTTCAAGACCGTTCCAAGGTGGTTCTTCTGTCGCGGTTTATGTTTGTTATGGTTTGTCCTTGGATGTTTGTGCCGCTTGTGTTGTTTTGTTTGGATAGCCTGTTGGCCATTTTTGTGGGAAAGTAACCGTGCTTTTGGCTTACCGCTATTGATGTTTCCATTAGGGTATGTTGTTTCATGTTTGTGTTTCTTTGCCTTTGGTGTCTCTGGTGGGAGCTGTGGGTTAATTGTATCGATTCCTGATCATTGCCTCCACTTCAACTTTGCTATAAACAAAGTAGAACCAACAGCGAAAGATTTAAGTTTCGAAGTCCTTTTCTTTATTTTTGGCAGCCATCTTAGCCGCCATCTTGAAATTCTCGGCTCACCACCATTTATGCCGACTTATGCTGGGAGTTACAGAAACTACAGACCATAAGCATTTCGGTATATAACTCATTTTGTTGCACAGGAGTTATGGGTTGTTGGACTTCTTGTCCTATTGTCAACCTACCATATATAATCTCATCTTACCTTAATACATCAAGCAGGTATCCTGCAGAATACAGTTTCTAAATATATGTATTTTCAGACAGACCAATACCAATCCCAAATTTGGCAGTGAAATAGGAAAAATGAATTTCGTCTGCTAAAACTAGCTTTATCAAATAACGTCGCTATTGTTCTATGGATAACGTCATGTTACAAAAATCATATGACCATACGTGTATATAGCAGGTCTTACATGAGTGTCCATGTATTATTAAATTTATTAAACGAGGTGAGGAAAAGGAATAAAAATGGGAGGCTTTGCCGGGCAGTTTATTCCTTTTCTTTAACGAGTTTAATAAATTCACTAATAGATGAGCACGAATGCAAGGTTCTATTTATCATATGACATTTAAACGCATTTTATTCACGATTGTTTAACAAAATTTCCTGTATTCAGTCATAAGTAAACGCGATGTCGTACATGTAACGTTACCGGGCGTATCTAATTCGCATATTTAATCCACTAGTGGATTATCGAATTTATTACAGAGAGGCTATTTACTTTTTTGAGATGAATACCAAAAATATTTCATCGAGTGTGTTGAAAATTCTGAAGTTTTCAACACACGAGATGAAATCCTTTTGATATCTATCGAAAATAAAAGTAAATTTTCTTTTTATTTTATAATATTTCAGGACACTTACAGCAATCGATCAATCGGATCTTACGTCACAATTTTTGACTTGGCTATGACGTCACAACTGTCAGTTTCAAATCATAAACATATCGCCATTTTAAATACAGCATTTTTATAGTGCTTGTCAAGGTATTTTACAGAATTATTTTAAAGATAACATAACATGAATTTTGGCGAGAAAAGTAGTCCGGGCTGCTACTGTGAAATAACATGGTGATGTTATTTTTCACACTGTGAAAATATCATATAGCGATTTTAACTCAGATTTTTATCGCTGACGAAGTTCAAAAGAAAACATAAGAGATGCCAAAGACGGGGTCATGGAGTGAATGTTAAAGATTACCAGATTAGCCTCAACGTGCGCCTCTTTCCACTGCCGAATATTAGGACCAAAATTTGCCCCACTGAGAATACCACAGAATATTTCTACCATCATACACAACCCGTACCCTTTATAGCCAGCTGAAAATAAAATATGATTATAAGAAATAGAGCAGCTCCAGCAGTGATAAGATTTGTTGAGTAATAAATTTCGGTTTTGAGATCAGTTGCAAAGTAGATTAAATTACGTGCTGCGCGCGATTTGTCTACTTACAACTGATCTGAGCTGACCTATTTCGATTCCAACAACCTAAAAGTCGATAATAATTCTGTTGTTGGCTTCAAGGTCTCTCAACCGTTGGCAGTTGTTACAAAATAACTTCGCCAAAGTTATGGACTGTATCACATGCATTTAATTCCTTTTGTATCGCTTTTGATGCGAGAAAATGGCGTTACACCGACTAACGTCGAAGAATCTTCGAACAGGTAACAAAACGTCGGTATTTTTGCTTCAGGCTCTTCTTTCAAATGTTTTTTTTTTTTTTGCCAAGTGAGTGAGTGAGTGTATGAGTTTTTCGTCTCATCAACAGCTATGGTCATACGGAGACGGGACCACGGTTTAAAAACTCATCCGAAAGTCTGGTGAAGCCCGGAATCGATTCTGCGACCCCTGGTTTACAAGGCGAGTATCTAACCACTACACCACTGAGGCTCCTATATTGCCAAGTAAAGCACAGTTCCTTTCCGTTGCCTATACAGGCGTGCGGTGTTAGAATTGCCTACAATTCACCTATGTGAAATACAGATGTATTTTATGGCTGTGTAAACCACATTTTTCAGATGATTATGCTTGAAATTGTTTCTGAAGTTTTCTCTAGATATAATTTGTAGGTGGATTCAGTGAGACACATTATATTGAGGCCTTTCAACCGAGTATCCGCCATCTCAAATAGGGGCAAAAACACTACTCTGTATACAGAGCTGGTCTTTTTACGACCGTTTAATGACGTGAATACAGGACAATTGCACGTATGCACAACGATTATATAGGCACAACATTTCGCGGTTACACCACTTCTAATGGCACATTTCGAAACACAAGACAAACATTATGATCGGACCCCGCCCATCGGGGCTTGGAGAAATAGATTGGGCTTCATTCCTTGGAAACTACATTGCTGTTTATGAAGAGACTCAATAAAACAAAGTCTCCGATTTTCGTTTTTTTATGTATTCTTTATTTCCAAAGTAATCTTTAAGCTTTTTATTTTACCTCACTGCAGCTGGTGTTAAGTGCCGTGTGGCGGCTGTAAAAAGTCTCCCCGTGCTTCATCATAGTGCAGATTATATTTTCTTTTCTTTTGGGATCATTGAGCCCATTCTGGTTACACTGAAAATCGAATACCGCTGAAGCCGGTGCTAGGGGGCGTATACAGCCTTGCACACCACATTGCTGTGTATGAAGAGACTCAATAAAACAGAGTCTCCGATTTTCGTTCTTTTATGTGCTCTTTGTTTCCAAGGGCAAAGTTTTAGCTTTCCATGGTGCTTCCACGCAGAGCTGAAAGTACTGATAAACCGCTTAGGTCTAAAATAGATGTGAAGGCAATGATCAGGAATCGATACAATTAACCCAACGCTCCCATCAGAGACACCAAAGGGAAAGAATCACAAACATGAAACAACAGACCCTAATGGAAACATTAATAGCAGAAAGCCAAAAGGACAGTTACTTTCCCACAAAATGACCAATTGGCTATCCCAAACAAAATAATTAAATGGATAAAACTACTCAAAGACAAATCATAACAAAAATAAACTGCGACAGAAGAACCGCCTTTGAAACGGTCAGTGAAACGAATTCCATTGGGGGGCTTAAATCGATTTTACGCGGCCACAATCCTCGCCCTTACTTCCGTCGCGATTTAGACACATTACTTGTTCAGTCCGCATGATGGCCTCCTAACTCCTAAGCCTGCCCAGGAGAGTGGTGCGAGCCCATGCATATAAACTCATATAAATTTCATTTGGCGGCAGATCTTGAGTTGACATTTCATCTCAATGTCGGGTAAAAGTCCCACAAAATTGTAAGCAAGATGACCTAAATAGTGGCGACGGGGACATTAAACCTCAAAGCAAACAAAATTATGTGACTATGTAAACAAGCTATAATTCGTCAAATACAATGGTATAGTTTAGTAAATACAACTTAGAAAACTCTTAGATTACAACAATAGCATTCGGGTAGTGCCTGAAGCCAGCGATAGTTTGTAGCGACAGGTCAAGCTGAATTGAGCATAAACAGCCAGTATACGGCAAAAACTTACAACGGGACTTGTCCGACCATTGAGGACTCAGATCAGCCGGCGCATGCGCGCAAACTGAACAGCCTTCACTGATCGCATGAGCCTTCTTCATACTTTAGGTTACTCAAGGAGATGTAAGCGAAAGCTTTCACCATACTGGTTGGATCTGCAGACTGAGCTAAGTTTTTGCTGGTCGCACAGCTCTTTTTGCAGGTTTTGTCATGCATGCTGGCTCATAATAGATGACCATTATGAAAATATATTGAAAGTTTTACCACCAGAAAATGAAAAACTTCATATAAAAATTCTGATATTTTTCTTATTTCTGCGTAGAACATACAAGGCGGTTCTAACGTGTACCCACAATGTAAGTTTTTGAGCAGAAATAAGAAAAATAATGTATACCCCGGTAACACCCAGTATTACTTAATAAACGTAGGGTTTAAAGGGGTCAATATTATAATTATTATGTTTTTGTGATGGTTTTGACCGGCGAGTCGTCACGTTATAATAGGTTAATACTCGGCCCACCTTAACCATCTTTAAACATGCCTTAAATTAAGGAGATGCCCTGCAAAATACAGAGTCAATAATCTACAGGACTTCAACCAGCATAATTTATGTTACACAAGTACCTTAACCCTTGTCCTACTGAGCCCGGACATGCCTTATCTTTGAAACAATGTAGATCCAGATCAGATGGCTTCTGAAGAAGCCGTCTGATCAGGATCTTTATTGTTTGCCATCCAGTTTATGAATTTGGTGCAATAATTTGCATCAAGTAATCTGATTGGCTGATAATCAGTAGTGGGTGTGACATATTTAAATACTCAGCAGGACAAGGGTTAACTCTTATCTTGCTGAATAAATTGATTTAACCAGATCCATTTCCGACCATCAACCAGTTATTCAATATAACGTCTTCGTTCAATTCACAGACTTCGTGACAAACAGTGTAGATCCTGATCAGATGGCTTCTTCAGCTCTGGATAGCATAGGGATTGTGGTGTTTAGTGGGATATGGGTTAAAACAGTTCCAGAACGTATTTACTTTTCTTCTCTTTCTTTCTTTTTTCTTTTCTTTCTTTCTTCTTTCTTTCTTTCATTTCACCTTAACCCCAGGCGGGGACACAGACGGTGTATATTTTATACTCTAGAGTTTGCAGGATGAAAGCCCACACAATAATCAAGTAATTAAGGTAGGGGGTCTTTAACCTGCACAGGGGATGACTCTCCCTGAACAGGTGGCCTCCAGTAAATGTCCCGATCCGAAGGAGGGTGCACTTCGTGACATTCATCCCTACAAATGATGCCAGTAGAGCGTGCTTGGACACCGAAATTTTATCACCGCTGACGGTGATCGAACCGGGTGCCTCTATCATCAGAGGCAAGTGCACTAACCACTGAGCTATCACGTGGAACCCTTCAACGCTCTAGGGATCTATTAGCAGTTCCTATCCAATAAAGATAAATTAACATTATGCTGCAAGGCCGTTTTTTCGGAGTTAAAAGGTCCAGTATTTACTTTTTTTTTTTTGGTTTTGGTTTTACGGCCCTTTCAAGATTATTTCACTCATATCGAACCGATCGTTTAATCAGTGGTGGGCGAAAACCGGAATACCCGGAGAAAAACCCCCTGACAATCCGTTGCAGAACTTGGCGTCTCACATGTACGGTCCAGTATTATAAAACCAAATAAGGTAACCAACGAAAGAGAAAAAATGAACGTGCAAAATATTTCATGATCAATATACAAGGTTGAGTTTTGCCTGAACTAAGTATGGTGGCCATGACCTCCAGATAACCTGTCGGGAGGGTCACTTTGTTATACATACATGAGATTTCAGCTCCTCCAAGTGGGTAGAGTCCTTTAACTCTCTGGGGATCTGTTGTAGACTATAAAATAATAATAATAATAATAATAACAAAAGAACATCAACAATGAGCATTAGTTACCACGTCATTACGCAAACACGCCTATACAAATACATTGCGACCTTTATCGCCGAAAAAATGAAATTTTATGATGAAAATTTTTAATATTTTTCTTATTTCTGCCTGCTCCAAAATATAGATTGTGGGCACTCGTTTGAACCGCCTCGAGCTCAAAATATAAATTGTGGGCACTCGTTAGAACCACCTCATCGAGTTGGTTCTAACGAGTACCTACAGACTATATTTTGGAGCAGAAATAAGAAAAATAAAGTATACCCCCGGAAACCCCAGTTTTACTTTATAAAATTGGGGTTCAAGGGGGTCAAAATTATATAGGGGTGTTTTCGTGATGCTAACAAGTCCGCATAATAGTCATTCTTGTAAATCCCACTAAAACAAGATTTGTTATTGTATTTTGTAACACATATTTAAGTATCTAGGCGGTTCATTCCAACTAGCATCTATAACTTATATTTGGAACATAGAAGACAAACGAACCACCAATATTAGCCGAAACGTTTATAAATCGAAAGATTGTTTAATGACAGATAGAGATTTTCAAAATATTCACATGTTAGTAAATGCAAGTTTTTGTTTCATGTCCCCGTCAAAGTTCGAGCCAGGCTCAGGTCACATTTAAGACGCCAAGTTCTGCCACGGAATGTCAGGTGGTTTTTCTCCGGGTACTCTCCCCGCCAAAGTTCGAGCCTGGATCGGGTCACATGTGAGTCGCCAAGTTCTGCCCCGGAATGTCAGGTGGTTTTTCTCCGGGTACTCCGGTTTTCGCCTACCTCTGATTAACAATCGGCTCGTTATAAGTGAAATAATGTTGAAACGGTCGTTAAACAAAAAATGTACATTTGAAGACGTTGCTTCCAATGTGTTGGACTTTTACCCGAAATTGAGATGAAATGACATCTCAAGGCCTACCGCCCAAACAAACCAATATAAGTGGTTTATATGCAGGAACGGTCCGACTCGCACCACTTTGCCTAGACACCCTTCTAAGCGGTTTACCATTACTCATGAGTTCTACGTATAAGCACCATGCAGTCCAATAAATTTTTCCAAGTTCCGATGGGCGGGGCCCTATTAAATGAAATTCTACCGTGAGAATGGAAAATTGCGCTGTGCACGTGTCTGTTCGGTAGAAGCATTATGTATTAACCGATATGTGCTTAACACATTGGCAAACGATGTATGGGTCCATAGCGTTTGCTTTTTGTAAAACTTGCCGCAAACAAAACAAACCTGAACCCCTGTAATTGGAAATGGACTACTCAAAATTTAATAGATGGAAGATTCCATTGTCATATACAGTCGAACTTCAATGGCTCGAACCCCTTTGGGACCATGGAAATTTGTTCGAGACAGCGGAAGTTCGAGCCACTGCTGCATACTTCCAGAAAACATAACGGAGGTATTTTTGGACTTCTTTTCGGTGTTCTGTAACATAAATGTATGCTGTGTGTATTCATAAGAATCGCCTCATCGAGGCGATTCTAATGAGTACACACAGCATACATATCCCCTCTAATGAGTACACACAGCATACATTTGCAAGATAAATGTCGAAAATCTCCTTAATTATCCCACACTTTTTCTTATGCAGAGGAATTCCCTAGGGCTCAAAAATGGGTTCGACTCAGCCATGGTAAACGAGTCATCGTTGTTCGAGCCATCGAAGTTCTACTGTATTGGTTAATTTTACACAGGAAAGCCTAAAGAGAAGAACTAGACGCTAGTTACCCAACTGCCAATACCTTTCCATCAGAATCAACACCCCAGCCCTCGGGTATTTTATTATCTTTCCTCTCGGTTCTGGTTACCTAAAAATATAAAAAATAAGTGAACAGAGAGTTGTATTTGGGCAGGTTTCTAAACACGCTGTACATAATTTTACATCTTGTTACTCAGAACCAGATTGGGAGTATTATTTCGTACCGCCCCAACAAGGCTGTTCAAAACAGCACACACGATCTATATTTGAAACAGAAACAAGGAAAATATAAGACGCATGTTAATGCGTTTCTAAAGGTGTGGAAGATGCCATTGTAGCACATTGGTGTATTATCATCATTGATGTCACCTATTCCTGTGATCGTCCGTCTGCTGAGGCATTCTGTGAATTTAACCCTTACCCGGCGAATATTTGACAGTACAACTGCCAGCCTGACAATCTTAGTTGCAACAATTCCTCTCGTTACTTAGAAAATGCCGACCCCGCCCACCGGGGGCTGAAAAAAAACACAGATTGGGCAGTATGGTGATTCCACGGTGAGCTGAAACCGACCACGCATGAGTACTGGTAAATCTTAGATCAAACATCCTGGTTGAACACAGGATCTTACTTATTAAACCCGAGCTACAACACTTGCTAGGTCAGAGGTGTTGTCTGCCAGATTTGCTTATTTTATTATACATCATACTGTGATAAGGCAGAATAACCCCGGAGGCACAAGGAAGTCTTCAGCAGTTGACTAGTGTCTGAGACACTGTAAATGAGTTGTGTTAAAATTTATTTTGTCTTAAGATCCGTATAAAACAAAAAAAATGGTCTTCGGATAATTATACTACGTCAAATACTATGTTTTTTTCTTCATCAGTAAAAGATGAAGTACCTAAAAAAGTTTAGTCTCGTATATAGTGAAGGTAGTTCTGGAAGATAATTAAGTGTACGATGTAGTGTTTATGACATATATTACATTATTTTCCAGATGTTTCTTCTGACATATAAGGAAATTCTAAAAACCCTTTGAGAAATAAGAGAAACATGTATGTTTGTCATGAAAACATAAGACGTCATCGTCGAAAAGCGACCAATTTATAAAATAAAATTAAAACAACAGATAACATCTTTGTAAAGGTATACTGTCGCTATCAAATGGGTTGGCAATTTACTACGCTATTCCCTTCAGCTGCAATAGACAGCCAGCCTCAATACTCTTATCTGTCACAACAATTACACCCACCGATAATTGATATCTTTTGATTTCAGAAAAAAAATGTCTTTTCGTCGTTAATACTGATTTACGTGACAAGCGCCTTGATATGATCCCTTAATCGAATCCGTTCCCGCGTCAATCATCAGCAGGTGACAACTGTCTGGGACTGTTTGAGTATTCCTTCCGCCAATCAGAAACTAACTGCACAAGCCTTGGGCTTAATGTCAAATCCTGGATAATATATATTTGTCTGTTACATATACTTGTCATTGAAGCAAATAAAATAAAGTTTAGGCAATTGTTTATAAGTGGGTGGTTCGATCTTGTGTAGGGAAGATGAACAATTATCGCTATTTTCACTGATGCATAAAAACAACTACAGCTACAAAACGGTGTATGTAGGCACAAGCAAAACGATGCTTCTCGCCCTATAATACCATGTAACGGTGGCACGAGAAGAGTATGACAGAGTATTGTAAGTAAAACTTCATCAAAATAAACAATAAACGTATATAGCTAATGCAAGGATGCAGATATTAACAAAAAGGAATAAGGATATCTCGTGGGTGATCCGTGGCATCCATCCGCCCAATCACAAAAACACGCCTATACAAATACATTGTTAATTTACCACTGAGAAAAACGAAATTTTAGGATGAAAACTTGGGGTATTCTTCTCATCCCCGCCCAAAAAACAGATTGTGTGTAGTCGTTAGAAACGCCTCGTCGAGGCGGTTCTACTGAGCACCCAAAATCCATACTTGAGAGCAGAAATAAGAAAAACAAAAGGTTTACCCCAATAAACCCCAGATCTACTATATATACTTGGGAATCCGAGGTTCAAAATTATTTAGGCGCGTTTTCGCGATGCCTTGCGGAGAGGTACATCGGAACACCGATCGATATTGCCAAGATATATTTCAGTATTACCCCAAGTTGAAACGACAGAATTTAGGGTAGACATGTTTTTTATTGTAGCAACATTTATAAACTTAGCTAACTTTTTTAAAATGCTAATCCCAGTATCATATAAAAACATCTTGAACTTGAAAGATGATTATCCCCCGCCCATCGGGGTTTTAAGAAATAGATGGACTGCATGATGCTTTCACGCAGAGCTGAAACCGACCCTCACAAGAGTATTGGTAAGCCGCTTAAAGGATATAGGCTTGCCCAGGCAATGCGGTGCGGGTCGGACCGTCCATGCCTATAAACTCTATTGGTTTCATTTGGCGACAGGGCTTGAGATGTCGTTTCATCTCAGTATCGGGTAAAAGTCCCACAACATTGGACGCAACGTCTCCAAAATGACATTTACAGTGTTGACGGGGACGTTAAACCTCAAATCAAACAAACAAAACTTGAAAGTTGGTAGCCATCTACAGTAATATTTAGGTAAAATGAATATACGCAGCTCCCTATACATCGAACATACCAGGAGAAAATGATACTCATATTCCACAACGTTAACATTGCAAAATGGACACAGTCTAAGATTTTTATATATGCCCCTACACATTCCCTCTTCTATCATGAGCTTGTGTGCTGCAGTTCTAAATCTACTGAGTGCAATTTTATGGTTTTCAACAACAACATCATTTAAATACGGTTCATGATTTGTTTGAGATTCGTTACACATTGAGTTTTCTGGTATTATTCATATCAGCGTACCAGTTTTGGAGAAATTGGTCATACACTGTCTGAAGTATTAATCCATATCAAAGTCCACGAGGAGAATAAGGGAATCACTACCCCCCCCCCTATTTTTTTCTTCAAATACTTCTACGTCCACAATTTTTGTATAACTACACGACCTCGTTTTTTTTTTTTTTTTTTTTTTTTGGTTTCTAGTTACATGTCAAGCCTGACAAGTCCGTGAAGAAATGTTACGCTTCAGTGCAGTGTAACCTGGTAATTTATGAATGAGTTTACGAACCCGAATTAGCCACGTTCAGTACTTTTGCTTCGTTTTCACTGAGATGATTCTGTAGAAATTGGAAATAGTGCCACAAAAAAGAGAAAATACATGTTCTCCCCCGTAAAGACACACAATTCGTAAAGTTGCCTAATTTTGTCTAAATATGTCTGTTCCTCGTAACTGCTAACTACTAAAACTTAATGCACCTTCGCTATTCTGTAGTAATGTGTATTTTCCTCATATGTCATACTATATGTCTTGAGGGAATTAAAGTTTTGTCTGTCTGTGTGTCTGTCTGAACTACCATATTACACTGAAGTTGGCTCATATTCTGACTGACCCAGAGATATTGAAATTCTAAAAAAGAACAAGACTGTTAATGGCATCGTAGAAACCGTTAGCAAATTGCCATGGACCATGATGAAACGTTGCAGCTGAAGATACGATACGCGTAATATGTTAGGTTACCCTCAGTTGTTGCAGTTTCCTATTTAGTAATGATGGGTGGGTTACAAAACAAAGGAATAAAACCAAACCTTTCCAAATGCTACGGATGTGGTCGCCATGTCCAGAACAAAACTGTCGCCATTGTTGGCAGGGGCTGCAACACATAGTGGATTGGTACCTAAAATAGCCTAAAATACCTTTTAAGTAATTAAAAAATCAATTCTATAAGCGTTTCAATGATAATTATGTGGACCTTGTGGCATGGTATTATACATAGTGGATTGGTACCTAAAATAGTCTAAAATACCATTTGAGTACATCTTTTGAATTCTATGAGAGTTTCAATGATGTTGGCCTTATACTTTTGGGCTCGATTGTGTGTCAATCGACCAAAAGTTACAAAGCACAGAAGCTTTTCGTAGCTGGTATCCGAGTGACTATCGCTGATTTGTAGGAAATCCAGGTAATGGTTATTTATAGAAAATAGATGCGTTATTATCAGGCTGTTACGTAAGAGGATTCTGTAGAAACAGGACTGGAATCATCTGTTGGGTTTTGCAAACGGTGTAGTCACTGATAAGACGCCACATAATGAGGCTTCTATTCTGAGGCGTATGATCAGGGACTACACTGTGTTATATTGGAATTTAAGGTTATACAAAACAGTCTAAATAAGTTCTGAAGTTAGATCCTTTGGAAGCAAGGTTCAGATCTATTTTCGCAGCCTACACTCCGACCAGCGCTATCAGTGCTTTGATATACATGTGTTATAGGTTTATTACCTAACCTCCCATGCATGTGAAAGAAATGCGAGCCGTAACCTGGGCCCCGCCAAGCGATTTTGGTACTTATCGCCTATGCGAGCAGCGAAGGTTCAGGCGAGCCTGCGCATCCGCGCAGTCTCGCCAGAACCTTGCTGCTCGCTCATACAAGCAGTGAATCAAGTGGAACCTTCAGACAGAAAGCCATATCCCTGGCCCCTCTGAATGGCTGGGCATGCGCAATTAAAGTTTGTCATGACGGAATGCTTGAAGACCCAAATTCGCTTGGCGGGGCTCAGTCCTAGTGCTTGGACTCGCCCCAGATTTGGTGATCGATCATCTGTTTGTGCACGTTATCGATGATCGATGAAACACCAGTCAATGTAACCGTCAAAATACATGTATGTATACCACATTTTATAATTAAATGGTTTTGGCGACGGTTCTTATGTATACCAACAACATATTTGCTAAACATTATCCGCTTCAGTTATAAAGAAATACCAACCTTATCTGTTACTTAGATCAGCAAACTATTATCTGTAAACTTTATCCATCACAATTTTTAAAGTCCGTGAAACGATGACCCCTCTAAACCCCACTTTATACAGAGAAAGTGGGGTTTCTGGGGATACACAATATCTGCATTATTTTTGTCTAAAATCATACATTGTGGGTACTCGTTACAATCAATCTATGTTGAAAGAAAAAATAAGAAAGATATTACAATTTTTACTTAATATTTTCATTTCTGACACCATGTTGGACACCATTATTTCACATGGGCATGTTTCCCTAATGGGTGAATACACATGTATATATATTACCATCTTAGTAATTATCATCATCATCATCATCATCATCATCATCATCATCATCATCATCATCATTAGTTCTCGTCCATAATTTCTGATGCATGTCTTTTTGTCATGTTCTCTTGTCTTTACTATGTGTTCTATTTTTGAGAAATGTAACTTTGGCACATCAAGCACAAAACGAAAGCAAAGTAGAAGTAAAACAAAGATCTGGAATTGATACAATTAACTTACTACACCTATCAAAGACACCAAAGGGAAAGAAACACAAACATGAAGCGACCAGACCATAATGGAAACCTAAACAAAGGAAGGCCATAAGGACAGTTATTTTCCCACAAAATGGCCAAATGGCCATCCAAAATAAAAAGACACAAGTGATACACTCAGAAAGTAACAAACAACAACATAAATAAACGGCCACAGAAGAACCGCCTTGGAACGGTCAGTGGTCACTAGTTTTAAAATGCTAAGTTTCCAGTCCTTAAGGGCTTTATGCTCAACATACTCTCGCTTACACCATCGATTACCGAATTCATTCAAGGCAGCAGCGATTTCATCTCTACATTTACTGAAATCAATTTTAGAAGGAAACCGATATTTCGGCCCTTTAGAAATTATATTTCTTATCCTAGAATCAGGAATAACACTGCCATGCAGTATGAACACAAACCACAAAACACGTTGTCGGACTGGAAGTTACATCATTTGCTTCAACAACAGGGTGTTGTGTGATAGCTAGAATACAGAGGATCTTACAAGATTGTTCATATATTATTAGATTTATTTAATGAGTTAGTTAAATTGATTTATATTTATTTCGAAAGAATAATGTTTTACAAATACAACATAGACATGATACAAAAATATAGGATGAAAACGGAAGTTATAGAAGCTTATTAAGTTCTGTTCCAATTAAATGAGTTGAGGAAAAGGGATAAAATGCGAGGCTTTACCGAGCATTTTATGGCGTTTACTCAACGAGTTTAATAAATTCAATAATACATGCGCGGGAATGCAAGATTCTATTTATCATATGACATTTAAAGCGCATTTTACGAGGGTATTCACGATTGTTTTACGAAAATGTTAATATTCCGCCTTTAGTGAACGCAACGTCGTTGAAAACTTCATACATGTAACGTTACGGGGCGTATTTAAATATTTTGCATATTTAATCCACCAGTGGAATAACGATTCAACTCTTAAATGTCTTTATCATATGACATCGCGTCTGAGAGTGTAATAACGCCATGTAATATTTTCGATAATCCACTAGTGGATTAAATATGCAAATTAGCTAGATACGTCCCGTAACGTTACATGTTCGACGTCCTTAACGACGTCGCGTTTACTAATGGCGGAATATTGACATTTTCATAAACAATCGTGAATAAAATGCGTTTTAAATGTCATATGATAAATAGAATCTTACATTCGTGCTCATGTATTATTGAATTTATTAAACTCGTTGGGGGAAAAGGGATAAAATGCTCGGCAAAGCCTCGCATTTTATCACTTTACCCCAACTCGTTTAATAAATTCAATAATACATGAGCACTCATGTAAGATCCTCTATATAATAAACTTGATATCCTGTAATCTAGAAAAAGGCCTGTCCCAAGACATCAGAAGAGGATTCAGTTCGACTATCAACTTACTTTCTTGCCCCTTGTCGGTACAAGCATCGGAGATGTATTTGTGAAAGCCAGTCCCTGAAAATAATTTATCTTTTAACCATTTTAACATTACGAAAACACGCCTATACAGATACACTGCAACCTTAATTGTCGAAAAAATGAAAATTTTAAGATGAAAAATTGTGATATTTTTCTTATTTCTGCTCAAAATAGAGATTGTGGATACTCGTTAGAACCGTCTCAATAAGGCGATTCTAACGAGTACCCACCATGTTTATTTTAGAACAGTAATAAGAAAAATAAAGTTTACCCCTGCAAACTCCAGTTTTACTATATAAAAGCTTTCGGCTGTTGGAGTTTCCGTTGGAGTATGTTGATTTAAGTTTGTGTGTCTTTCTGTTTGGTGTCTCTGATGGGAGCTTGGGTAAATTGTATCGATTCCTGATCATTGCCTCCATTTCTTTTCTAGGGGATCAAATGTATGTAGGTGTGTTTTCCTGATGACAGAGCCATCTCTGTCCAAATACACTCCCACCACCTCTGTAAAGTAAAAACAGGTTATCCATCTCGTACAGTTGAGATTTCACTTTTATAGTACAATTGCATGGACTGGTTTAAGGTAGAAGTAAAACAAAGATCAGGAATTGATACAATTAACTTACTCCACCCATAAAAGACACCATAGGGAAAGAAAAACAAACATTAAGCGACCAGACAATAATGGAAACCTAAACAAAGGAAGGCCATAAGGACAGTTACTTTCCCACAAAATGGCCATATGGCCATCCAAAATTAAAAGACACAAGTGATACACACAGTAAGTAACAAACAACAACATAAATAAATCGCCACAGAAGAGCCGCCTTGGAACGGCCAGTGGAAGATTTCCACTGGGGGGCTTAAATCGATTTTACGTGGCCACAATCCTCGCCCTTACTTCCGTCGCGATTTAGACAAATAATTTGTTCAGTCCGCATGAAGGCCTCCTTACTCATCAGTGCAACATCTCCGTGAACACAGAAATCAAAGAACCACAGAGGTGAGACAACGGTGAGGACTCGACAGCAAGAAACCACTGAAATGCTGGAGCAAAAGAAAACCAACAGTTAGACTCCGATGAGCCCGACCAGAGACAGAGCATCAGGCACCAACCAACATTATCTCTTTAATTTTCAATAAGCCTTTACGTTGGAGCCGTCATATAATCTGAGGCCTGACCCACCGGCGTGCAATTAAAGAGGGAAGCAAAGTTGCCAACCGTGATTGGGTTAACTACCATGCATGCAGTCTGTCGTATAATATCCATGTTGTACCCAATCTCTTTATATCGAAGAATGATTTTACGAAATTGGGTGCTGAAGTCATTGCGGTTATATATTTTTCTGAATTTATATACTAAGTCACCATAAAATTCGGGTTCCGATAGACCTTGTTGCAGAAGAGATTTAAGTCCAATATTGAATTTTGAAATTAAATCAGAATGGAGTCTATAAAATTTTGAAAAGGCTTTGCGTAGTTTATGGTACCGATAACCCTGATTAAGGAGTTTAGCCGTTAATAATTTATTACGAGTGTTGAAGTCAGTTACATGACTACACACTCTAGCAAATCGAATTAATTGCGAAATATAAACGCCATAGGATGGCGCACGAGGAACATCACCATCCAAAAAAGGAAAATTTACAATCTCAAAATCAAAGTCATCGCGTTTATCATAAATTTTGCACGAAGCTAATCCATCTACAATAGATAGATGTAAATCCAAAAACGGGGCCTCGGTATCAGAAGAATTTGCTTTATTTAATTGAAGTTCTAGGGGGTAAATCTGACTGATCAAACCATCAAAATAGGTATTATCAATATTTAATAAATCATCTAAATATCTAGAAGTAGAGCTAAAAGCTTCAATAATTTCAGATTGTTTATCAATGGAAAGCGACAAAATGAAAAGTAGAAGTAAAACAAAGATCAGGAATTGATACAATTAACTTACTCCACCCATAAAAGACACCAAAGGGAAAGAAATACAAACATTAAGCGACCAGACCATAATGGAAACCTAAACAAAGGAAGGCCATAAGGACAGTTACTTTCCCACAAAATGGCCATATGGCCATCCAAAATTAAAAGACACAAGTGATACACACAGTAAGTAACAAACAACAACATAAATAAATCGCCACGGAAGAGCCGCCTTGGAACGGTCAGTGGAAGATTTCCACCGGGGGGCTTAAATCGATTTTACGTGGCCACACTCCTCGCCCTTACTTCCGTCGCGATTTAGACAAATAATTTGTTCAGTCCGCATGAAGGCCTCCTAACTCATCAGTGCAACATCTCCGTGAACACAAAAATCAAAGAACCACAGAGGTGAGACAACGGTGAGGACTCGACAGCAAGAAACCACTGAAATGCTGGAGCAAAAGAAAACCAACAGTTAGACTCCGATGAGCCCGACCAGAGACAGAGCATCAGGCACCAACCAGCATTATCTCTCTAATTTTCAATAAGCCTTAACGTTGGAGCCGTCATAGAATCTGAGGCCTGACCCACCGGCGTGCAATTAAAGAGGGAAGCAAAGTTGCCAACCGTGATTGGGTTAACTACCATGCATGCAGTCTGTCGTATAATATCCATGTTGTACCCAATCTTTTTATATCGAAGAACGATTTTACGAAATTGGGTGCTGAAGTCATTGCGGTTATATATTTTTCTGAATTTATATACTAAGTCACCATAAAATTCGGGTTCCGATAGACCTTGTTGCAGAAGAGATTTAAGTCCAATATTGAATTTTGAAATTAAATCAGAATGACGTCTATAAAATTTTGAAAAGGCTTTGCGTAGTTTATGGTACCGATAACCCTGATTAAGGAGTTTAGCCGTTAATAATTTATTACGAGTGTTGAAGTCAGTTACATGACTACACACTCTAGCAAATCGAATTAATTGCGAAATATAAACGCCATAGGATGTCGCACGAGGAACATCACCATCCAAAAAAGGAAAATTTACAATCTCAAAATCAAAGTCATCGCGTTTATCATAAATTTTGCACGAAACAAATCCATCTACAATAGATAGATGTAAATCCAAAAACGGGGCCTCGGTATCAGAAGAATTTGCTTTATTTAACTGAAGTTCTAGGGGGTAAATCTGACTGATCAAACCATCAAAATAGGTATTATCAATATTTAATAAATCATCTAAATATCTAGAAGTAGAACTAAAAGCTTCAATAATTTCAGATTGGTTATCAATGGAAAGCGACAAAATGAAGTCTCTTTCATAACAATACAAGAACAGATCAGCCACAAGAGGTGCGCAATTAGTACCCATCGGAATACCCACAATTTGTCTAAATAACTTAGTACCGAATCTAATATAAATATTGTCAAGTAGAAAGGTGAGGGCATCACACACTTTCTGACATGACCAAAGTGTATAATTCTTATGCTCTTTAGAAGTGAAAAATGCATTTCTGACATTACATACAAGATAGAGAGAATCTTCTCTGTGAAAAGCCCATTCAATTAAATCATTAAGCTTTTCTTTTATAAGATTATGAGGAAGTGTAGTGTAAAGAGTGGAAAAATCGTAGGTAGACAGACTAGAAGCACGAAAATGTCTAGATTTCAATTTATTTAAAACCTCATTCGAATTTTTTATAGACCAAAACAGATTTCTGAAGTCCCTTTCATAACAATTAAAGAACAGATCAACCACAAGAGGTGCGCAATTAGTACCCATCGGAATACCCACAATTTGTCTAAATAACTTAGTACCGAATCTAATATAAATATTGTCAAGTAGAAAGGTGAGGGCATCACACACTTTCTGACATGACCAAAGTGTATAATTCTTATGCTCTTTAGAAGTGAAAAATGCATTTCTGACATTACATGCAAGATAGAGAGAATCTTCTCTGTGAAAAGCCCATTCAATTAAATCATTAAGCTTTTCTTTTATAAGATTATGAGGAAGTGTAGTGTAAAGAGTGGAAAAATCGTAGGTAGACAGACTAGAAGCACGAAACTGTCTAGATTTCAATTTATTTAAAACCTCATTCGAATTTTTATAGACCAAAACAGAATTCTTCCTGATATTTCAAAGACTTTATCACAATATTTAATTACATGCGTTTTAATAGCAGTAAGACAGGAAGTTAATAATTTAGAAAGTTCAGTGGTAGTGCAAGAACTAGAATTTGCAATAAACCGTGCTTTGTAAGGTTTTTTATGAAGTTTTGGTAACCAGTATAGCGTAGGAAGCTTGTCTTGGCCTTCGTTAACACACACAGCAAACTTGGTGGCTGAAAGACAAACATGTTTATCTACTATAAATCGTTCTAGCATTTTTTTGTTGTTATATGAGCCCCGCCAAGCGAATTTGTGTCTTCGAGCATTCCGTCATGACAAAGTTTAACTGAACATGCCCAGCAATTCAGAGGGGCCATGGATATGGCTTTCTGTCTGAAGGTTCCTCTTGATTCTCTGCTTGTATGAGCGAGCAGCGAAGGTTCTGGCGAGACTGCGCGGATGCACAGGCTCGCCTGAACCTTCGCTGCTCGCATAGGCGATAAGTACCAAAATCGCTTGACGGGGCCCATATGCGAAATGGTCACTCGCCGAATTTTAAGTTGAAAGGGTCGCAAAACCAAATTTAAAAAAATATCAATGGTTGAATACCAGGAAGGATTTTTTTCTCTCGTGTTTCGTCTGGTTTAATCAAACCATTATAGTGTGATCATTCTTTGGAATGATCGGGATTTTGGATTTTCTTACGGAGCTGCACATGGGGGTTGATCTTCAGTCTTCGGCGTTTGAATTTTCTTATACAATAATATCTTGGAACTGCTAAGATATCTGTACTTACCAGCAATCCTTGTTCCGCTGCTCTTATACCATACCAACCAGCTATACCGAAATGATTGGAACCTACAAAATATATCAGCCCGCTATACCAAAATTACGGCACCCGGAAAGGGACATGAATTTTTTTTAATATGTTGTGGGAACAAGATATTAAGTTGTGCGCACAAGATATTATCATGTTCGCACAACATAATATAGTGTTTCCACAACATAGGTCTTGGGAAATTGTGCGCACAAGATATTATCTTGTTCGCACAAGATATAATCTTGTGTGCACAAGATATTATCTTGTGCGCACAAGAAAATATCTTGTGCGGACAAGATATGAAGTTGTGCGAACAAGATAATATCTTGTCCGCCCAAGATAATATCTTGTGCGCACAAGATATTATCTTGTCCGCAAAAGATCTATGTTGTGCGCACAAGATATTATCTTGTGCGGACAAGATAATATTTTGTTCGCACAACTTAATATATTGTGCGCACAAGATAATATGTTGTGCGAACAAGATATTATGTTGTCCGCACAAAATAATATCTTGTCTGCACAAGATAATATGTTGTCCGAACAAGATAATATCTTGTCCACACAAGGTATTATCTTGTGCGCACAACATATTAAAAAAAAAAAATCATGTCCCTTCCCGGGTTCCGTACAAAATGATAATAAACTTCTATACCAAAATATTAAGAACTATAAAATACAAGGTGAAGCTTTTATACCATACCGACACGCTATACCCAACAAAATATATCAACCCTGTGTACCGAAATGAATGGAACCTTTAAATACAAGATAAAGCTCTTAAACCATACCACCCCGCTATACTGAACAAACTAGAACTGTCAGAGGATCTGACTATAGCCCCGCTATAGCCCTGTCAGAGGAGAAAGACTCATGAATTAAAGGTAATGACTTGTGAGAGGGTAAATCCCTAACAAGGTACCTACGCCTTATAGACTTTTCGCGTTATTAGATCTGAAAAACAGTCTATGTTAAAAAATAAGTTTTGGATAATGAAAAAACCACATGCACATCTTAAGACCTCTTTGAAAACACCTGAAAAGTTCCAAAGGATCGGCCTACAACTGTAAGAGGAGTTGCGTTCACAAGGTAGCTACTCCCTATACATTTTAACATTAGAAGATCTCAAAAACTGTCTTAGTTAAAAAAGTGAAATAAGTGGAAAAACATAATTTTAGGATAATGAAAAAAACACATGCACATCTTCAGACCTATATGAAAACACTTGTAAAATTTCAAAAGGATTGACCTAGAACTGTAAGAGGAGTTGCGATCACAAGGTAGCTACTCCTTATACATTTTAACATTAGAAGATCTCAAAATTTGTCTAAGTTAAAAAAGGTGAAATAAGTGAAAAAAAATATTTAAGGATAATGAAAAATACACATGCACATCTTCAGAACCATATGAAAACACCTGTAAAGTTTCAAAAGGATTGACTTAGAACTGTAAGAGGAGTTGCGATCACAAGGTAGCTACTCCCTATACATTTTAACATTAGAAGATCTCAAAAATTGTCTTAGTTAAAAAAGTAAAATAAAAGGAAAAAAATAGTTTTAGGATAATGAAAAAAGCACATGCACATCTTCAGTCATATATAAAAACACCTGTAAAGTTTCAAAAGGATTGACCTAGAACTATAAGAGGAGTTGCGATCACAAGGTAGCTACTCCCTATACATTTTAACATTAGTAGATCTCAAAAATTGTCTAAGTAAAAAAAGTGAAATAAGTGGAAAAAAATAATTTTAGGATAATGAAAAAAGCACATGCACATCTTCAGACCCATATGAAAACACTTGTAAAGTTTCAAAATGATTGACCTAGAACTGTAAGAGGAGTTGCGATCACAAGGTAGCTACTCCCTATACATTTTAACATTAGTAGATCTCAAAAATTGTCTAAGTTAAAAAAGGTGAAATAAGTGAAAAGAGTTATTTAAGGATAATGGAAAAAGAATATGCACATCTTCAGACCTATATGAAAACACCTGTAAAGTTTCAAAAGGATTGACATATAACTGTAAGAGGAGTTGCGGTCAAAAGGTAGCTACTCCCTATACATTTTAACATTACTAGATCTCAAAAATTGTCTAAGTTAAAAAAGTTGAAATAAGTGAAAAAAATTATTTAAGGATGATGAAAAAAGAATATGCACATCTTCAGACCTATATGAAAACACCTGTAAAGTTTCAAAAGGATTGACCTAGAACTATAAGAGGAGTTGCGGTCACAAGGTACCCACTATCAAATATTACAGACAGACAGACAGACAGACAGACAGACGGAATTCCGGACAAGCCAAATCCAATATAGCCCCCACTTTTTCAAAGCGGGGCTATAAATAAAGCTATTATACCACATCGGCCAGCTTTTCCGCGACGACAGGAGCTTATTACAAAATACAGGTAATGCAGGCGAGGAATCGTGACCAGAAAGATCTACAGGACTTATGTATGAATAGTGAACATCTAGGTTTGCTGATTCCTCACAGGTCAAGGACTAACGACTCAGTCAACACTATATTAGCCATGTTGAGCCTGACAGTATACCTAACAATACTTTTCCTTGGCAGGCTTTTACATTTAAACAGCTAACCGGTACGGTAACACTGTTTCATCACACACTTATAACTGGCTTCCTTCAATCAGCGGAAGGGAAACAATTGCCATATATACATAGTCAATTACCATGAAAGAATTTTGCCGGGTCGAACCCGCTATCTCCTGATCACCAGACGGCACAGGATCGGTGCGGCGCAGGTCATGATGGAGGTTCTTCTAAGCTCCGGTCAAAGCTCACGGGCAAAGAGGGTAACTGGATAATATGCATACGAACTGTTGTCGTAGGATAAGTAGACAGTGACGTAAAAGAGTATACCACCACAGGTAGGTTTGACATGTTTCACCGTTATCATTATCATACCTATCATTGGCTGGCAAGACAGACTATACCGTTATAAATATCATTACCTTTTGACAACAGTGGACAATGCTGTATAACAAAAAACATTCGCTGACGTCACTTTCAACTAAACTTCGGACAAGAGAATAGATTGACAGGAACCGTTTTGCAATTCGTATGTTTGTATCGGTTATAATAGAGATTTAACTAAGTGTGCACAAAAAGATTTATTACGCGTAGAATTAAGAAAATCAAGATACCTCTGGCGGAGACCCAGCCTATACCAGCAGTCTTGGCTTTCTCTATTGCTAAGTCCATACAAAACTGCCCAACTGCCGGACCTGTGAAACATGAACAAAATTAAGCTTATCCAGAGTAACCCTTATCCTGCTGTTCACGACAAACCCTATCTTTGCAAATAGTGTAGATCCAGGTCAGGTGGCTTCTGAATATCAGGATCTACACTGTTTATCATGCAGTTTGTGAATTAAACAAATATATTATGTCAAATAATTTGATCGTTTGATAATCAGTTAGACAACAGCGAGTTCGAACGTGCCATCCATGTTTGACTCATATAAGTTTCACTATTCAGTAAAACTTTGATGACTCGAACACCTTTCGGACCATGATGGTTATTCATAGGATTATGTCAGTAGGAATAACGCTTATATAAGATTAAGTTATGTTGTGTGTACTCTTCAGAATCGCCTCATGTTATTTCGCCTCGCTGTCGGGCAAACGTTCCACAAAATTGGAAACATCGTCTCCAAAATGACCCATTTAGTCTTGAGGATGACGTTAAACATCAAATCAAACAAACACGGAAGCATATAACATATAGCTTCCGTTCCAATCCAATATTGTTGTATCATGTCTAAACATTGTTTTTGAAAATTAAATATGTTTAAACCATAGCTTATTAAAAATCCGTACCTAGTAAGTTATTACCATCAACCAGAGCTGTAGCAGCGGTTTCCTTTAGTATTCGTGGTTGTCCTTTAGTAGCGGTAGCATTGGATGTCACATCTTTCACATACAGCTCTGAAATATACGGTATAGCTAGAGAATACAGAGGAGTGTCGTTTGATATCAAGTTTATCAAGCAATGCTTCGAGAACGCTTGTGGAATTGTGAGTCTTGCCGAGCGATTCTACATGCGTTCTCGAAGCCGAGCTCGATAAACTTGATATCAAATGACACTAATCTGGTATTCTATTTATCAGTTTACCCCCCCCCCCTCCCCCTGTGCATTCTTAAATAAGCAATTTGCGATCAGTTATCGATGGTCCTAAGTGCGCCACAACATTTCGGCAGTCGATATATTTAGTATCAGCTGACCATATTTTTTCTATTCTGTTTATCTTTTAAGTATTTTTTCCATGTTTTCCAGTAATAATAACATTTTTGTCATTTTTTGCCAGCAGTCCGGTTCATTCATAAAAGTGCAATGTTACGTTGACCTGATAAAGCTCACTTGTCCTGAGATAGCACATCTTTATCAGGTCAATGCAATCAATATAGGGAGTAACTTGTAATATATTCTTTTAATCAGTTTATCCCTTTGTACACTTTTGAAATAAGCAACGTATGATCATTTATCGTTCCAAGATTCTGGAGTGCAATGACAGTATCATCTGACCGTATTTTCTTTCATGATAATTTTTTCATGTAATTTTCCATTTTTTTCAGTAATAAATAGAGGATCTTACATGAGTGTTCATGTATTATTGAATTTATTAAACGCGTTGAGGAAAAGGGATAAAATGCGAGGCTTTGCCGAGCATTTTATCCCTTTTCCTCAACGCGTTTAATAAATTCAATAATACATGAGCACGAATGCAAGATTCTATTTATCATATGACATTTTAAACGCGTTTTATTCACGATTGTTTACAAAAATGTAAATATTCCGCCGTTAGTAAACGTGACGTCGTTAAGGACGTCGTACATGTAACGTTACGGGACGTTTCTAGCTAATTTGCATATTTAATCCACAAGTGGATTATCGAAAATATTACATGGCGTTATTACACTCTCAGACGCGACGTCATATGATAATAATATTTTTGCCAATTTACCAGAAGTCCGGTTCATTCATAACATTTCAGTGTCGGGTTGACCTGATAAATCTCACTTGTGCTGAGTATATCTTTATCAGGTCAATGTGTTGCAATACAATTTATATAGGGTATAACTCAGAAACGGTAGTATTCTTACAGTCTATGAACAGACTGATATGAGACTTCACTGAGCGAGCATGATCGCCATTACGAAAACACACCCATTCAAATATTTTGACAATTTTACTACCAAAAATGAAAATTTTCAGATAAAAATACGGATATTTTTCTTATTTCTGCTCTTACCTTAGAGTGTATCCACAATCTATGTTTTTGAGCAGAAATAAGAAAAAATATATATACTCCCGTAAACCCCTTTTTACTACATAAAAGTGGGGACTTGAGGGGGTTTATTTTCGTGATAAAAAACCCTTTTTGCTTGCCGTAGGCCATTTATTCTGATTAAGCGACAGGGTTTAACTCTTCATTTGCTACAACGGAGATTTTATTCGGACTGCGGGTCAACGCAGCAAACATCAACGTCTTCATGTTGAAGTCATTGCTTGTTAACTGATGCATAGTCTGGTCTGAGTCTTCGATGATGGAACATGAAAAGTTATGACTTACGTGTAAAAAATTAAATCATTATGTTGTTTTTTAGTAATATTATTATTTTATTTTAACGCTTTGTATTGTATGGAATCTTCCAACTTATATATAGGAGGAGTCCATTTGGGCCCCGTCAAGCGATTTTGGTACTTATCGCCTATGCGAGCAGCGAAGGTTCAGACGAGCCTGCGCATCCGCGCAGTCTCGCCAGAACCTTCGCTGCTCGCTCATACAAGCAGTGAATCAAGAGGAACCTTCAGACAGAAAGCCATATCCCTGGCCCCTCTGAATGACTGGGCATGCGCAGTTAAAATTTGTCATGACGGAATGCTCGAAAACACAAATTCGCTTGGCGGGGCTCATTTCATAATAAAGGTGTGTCCGGTTGAGTCATTTTAGGAATTCATTCATTATGCTCCCAACTTCGAAGAAGTTGTGGAGGCATATTGCTTTTGCTTTGTTCGTCCATCCGTCCGTCCGTCCATCCGTCCGCCTGTCACGCACTAAAGGATGTATCGGATCTTGTATCATATGCTAGGGTTCTGAAATTTCATATGTGTATTGCTTATAAAAATAGCTGACCCGTATTTTTTTTCTTTTCGGTCAAACGTCTTGTTGCAAAGTTTTGGCCCTCTGCAGATCGAGACATTTCTGCATAGGAAAGGCTTGTCAGCAAAATCTCTCAAGAACCGCTTGTGCTGGGCTCTTGAAATTTTGCAGACTGTTTGGAACCAATGTGAAGATGACCTGATTAAATTTTGGTATAATTTTATGGAACATTGACCAAATTATGCCTCTGTGAGGACATAGGCATTTTGGCATTGGAAAAGCTTGTAAGCAAAATATTGCAAGGACCGCTTGCTCTTCGCCATCACGTGAACCAGTCCGTGAAATGAAGACCCTCCAAAACCCCACTTTATAAAGAGAAAACTGGGGTTTACGGGGATAAACATTATTTTCCTTATTTCTGCTCCAAGACATAGGTTGTGGGTACTCGTTAGAACCGCCACAATCAGGCGGTTCTAACGAGCACCCAAAACCTATGTTATGAGTATCAATAAGAAAAATATCATAAATTTTCATCAGAAAATTACCTTTTTGAGGTATGAAAAATGCACTGTATCACACGGATATGTTATTGTTACGGCCCTTGAACTCTTGCAGGCTATTTGAAACCAATGATAAAATTGCTTGATTAAAATTTTGGTATGATATTATTAAAATTTGACCAAATGTTGCCACTTCTTTGGACGTATAAATATATAGGCATTTTAACACAGGCCGTTTGGAACCAAAGGAAATATGGCCTTGCGCAAATTATTCCATATTTGTAATCAGGCATTTTGGCATAGGAAAACCGCTTGTAAGCAAAATATTTCAAAAATGACATTGGTTAGGCTCTTTTGCAAGTTGTTTGAAACTATTATGAAGACGACCTGATTAAATTTTAGTGTAATTTATGAAAAATTTGACCAAATTATGTTCCCTTGTGGAATTAGGCATATTTGCATAGGAAACGCTTGCAAGCAAAATATCTCAAGAACCACATGACCTAGGCTCTTGAAATTTCGCGGGCTGTTTGGAAGCCACTGTGAATGAGATCTGATTAAATTTTGGTATAGTTTATAAAAATTTTGACACACTTTTATGTCCCTTTCTGGACTTTTTTCTTGAGCTATCGCCCTTTGAACAAATCGGCATTTTAATCTTGTAAGCAAGATATCTCAAAAATTGTTAAAGCTATTGCCTTAAATCTTGACAGGCTGATAAAGAATGATAGAGATAGATGACCTAATCAAATTTGAAGAAAAAAATTCTGAAATATTTTCTTAAGTTCAGGCCCATTGAAAATTTTGGCATTTAGGGGCAAGCATATGGTTGGGGCATAGTGTTTTACAGACACCATTTCTAGTTTAGAATCAGTTTTGGGTCGATTATTTGTCAGTCGATCCAAAGTTATAAAGTACAGTGGCTTTTCGCTGAAGTCCACATGACCATCACCATTTGTAGGAAATCCACGTAACGGTTATTTATATAAAATAGCCGCGCTATCTCTAATCGCTGTGAGGTCAGAGTGTTGCTTAACCCTTTTTGTACCAGATGGAATCTTCCTCCGTATGTATACAAGGAGGCCATTTCAAAATTTAGGGGTGTCAGGTTGTGTTATCTTCAAAATTTATTTTGAAAATAGCTGAACCTTTTGCAAATAGTGTAGGCCTTGATCAGATGCCGCGTTCTGTGGCGTCTGATCAGGACCGACACTGTTTGCCAACTACCCGTTTTGGGGTTTCCAGTACTAAATGGGTTTAAATGGTTACACTTTTTCTAAACGATCTGGACCGGAATCATGTGTTCGGTTGGCAAACAGTGTAGATCCAGATCAGACGCCGCAGAAAGCGGCGTCTGATCAGGTCTTCACTGTTTACTTACAGTGCAGGAATTTAAGGGAATTTAAGGGAATTTAAGGGTTAAACGAGTCTTAAGTCCTCGTTTTGGACAGTTTCGTTAAGCAATCGACTATTAATTATTCCAGTGCTTGGATTACAAACGGTGAATAAACAATGTCCCACTAAAGGTTTCCCGTATACTTCCTTGCTTCTTTTTAAAATGTTTTGAGTTTTTTTCCTTGATCAATGCATTCAATGATAAATTCAATCACTTGAGCAGCTGAGTTGTGTCCCTTATTTGACACTTTTACACGTATATGCGTGATTGGGTTTAGTCTTTGACAAATCATTACGCAGACAGCTTATTATCTAGTCTTGGACCCACGTTGTTCTGGGGATTACGAAAATACGCCTATACAAATGAAGGGGTTAGTGCAAAAAGGGGCCTAAGTCCATTTTTGGAAAAATCTGGGATATTATCACTTTCAGATACATCATATCAAGACCTACAATCTGATATATAGTTATTTACTTTATTTCTTTATTGGCATTAAAAATTACGGTTAATAAAAATTTTGGTAGGGTCCTAAGTCCAATGTCGTATCTTTGGTGCAAGAAGGGGTCTAAGTCCGTTTTACCACATAAAACTTTGAGTTTCCAGTGTATGTATTGTTCATTTGTTTCAGATTTTTGTTATAATAAACTAATAAAGAGTCGTAATACGATAAAATATACTAAAATGACATAAGCTTCTGCTTGTAATAGAGAAAATTTTGTTGTTTTTGTTTAGTGCAAAAAGTGCCGAAGTCTATAAACCCTGGACTTAGGTCCCTTCTTGCACTAAAAGATTATTGCAACAAATTAGTATCTGCGATATACTCAGAGCTATTTAATGTGATTTTTAACCATTTCAGATGACAGAATTACACATCAGAAGCATTTATTTAAATTCAAGTATGAAAATTATGACAATTTTGCAAAATATTTTGTTTTTGCGTTTTTCTCGAAATTATAAAAAAATGTGACTTAGAACCCTTATTGCACTAACCCCTTCAAATACATTGCAAACTTTACCGCCGAGACAATGAACATTTTCAGATGAAAAATTGTGTTATTTTTCTTATTTCTGCTCAAAAGACATAAGAAAAAAATAAGGAATACCCCTGTTAACCCCAGTTTTACTGTATAAAAGTGGGGTTCAAAAAAGTAAAAAGTCTCCCTGCCCTACATCATAGTGTAGTTTATATTTTCTTGTCCTTTGGGATCATTGATTCCAATGTGGAATTTGAAAATATTTGAGGTTCACTGATGAGGCCTTATTGATCGAAACTAGCA
Organism: Lucinisca nassula; assembly: GCA_963580285.1. Classification (NCBI taxonomy): domain Eukaryota; kingdom Metazoa; phylum Mollusca; class Bivalvia; order Lucinida; family Lucinidae; genus Lucinisca; species Lucinisca nassula. Next base: position 118,665,116 of record OY757025.1, on the reverse strand, counting down.
AGTCTGGCTCAGAAACATGTTCACGTCATATGTTCAAGTTCTGTGGTGTAGTCCTTGCTTCCAAAGGATAACCCTTTTAAAGAACATATTCAAGGGGTCAAAGTCAAATAGGCGTGCTTTCGTGATGGGGGTGCGTGTACGGATTAAGCGCCTGTGCGTACAGGGTTTTCCTCCTTAATTGTGAAGGGAAAAGATCGAAGTTTCTTTGAAAATTACCGCCAACTTCGAGAAAATCCCCCAAACACTTGAAACATGAGTCCGAACACGACTCAAAATTCGAAGAAATATGCTTTTTTCCTCCCTTTTATTCGTATTTCATGCAACTGATATATTTTCATATTAATTAATTTTCAATGACGCTGGGAATGGTTGAACTCATAAATGTTGACAGATTGAAAAGTAACAAACATATTCAATAAAATGGTATCTGCAGTTCTTATTTTCATGCAAATGCAAATTAAACGCATGCGCAGTGTCAGAGAGACGAGACGTCCTTTTGTCATAGTATATAGGTCATGAGTAGAAAACGCTTACCTAAACGATTTAATCCGTGAGTATAATGACCTCTGTAGTCTGCCGCCACCAGCAAATCGGCTAGCGCGCATGCGTCATTTTGGCTGATGCCAACAGCAGACATGGCACGCACAACAAATGAATGGAATTCGTCAAGGGGCACAATTGACTCGTACTCCATTCTGTTTTATAAAATTTTGCTGAGTGCGTGAAACAAGACTCACATGACCACTGATGACGTATCACGCATACTTATGACTATTACCAATAATTGTATTGATGGTCATGTTGTCGGGTAAAAAGTAGAACGTACGGTTATTAAGGTGATAAGATAAGCCGCCATTTTTTCTAAGGAAATCAAAAATATGAAGTTATTTTCCCGAAGTTCTCGATTCCTTGATAAATGCTGACGTACCTCACCACGAAAACATATCTATATGAGCCCCGCCAAGCGAATTTGGGTCTTCGAGCATTCCGTCATGACAAGTTTTAATTGCGCATGCCCAGCCATTCAGAGGGGCCAGTGATATGGCTTTCTGTCTTGAGGTTCCTCTTGATTCACTGCTTGTATGAGCGAGCAGCGAAGGTTCTGGCGAGACTGCGCGGATGCGCAGGCTCGCCTGAACCTTCGCTGCTCGCATAGGCGATAAGTACCAAAATCGCTTGACGGGGCCCATATTATTTTGACCCCCTTGAACCCCACTTTTATGTAGTAAAACTGGGGTTTACATTGGTAATCCTTATTTTCCTAATTTCTGCTCTTAATTATAGATTGTGGGTAGTCGTTAGAACGGCCTTATCGAGGCGGTTCTAATGGGTACCGATGAGGAGGTTCTAACGAGTACCCACAACCCATATTTTGAGCAGAAATAAGAAAATTTTCACAATTTTTCATCTTAATATTTTCATTTCTTCGATGCCTAGGTACCCATTTAGCGGTTTCCCGTATGCAATGGGTTAATCTGAAATATCACTGTTTTGGAGAAATAAAAGATGATTATTCTATGTCATACAGATGCGTTGTCGTAACAAAAAGGAGAAACGTCTATTACGCAAACACGCCTATACAAATACATTACCACCTTTAACGCCGAAAAAAAATGAAAATTTATGATGAAAGATTGTGACATTTTTCTTATTTCTGCCCAAATACAGATTGTGGGCACTCGTTAGAACCGCCTCATTGAGGCGGTTCTAACGAGTACCCACAATCTATATGTTAGAGGAGGAATAAGGTTAACCCCTGTAAACCCCAGTTTTACCATATAAAAGTGGGGTTCAAGGGGGTTAATATTTTATAGGCGTGTTTTCCTGATGTCACTGTTTTGGAGAAATGAAAGATTGTTCTATGTCGTACAGATGCGTTGTCGTAACAAAAAGGAGAAACATCTTTTTTTTGCGACAATTACATCCGTTGAGAAGTATCTATGTGCCTTAAGATTTTATACACTATTACTTTTAAAACTGAACGTTTTAACCCCCACACGCGTCTGGCCCCCGCCCATCGGGGCTTGAAGAAGAAATAGATGGGCTGCATGATGCAGTACTGGTAAACCGCTTAGAGGATCTAAGCCTGCCCAGGCAAAGCGGTGCGAGTCGGACCGTCCATGCTTATAAACCTTATTGGTTTCATTGGGCGACAGCGATTTAGATGTCATTTCATCTCAATGTCGGGTAAAATTCCAAAAAAATTGGAAGCATCATGCAGCCCATTTATTTCTTCAAGTCCCAATGGGCGGGGACCGAGTAGTAGTACTTGCAGCAGTAGCAGTAGTAGTTGTAGTAGTAGTAGTAGTAGGTGCAGCACAAATAGTAGTAGTAGTAGTAAATAGTTTCTTTAAAGTATCGAGGCTTATATTGAGGGGTCTTTAATGACACCTTGGGACTGTACCCGTACTAATGTCTGTCAGTACCTGCTGCAAAAATGAGCCACTTTATGCAGCAGCAAACTTGGTTTCTTTTTTTAACTTAACATTACGATAACACGCCCGTGTGAAATACTGCACTCTTTCATTTCTCCAGGATGGCTACTTCTCCGATGAAAACTTGTGGTAGTTTTCTTATTTTCACTCCAAACATAGGTTTTGGGTGCTGGTTCTAACGAGTACCCACAACCTATGTCTTGGAGCAGAAATGAATAAAATAGTATATACCCCGTAGACCCCACTTTTCTCTATATAAAGTGAGGTTTAGAGGGTCTTCTCATCCTGATGAGTACTCTAAGTACATCGTTCAAGTTAGCAATATTGACAATAAGTATAATTTGAGGCTGTAGTTGCATGAGAACTATTTAAATATGGCCTAATATGTTTCTACACGAATACAGTCAAGAGACAGGTCACTTTGAAATCCAGAGTCACATTCACCGTTGGAGGACAGTGACACCGTCTGGTTTTATTTTTGGACGGAGTTTCATCTTTTAAAGAAACAAGAGTGAAAGGCTTTAAACGTTTGCTAACCAGTCCCATAGGGGACTTCATATATATAATTAAAATATTCTTTTTCATTGTCATCAGTCATATACACATGCGCGTAAGGTCAGAATAACAATACACAATGTCCGTCCGTTTGCCCGTTTCTTAATAACTTGCAAACCGTTCAACGCATCAACTTCAAACTTTTGAATATAAGGTCGCAACAACAGAATACAATGTCTGTTCGTCCGTTCATGGTTTTGTTGGCAGTAACAAGCACAAAGGGTCTTCCATGAATGTACACCAACTTACAATACAACCTCCCTTACAGTACCGCCAACCTTACAGTGTACATCCCTCCTTACAGTGTACATCCTTCCTTACAGTACAAGCATCCTTGCAGTACAACCATCCTTACAGTACATCCATCCTTACAGTACCACCATCCTTACAGTACAGCCGTTATTCAGTACACCCATCCTTACTGTACAACAGTCCTTACAGTACAACCGTCCTTATGGTACAACCATCCTTATAGTACAACCATCCTTATAGTACGACCATCCTTACAGTACAGCCGTCCTTACCGTACAACCGTCCTTATAGTACAGTAATCCTTACAGTACAACCATCCATACGAATACAACCGTCCTAACAGTACACCCTTCCTTACAGTACTACGGTCCTTAAAGTACACCCATCCTTACAGTACAACCGTCCTTCAGTACATCCATCATTATAGTGCAACAGTTCTTACAGTACAACCGTCCTTACAGTACTCCCATCCATACAGTACAACGGTCCTTGCAGTACACTCATCCTTACAGCACAACCGTCCTTACAGTCAACCTATCCTTATAGTACAACCGTTCTTCAGTACACCCATCCTTATTGTACAACCGTCCTTACAGTACACCCATCCTTACAGTACAACGGTCCTTACCGTACACCTATCCTTACAGTACAACCGTCCTTACAGTACACCAATCCTTACAGTACAACGGTCCTTACCGTACACCTATCCTTACAGTACAACCGTCCTTACAGTACACCCATCCTTACAGTACAACCGTCCTTCAGTACACCCATCCTTACTGCACAACCGTCCTTACAGTACAACCATCCTTCAGTACACCCATCCTTACTGTACAACCATCCTTACTGTACAACCGTCCTTACAGTACACCAACCCTTACACCCTTACAGTACAACGGTCCTTACCGTACACCCATCCTTGCAGTACAACCGTCCTTACAGTACACCCATCCCTACAGTACAACCGTCCTTCAGTACACCCATCCCTAGAGTACAACCGTCCTTCAGTACGCTCATCCTTACAGTACAGCCGTCCTTACAGTACACTCATCCTTACATTACAACCGTCGTACAGCACAACCATCCTTACAATAAAGCTGCCCTTACAGTACACCATACTTGATTGCATCGGGAAGCCATTTGTAAAGTGCACAACAAAGTCCAAGATGGCCGTCAAAATTGCCCCAGAATGCCCAGTTTCACCTTATGACTGTCATAACTTGGTCATTTCTAATTAAACTGCCCATGTGCGGGGTCCTTTGTCAGATTCGGACAGCTCTTTTTGTTTTATATATGTCTACTTATTATACCCGCTTTTGGGATAAAAAAGGTATATTAGTTTAATCATGGGTATATTTCCGGACGTCTGTGTGTCCGTCTGTCACAAACCTTGTGAATGCAAGTACTTGTTTTTATTTCTTGGTCTATGGTGGTACACGTATTGCCTAGGGACTGTAGATGCGCGTGAAGGTATCCAAATTTTGATTTGACCACCTGGGGCCGTGGGGTGGGGTCAAAGGTCAAATTTAGATAAAGCGGTTATTTACGATGGTGCACCATCTCTAGTCAGAATAGCATTGATGAAGCAATTTAAATGAGTTAAAAACATTCCTAATCTATTTTGAACTATAAACCCCAAAACGTTTAGTTGGCAAACAGTGCATGGCCAGATCAGACGCCGCAGAACGTAACATCGTATATAATCAGGGAAAGAATCAGAACCACCAACACAGTACATGAAGGAACCACAGCAAAAGAACCGACTTGGAACAGTCCGTAAAACTACTGGTGGGATTTAATTGGGATCTGAGCAGTCCAACTGCATACAGACATTTTTATTTTATACTTAGCAGTATAACATATGCATATTGGAAACAAATAAAATCATATTTTTACAGTGTAAATATACTGACCGGAAATAGAAACTACATACTTTTAAATTGTCTCGCCTGACAAAATAAGTGAATAATCCAGTTAAAATTTATTGATTAAGGAATTGACTAACTATATACATCCCAGTAGGCACACGTCGCTAGGGCGACGTCAAATCGACGTCGGTGCAACGTCATGACGTTGCACCGACGTAGATGTGACGTTGCATAAACACCATGACGTTGTAGCGACGTTGATATGACGTCACAATTACGTCATGTGTCTGCTGGAACGAATCCTGTAACAAGTTAAAAAAATTCTGGTGTTCAAAATAAAAGATTTTGGGGAAAATGTAAAAAAGTGCATTTTTCACAAAATCTGTAATCGAACTTTTGACTTCATCATTTATCCGTATAGGTAATAAATTAAAAGCAAGGAATGAAAAATAACATGAAATCTAAAAGATATGGAGAAACAAACATTTTATTGAAATCTCAAGAACTGCTTTTTTTCAGTGAAATATTCCGGCAAAATAATGCTGCAAGCCAAAAATCGACCCAAAGGGGCCTTCAATCGTTTTCGCATCTTCAGATGTGTCTTAAATAGTGTTTAAAACAAAACAAAAAACGCAATCATAAATGCCATACTTTTCGCTCACTTCCGGTGGTTTGGTCCAATATTTAAAGGTCGATGACTTTTCAACCATTGTATAAATTTTCATTTTGTAAACAATATCCCCAATGTTAGATGATGAGTAATAACTGGTAAAATGGGAATCACATTCGCGACACAAAATGTGTTTGACTCAATGGAAACTTGAACAGCAAAATTTGGACCCTTGCTTTGAACCTGTGGCTGTAGCTATCATTAAACATTTTATTTGATAAAGCAGATATGCCACTGATACTTTATATAATTGAACTTCAAATTTCATTAAAATGTTTTGCCCGTGACAATTTAAAAATGAGTATATAGCTTCTATTTCCGGTGAGTATATATATGAGCCAGCGCACTACAAAAACTACAATAAGACATGTGCGCCCAGTGAAGACTCAGATCAGCCTGCGCATCCGCGCAGTCTGATCAGGGTCTTCGCTGGGCGCTCTAAGGATAGCTAAGGGCCCATTTCTCCTTCATGCAGCAAGAGAAGTCTTTGGTAAGACTATATGGATGCTCAGGCTGATCTGAGTCTTCGGAGGGCGCACATGTCTTATTGTTGGATTTGTCGTGCGCTGGCTCGTATGATATTTTCACATTGTGAAAAATAGTATGACCGTGTTATTTCCAACTACATTTTGGGTTTGTTTTTCATGTGGAATAAATAGAAAATTACTCCTTTTTCGATAAATACTAATATTTCATCCAACAATGTATATATCACGTGAACAAGTCCGTGAAATGAAGGTCCCCCGTGTGTGTGTGCGTGTGTGTGTGTGTGTGTGTGTGTGTGTGTGTGTGTGTGTGTGTGTGTCACTTAGGGGATATTATTTTCAAAATTGTCATTTGGGAAATAAACCCATTGTATGCTTGTGGACTCTTTCATTGCTATATGTTGGAAAAGTCCCTTTGTCATATAAGAAGTGTAAGGCCTATTTTTTTCTCGTTTTTATTCTATTTTTGACAGAGAATTCTGCTAGCAAAAAGTGCAGGCCCTGATAAGACGCCGCGTTTCGCGGCGTCTGATCTGGGCGTGCACTGTTTGCCAAGGCGTCCCTTTTGGGGTTTCCCGCCTGCAATTGGTTAAATGAGTTACGATACTTCGAATGAGAACCCAAACTTGAAGATAGATAAACACATGTTAACAAGATCACACGTAACAAGCCACGACCCCCGCCCATTGACTGATCTGAGTCTTCGGAGGGCGCACATGTCTTATTGTAGGATTTATCGTGCGCTGGCTCGTATTATATTTTCACAGTGTGAAAAATAGTATGACCGGGGTTGAAGAAATTGATGGGCTGCATGATGCTTCCACGCAGAGCTGAAACCGACCCGGCCTGGGCAGGCTAAGATCCACTAAGCGGTTTACCATTACACAAGTTTACAAAAAAAATCAAAGGAACTCTTTCAATATTTGGTTGACCGTAACCTCGAAACAATATACGCTGCGCCACATCATGGTTTAACTATGTATGAAGTTTCAGCTTGATCGGGAGTACACTGCTGTAGGAGGAGATGTCCGGAAACGAAAAGTTTACAGACGGACGGACGGACGTCCAAGAGTTACATTATAGGATGCACCTCACAGAAGCAACTGTTGTTGCATCTTGCATCCCACCGTGTACTTTGCAAAGTTTGCAGTGGACAATGTGTTTGTATACGGTCTGCGCTGCACCTTTCAAATTTGGAAGCTAGTCCAATTATCCAATTTGCACTGAAAAAAAACTTACGCATTATGGGGTGCAGCCCTCAATGCAAAATCACCCTACAAAGTACCATATCTTCTACCGATCATCCCACTATGTACCTCTGAACCTCTGGTACATTGTAAGAGCGGACGGACGAACGCCAGGGGGGTATAACATAAAACGTCCCGTATTTCAAACAGGAGTATTAAAGGAAAAATAAGAAAGACATTTTGCTGTTCACGACAACCCCTATCTCTGCAAACAGTGTAGATCATGAACAGATGGCTTCTCAAGAAGCCATCATGGCTTCTGTCTGATCAGGATCTACACTGTTTGGCATTCAATTTATGAATTTGTAGCAATAAATTACACCAAGTAATTTGATTGGTTGATAGGCAGAAATGGATGCGGCTTAAATGAAGACAGTCGAACTTCCATGGCTCGAAACCCTTTGGGACCATGAAAATTTATTCGAGACAGCGGTAGTTCGAGCCACTGAAGGTTCCTGCCAAGAGGCATAACGAGATACTTTTGAACATATTTCGATGTTATATCGAGGCGATTCTAATGAGTACACAAAGCATACGTTTGCAAATAAAAGACTAAAATCTCCTTAATTATCCCCCACCATTTCTTATCTTGAAGATTTCCCTAGGGGCTCAAGTATGAGTTCGACCCAGCCATGGTAAACGAGCCATCGGTGTTCGAGCCATCAAAGTTCTACAGTAGTTTAGCAAGATAACGGTTAAAACATTTTGTTCGGAACAATCTCAGTTGAAAATATACCATCACAGAAGTTCCCCTTATAGAGCCCCCTTTTAAACATATCTCTCAGAGAGTCTCTGCACATAATCACCTCATAATCACTCTGATAAGATAAGCCTTTGATGTGCACTATGGTCCGAAGGACTTGATTACTGGAGACAATTAAACAGGCCATCCTTTTATATAAGACAAAACCTTACGAAAGCACGCCTATACAAATACATTGTAACCTTTTTTCACCGAAAAAAATGAAAATTTTAAGATGAAAAAAAAAGTGGGATATTTTTTATTTCTGCTGAAAATGTAGATTGTGGGTACTCGTTAGAGCCGCCTCGTCGAGGCGGTTCTAACGAATACTCACAATCTATAGTTTAGAGCAGAAATAAGAAAAATAAGGTTTACCCCTGTAAACCCCAGTTTTACAATATAAAAGTGGGGTTCAAGTGGGTCAAAATTATACAGGTGTGTTTTCGTGATGTGTATCTTTGAGCAGTGGAATTATCATGACATCTCTCTCAAAGTACCTTGTCACTGTATGGCAAGGTACTTTCGCAAAACAAAAAAATGTGTTTTCCCATTTTTTCGACTTGGGTCCCTTGTTGCACTGGCCCCTTCCTATGTTTCTACTCAAGTTCGGCAATAAAATCGGATTTGAAGCCGCTATATGATTAACATAATATTATACTCGTGGTCATTTCATGAAATTTATTAAACTCGCCAGGGGCTCGTTTCGTAAATTTCATATGAAATGACTACTCGCGTAATCGATGTAAACCCATGAACGTCACGTACAGCTGTTGGTAATGACATTAATTCTACAGCATGTCAACGGCAGTTTGCTTACTATATACAGTGTACGACCAAATGTTTGACCTTATCATAAATTGACTGCCTTTAAAAGCGATCATAATCATTAAGGGAGTCGGTCAGTTTATTATTAAAATATACGATGTGAAGGCCAGACCCGTGCGAAACAGTGCATTTTTCACTTCTCCAAATGGGCTATTTTTCTGATAAAAATCCGTGATAGGTTACTTATTTATACTGCAATAGGTTGTCGGTGCTCGTTAGAACCGCCGTTTTGAGGCGGTTCTAACGAGTACCCACAACCTATGTATTGGAGTAGAAATAAGAAAAAGATTGAATACCCCCGTAAACCCCAGTTTTCTCTATATAAAGTGGGGGTTAAGTGGGTGCTCATTTCACGGACTTGTTCGCGTGATGATTGATTTATATTTAAAATAGAGAGATTTTTGTTGTTGTTGTTGTTGTTGTTGTTGTTGTAGCTATTGTTGTTGTTGTTTTTCTTTTTATTTATTTGTTCTTTCTTTTTTCATTTCTTCGGCATATTCTTATGCAAAAGTGTCCGCTCCGGGGAACGGGAGGTCACGGGTTCGACCCCGGGCCGCGACATACCAAAGTCGTTAAAAATGGTACTAGCTGCTCCTCGCTTGGCACTCAGATTTACGGGGTAGAGCTAGGACTGGTCGACCCAGTGTCAGGATAATGTGACTGGGTGTGGTATCATATAATGTGTCTGGGACATGATACTTCAGTGAGGCAGTACTATAAAAGTGAAAATTGAGCTCCCTGTCGCAACCAGACACCGTCGTGATATGACTGAAAAATTGTTGAAAGCGACGTTAAACCCGAATTCACACACACACACACACACACACACACACACACACACACACACACACACACACACACACACACACACACACACACACACACACACACACACACACACAATTCTTATTCAAAGTGTGTTGATGAAATAAATGTTACGGAGTGGCTATTTGCAGTCAACTGCAAATAGCCAAAAAACGTTAAAATGGCTATTTGCAGTCAACTGCAGATAGCCAAAAAACGTTAAAATGGCTATTTGCAGTCAACTGCAGATAGCCAAAAAACGTTATAATGGCTATTTGCAGTCAACTGCAAATAGCCAGAAAACGATGAAATGGCTATTTGCAGTCATTCTATTAGCGTTAGAAAGGCCACCTTAATCATTAACACTCTCACCGTTATGGCTATGTTTGTTTGATTTGATATTTTACGTGCTCTGCAACACTATTTAGGACATTTTAGAGACGTTAATTCCATTTTTGTGCGACTTTTTTCACAGATTGAGACGTAGAGACATCTCAAGCCTATGACACCTATAGGGCCTAGGACGCACCGACTCGCACCACTTGGCCTTAGCAGGCTTAGTTCTTCTAAACGGTTTACCAGTACTCATTTGCAGGCAGTTTCTGCTCTGGATGGAAGCATCATGCAGCCAATCTAATTCTCCAAGCCGCGATGACCGGCGACTATAAAATGGCTTTATAGAGTCTATATTTTATGTGAACATATGACACCTATAGTTTTAAATCACATATTGTTTCCATTTTTGTTTCACTGTTTAGCAATGTTCTCTGCTTATTTGAATGAAATATCTAATTTGTAAAGCCCATGAGAGGTTGGTTGGGAGTGGGGGGGGGGGGGGTGGTGTGAGGCAAAGGTGACGTGTGTCTTGCGTCACTTTGGCGTCCATCTGATATTGGCTTACCGTTGGTTAAGATAAAGGTAGAGAGGGGATGATGTTATTTCTTCTGATGATGTTATTTCTTCTGTTTCTACACTTCCATTCGTTTTCCTCTTACTCCTCCGTCTCTCATTTTCATCTCTGCTATCTCTTCTATCTCTTTCCTCCCTTTTTTAGGGCCAGGACACAAAATTACTCACTGAATGAGACCGTCCAATGCATATAAGCCTTTTGGTTTCATTGGTCGGCAGGACTTGAGTTGTCATTTCATCTCAATGTTGCCGGGTAAAAGTCCCACAAAATTGGAAGCAACGCCTCCAAAATGACCTAAATGATGTTGACGGGGACGTTAAACCTCAATTCAAACAAACAAATGATACGCCCCCGCCCATCGGGCTTGGAGAAATAGAATGTGCTGCATGATGTACACCAGGCACTCAATGTGCTGGTAACGTCTAAGTAACGTCGATGCAATGTAGTGGCAAACACTCACTATAAAATGAACGGGCGTGATGTGGTATTTAACCATTATCATGCTGGACAAGTCAGTCCTACCTTTCAGATATATATTCAGATCAGGAAGCCATCTGGTCTGGATCTACAGTGTTTGTCATGAAGAAGTGAGCTGAATAAATACAGTAAATGGAGTAATGTCATTCTTTGATATTTTGCAATGGGCGTGGATAAAATAATTGTAATTGTTGTGGTATTTAACACTTATAATGCTTTTTAAGACAAATGCTTCCTTTGCACCCCCACCCCTCCACACACACCATGCGCCATTGTTAGTAAGACTGAGCGCGTTCATCTCTGTCTGGTGCAGTAGGGCCTGACCTCAATGTCACAAGGTGCCCAGATAGTGACATACAAGTTAGCTCTGTATTGTCAAAGGAATCGCACCCCCCACCCCCGCCTTCACAGACACCATGGGTCACTGTTAGTTAGACTGAGCCCGTTCATCTCCGTCTGGTGCACTAGGACCTGACCCTCAATGTCTACAAGGTGCCCTGACAGTGACATACACTGTATTGTCAAAGTGATCCACCCCCCCCCCCCACCCCCACCCCCCCACACACACACCAAGAGTCATTGTTTGTTAGACTGAGCCTGCTACTAGGACCTGACCCTAAATGTGTCCACAAGATACCCAGATAGTGACATACAAAGTCAGCTCTGTATCGCCGTCAAAGGGACCCCCCCCCCCCCCCTTTCACCTTCACCATGAGGCATTGTTAGTTAGACTGATCCTGTTCATCTCCGTCTGGTGCACTAGGACCTGACCCTCAATGTTCACAAGATGCCCAGATAGTGACATACAAGTCAGCTCTGTATTGTCAAATGGATGGATACCGCCCCCCCCCCACCCCCCCCCCCCTTGTCTCCATAAGTTATTGTTAGTTAGTTAGTTAGAATGAGCCCGTTCATTTCCGTCTGGTGCACTAGGTCCTGACAGTTTCCCAGATAGTGACATAGAAGTCAGCGCTGACTTCTTCCTCAAAAAAGAAAACAATTTTGAAGGAATGTTCCATGAGTGCCACTCTGACAATTATCCAATCCAGAAAAAAATATATAACCCTTAAAATGACTTAAGTTCCTAAATAGCTAGATTGATTTGGAAATAATTTCGCAGAAATGTTCCTTGGGAAACCGTCCCCTCCACCTTATATTACCTGCCATAAGGATCAGCTGAGCGATCCAGGGCCTTCATGGCCCTCTTATTTGAATGAAGATGATGTATATTTTCATTATTTCTAGTCTAATCATAGATTGAATATGCTTGTTAGAACAGACTCAATGAGGCGGTTCTAACGTGTACCCACAATCTATGTGTTTGCACTAAAATAAGGAATGGTAATAATTACCTCTTAAACCCCGCTTTTCTCTATTATAAAGTGGGGTTTAGAGGAGCCATAATATAATGGACTTTTAACCTGATGCGAAGAGCACACAACGAAGACTATGAATAGACAGCGCGGATGCGCAGACTGATCTGAATTTCGATGGGTGCACGTGCCAATGGCAGGAATATGAAATGACTGCAAATAGCCATTTTAACGTTTTTTGGCTATTTGCAGTTGACTGCAAATAGCCATTATAACGTTTTTTGGCTATCTGCAGGTGACTGCAAATAGCCATTTTAACGTTTTCTGTCTATTTGCAGTTGACTGCAAATAGCCATTTTAACGTTTTTTGGCTATTTGCAGTTGACTGCAAATAGACTCTTCCTAAATGTTATTAGTGTAAAACTGGAGGGCAGTTCTTGAACTTTTAAGATTCCTAACAACTACATATATAGAGAGTGTTAAACAACTGTGCATGAATCAAGATTGGCGAAACAACACCATTACGATAACGCATCCCGGTGATATAGCGCATTTTTCAAACCTAAAAAAACGTAGTTTTTCTGACGAAAATTTGTGATATTTTCCTTATTTACTGTCTAAACATAGGTTTTGGGTGCTCGTTAGAACCGCCTCATTGAGGCGGTTCTAACGAGTACCCACAACCTATGTCTTGGAGCAGGAATAAGGAAAATAATGTTTACCCCCGTAAACCCCAGTTTTCTTGTACACCAGACAAGGGAATCCGTGATTTTACCCTGGTCTCGGGATAATTGTGCTGAGCGGAACCTCGGCGTAGCCTCGGTCCCGCTCAGCACGGTCATCCCTCGGGTTGGAAACGCCCATCTACAACAGAACCCCATATTAGATTCTTATATTCTCTATATAAAGTGGGGTTTAGGGAGGTCTTTATTTCACGGACTTGTTAACGTGATAGAGCAGAAGAAAACAACCAGATAGAGGCCCGAACTAAAGACATAACACATCTTAGATTCATCTCTAAAATCATCACGAAAACATTCCTTTATAATGTATCCCCCCTTGAACCCCACTTTTATATTTCTTATTTCAGCCCTAAAATATAGATTGTAGAAACTCGTTAGAACCGCCTCACTGAGTACCGACGATCTATATTTTGAGCAGAAATAAGAAAAAAAAATATCACAAATTATATCTTACATTTTTTTTCGGCGGTAAAGTTTACAATGTATTTGTATAGGCGTGTTTTCGTAATGGATTTTAGATGGGGCCGTTACATAGTCGGACTGCATCCGGTCTTGATACGGTCGTTCATTTTAACAAGTCAGTGCAATGGGGAAAAAGCATCAGGTTAAAAAGTACGTGTAAAAACACACCCCTCTAACCCCCACTTTATATCGAGAAAAGTGAAGTTTAATTGGATCTCCCATCTTTGATTTAAGAAAAAAAATATTTTCATGTAGTTTGTTTTCTTCTGCACTGTTCAATATAAGATAAAGTATTGTTGTTTAATTCCGTCATTTATCACATCACGAAAAAACGCCTATATAATTTCCATCCCCTCGAACCCCACTTTTATATAGTAAAACTGGGGTTTACATGGGGTAAACCTTATTTTTCTTATTTCTGCTCTAAACTATAGACTGTGAGTACTCGGTAGAACCGCCTCGGTGAGGCGGTGCGGTTCTAACGAGTACCCACAGTCTATAGTTTAGAGCAGAAATAAGAAAAATATCACAATTTTTCACCTAAAATTTTTCGTTTTTTCGGTGATAACGTTTACAATGTATTTGTATACGAGTGTTTTCGTAATCACTTAAGAAATAGCCTTTGCAATGTCATTCAATCTTGTCGTACATTTGCTTGTAAATCAAACAAGCGACCCCTGCATTTGTAGTCATCTTGCACGTAGGTGTGCATAAATATTGTATACGTTACTATTTTTAATGTTTATGTTGATTTTGGGAAAATGTATTAAGGAAAAGAGAAAAAGAAAGTTTAATAGGTACTAAGATAAAATTTTATGCAAGCTTGCATGGCAAATCTGGCGACTGGTCAGTCACAGCATCCATACTATATGTATATCTTATCTTCTTGTACACCAAATAAGGAAATCCTTGGTTTTAGTCAATTCTACCCCAAATCGTTTGATAAATGTACTGGTTAAATGCCGTTGTTAAGAATGACGTCACACCACGTTACGTGACGTCACTAAACATCACTGTAGTGTCATCACAATATGACGAACGTCGGCAACCGTAGTGACTGCAGTATTAAAAATCCATGCTAAGAAATGGAAGATACGCAAACAAAAGAATACTACATGAGTATGAGTGGTGGATAGAAAAGTACGTCCCTCGGGATCACTGTCCGGCATCACGAAGCTAGCCTCGTGATCCCGGACAGTGACCCTCGGGTCGGATTTTTCCACCCACCCCTAACACCCATGTGTGATTCTTATCTTCTTGTACCTTGACTACACAGGAAAATAACTGTTGTTCCATAACTTTTTTGTGACTTTAACGACAACTCAAAAAAAAAAAGGAAAGGTCTATTGCCAGTCGACTGGCAATAGCCAAAACACGTTAAAATGGCTATTGACAGTCGACTGGCAATAGCCAAAACACGTTAAAATGGCTATTGACAGTCGACTGGCACTAGCCATTTCAACGTATTTTGGCTATTGCCAGTCGACTGGCACTAGCCATTTTAACGTATTTTGGCTATTGCCAGTTGCTTCTGGTTTTTTTTTTTTTTGTTGTTTTTTTTTTTCTCTCATTTTTTATTTATACCATACGATTGTTATTATTTTTACAGCGATCATATCTCATATACACCATGATCCTGGGCAGACAAACATATACTGCGCCGCTCCGAGGCGGTTCTAATGTTTGTCCATCCTCAACGGTTTTTAGCAATAAATCAGCTAACAGGTCCTTATGAGGACCACCTGTTAACACCACTTTATACCGAAAAAATATGGACTTTACAGGGGCATACCTCAATCTCCTATATTCTTTGCTTAGACCATAGAAGTTTGATAACTGATTGAGGCGTTTCTACCGAGTACCCACAATCTATGTTTAGACTGAAAACAACACTCAAATTTCAGCTGAACGATGCTAGTTCTGGATATAAAATGGAGTTAGTTTATGATTTTCTTTCCTGATTCCCTGCTACATACATTCTTGTTTCCAAATACATACATGGATATTGCATCGCATCGAGGCGGTTCTAATCAGTGTCCATCATCATCGGTTTAGCAGTACTAACAAGTCCGTATAAGGAACACTTCTGTTAGCTGCACTTTATACAGAGAAAGTAAGATTTACATGGGTGTATCTTATTCTCATATCATAGATTTACTGGGAATAGAGACCTATCTAATTGATAACTAATTGAAATGAAATTAGTACATTTGTTTCTTTTTTTGATTTGAGGTTTAACGTCCCCGTTAACAAGGTATAGGTCATCTTGGAGACGTTGCTTCCAATTTTGTGGGACCTTTAACCGACACCTCAAGCCCTGCCACCCAGTGAAACCAATAGGGTTTATATGCATGGGCGGTTGGACTCGCACCACTTTAGAACCTCAAAGCGATTTACCAGTACTCGCGTGCAGTCGGTGTCAGCTCTGCGTGGAAACGTCATGCAGCCAAATCTATTTCTTCAAGCCCCGATGGGCGGGGGCCAGAAATTAGTACAAACTTACAAACTGGGAAAGTATTTTTACTAATTACAATTAACACATTCTGATTGGAAAGTAAAGGAATGTATCAGCCACCCCCTCCCTAACACCACCTCAAGAATATGGGATGTTTTGTCCACCCTGTCAAATGAGCATGGGACGTTTTGTCCACCCTGTCAATATCGTGTTAGACGTTTTGTCCACCCTGAAAAAATGATGTGGGGCGTTTTGTCCGCCCTGAAAAAATGACATGGGACGTTTTGTCCGCCTGGTCAAAAAAGGCATGGGACGTTTTGTCCATGGGACTTTTTGTCCTACATTCGATACCGACGTCCCTTTTGTTGATATACGCAAATAGACACATGCCGCATCTGATCTGGGCCTTTACTGGTCAATCAACTATATTCGAAACATTATAATATCACGAGAAAGAAACCTGTTTATGCCATACGTTTCGAAAACACGTCTATTCATATATTTTCATAATTCTGCTAAAAACATAGATTGTGGGAACTCGTTAGAACCGCCTCGGCAAGTAACGAGTATACAACATTTATGACTGAGAGCAGAAATAAGGAAAATAATATGAACCCCTATAAACCCCAGTTCTATTATATAAAAATGAGGTTTAAGGGGGTCAAAATTATTTTGTTTTGTTTGTTTGATTTGAGGTTTTCAGTCCCCGTCAACACTGTATAGGTCATTTTGGAGACGGTGACTCCCATTTTCGTGGGACTCAAATCAAACAAACAAAATTTGTCCTCCCTACCAAAGTTAAGCAGTGTGCCATTGTCCTGTGGGATAGTGTCCGATAGGTTTTTGCCCTAGTGGGCTTTTGTTACAGTGGGCTCTTGTCCGTTCATAATAATGGCACTTTCTGTGTCCCCGCCTGCTAATGATGCAGAAAGCAAACTTCCTTGCACATAAGCCCTCTTATTACATAAAAGTCTGTTGTTTATGGGTGTCTGCTCACAAACCCGGGCATATGAATAAAATGCAGTCAATTCGATGTGAACATGAACAACGCTTTATACCCTGAACAACCCCAGTCCTTTTCTCTATATAAATTGTATTGGCTAATCGGACTTAATGTCTGACAGAGGAATTCTCGAGTGATCAGCGGGTTTCTGTTACTGTGTTTTCTGAGAAAATCACCAGCATCTAAGAATTTAACTTGATGCAAACTTACGTTAAACGGGCGACTGGTAATAGTCAAAAAAAGTTAAAATCCCTTAGTGACAGTCGACTGGTAATAGCCAAAACACGTTAAAATGGCTATTGCCAGTCGACTGTCACTAGCCATTTTAACGTATTTTGGCTATTGCCAGTCGACTGTCACTAGCTATTTTAACGTATTTTGGCTATTGCCAGTCGACTGTCACGAGCCATTTTAACGTATTTTGGCTATTGCCAGTCGACTGTCACTAGCCATTTTAACGTATTTTGGCTATTGCCAGTCGACTGTCAATAGCCACTCCGAAAAAAAAATCCATAATCCGAAAGCCTCTCTTGCAGAAGTGGTTTCATTGGTACATTGAACATAGAACCAGAAATCGTAATGAGAGCGGTGAAATTAAAGAAATGTTTTCCGTAATTTATGCATGCCGTTAGCCTGCTTTAGATTTTTTTTTAATGTTACAAACATTGGCGTTCATTTTAAAGGTGCATTATTGAGCTACCGGGTCTCAATTTTTTATTCTGGCTTTCATTTTCAGTGCATACTCCTTTGTCATGTGTACACTTTTGAAGCCAAATACAGCTTCAGAACTTTGTGAAAATGGTCGTTTTCATTCGTGTTTACCCTTCGCTCTGAACATGTGTTCGGAATTTCTGTTCTAAAAATAAATCTGTCGCTTTACACATACATGGAGACAGTATCGTCTCTGAGTGTCGTTACTTATGGCATGCTATTCAGCGTCATATGTGTTTCCGATTCATGCATGGCCTAAGCAAACAAGGCCAAAATGAACGTCGCATAACATCATATATGGGGATTCTATTTTTGTCACGAACTAAAAATAGATCTAACTTGTGTTCGAAACCTAGTATAGGGAATCCCTCTCAAACTCGTTTACCTGTCATCATAATTGTTCGCATTTTTTGCATAAAATGCATTCATTTGTATTGTTTTAAAGAAAAATACCGACTATATGTATTTTATTTTTGGAAGCATTTTCTCCAGATAGCTCAATAATGCACCTTTAAAGTCATCAACTTTAAAATCCCAAATTTAATATAATCCTAAAAAAGAGCAAAAAACAAAACAAATCTGCAACAAGAGGTGCATATTGTGCCCGTCTTAATATATATATCAACTGCTAGTCAGCAAAAATGGTGCTATGGCAGAATTTATCTCTAACCCAAAACCACGACAGAACTAAGGGCGAGGAAGCAAGAAATTTATATACATCAGAGAACTGAAAAATGTCGAATCTACATTTTTTTTCTTGGCCAGACTAGCTAGCCGATTTAAAATTTCTATATTCGTCAAGCTTGATTTAATGGTGATGGTAACACCTTCAGAGGAGGTAACTCTTTCAAAAGAATTTTCGTCTCCCATGCCAATTGGGGTCAACTCTTAAAGGAAAGAAATTCTTTCCTTTAAGAGCTGATCCCTTTTCCGTGAGAAAGAGCTTATAGAAAAGCGAACAGAAAGTTCCGAAAGTTGTCTCCCTTTGAAAACTGGCGGACAAATTTGCTAGGTGTTCCCATTACCCTTAAACTATCAACTGGATGCAAAACTTGCCTGACGCAATCCGAAGTTCACAAACAATCGCCCTAGAAGCCTCTGAGGTGTTGTGGTTACGCTACTTGCCTTGTAAACCAGGGGTCGCAGGATCCCGGCCTTCTATAGACTTTCGGATGAGTCTTAACCGAGGTCCCGTCTCCGTATGACCTTAGCTGTTGGCTTGACGTAAAACTCAAACACACACTCACTCAAACAATCGCCTCATTAGCGCTCTCATTGCTGCGATTTTCAAACACCCAGCTATCGCTAAATTTTGCGCCTGTACCGTAGCTTAATTATAATAATATGTAACCTAGGTCATATATAAGGCAGGTTATGCCATAGTTTGATTAGGTCATCTGTACTACCTGACTTATCTCGCCTCACGTCTTCATAGGGGAGGAAAAAAGAGAAGAAGAAGAAAAAAATGGATGGACACAAAACAATTATTGTTCCAATAAAAGAGGTCCATGCTTTCAGTGTTCGTTGTATGCGCGCTGCTGGGGTATGTGAGGCTGATGCCGAGACACTTGCCGATCTTCTAGTAGCTGCCGACCACAGGGGCCATTACAGTCATGGCTTAAACAGATTAGGTATAGTCTTTTATCCTGGTATGCCATCCCAGCAGGCACTCAACGTTGAACTAACGTTGAAACAACGTTGAAAACGTTGTTTCAACGTTAGGTCAACGTTGAGTAAACGTTTTGTGCCTGCAGGGATTTTGTTTTACTTTGGACCGTATCAAGGAAAATGTACTCGTCACGTTGACAATTCCTTGTAAGGATCACACCTCTAAATCTCACTTTACGTTGAGAAAAGTGGGTTAAAAACGGGGGATTTTGTGCTCCAAAACATAGAATGTGGGTACTCGTTAGAACCGCGCATCCACACTCTATATTTAGACTAGAAATAAAAAAAAAATGTTACACATTTTTATTTGAAAAGAAAAACTGACAGAGAGAGAAACAGTAAAATTCCTATATTAAGACCGCCTTTGGGACTGTTCAAAAGTGGTCTTTAAGACCATTTTTGAACAGTCCCAAAGGTGGTCTTTGACCAGAGGACACTGTAAGCAGAAAGAATAACTCCATTCTTCTAAAAGAGTCTTTTAAAGCAGAATTAATCTTATTTTTAAGTGGTCTTAATAGCGGAATTTCAATGTATATTAATGGACGCCATTTTTAGCGCATGGGCGTTTTATCGCAATGTTTTCCACCACCATTTTACTTAAGGATAATGGCCCCCGCCCATAGGGGCTTGAAGAAACATATGGGCTGCATGATGCTTCAACGCAGAGCTGAATCCGGCCCGCACACTAGTACTGGTAAACCGCTTAGAGGATCTAAGCCTGTCCAGGAACCGCGGTGCGAAGCGGACCGTCCATGCTAATAAACCCTATTGGTTTCATTGTGCAACAGGGCTTGAGATGTCATTTCATCTCAGTGTCGTGTAAAAGTCCCACAAAAATGGAAGCAACGTCTCCAAAATGACCCTTACAGTGTTGACTGGGACGCCAAACCTCAAATCAACCAGTCAACTTAAGGATAATGTCGGCCCCGCC
This sequence comes from Lucinisca nassula, assembly GCA_963580285.1. NCBI lineage: Eukaryota > Metazoa > Mollusca > Bivalvia > Lucinida > Lucinidae > Lucinisca > Lucinisca nassula. The sequence goes on along the minus strand of OY757025.1, from coordinate 118,644,560 downwards.
CATCGGGGCTTGAAGAAATAGATGGTCTGCACGATGCTTCAGGTTTGTTTCGGCGGCAATGTTGGGTAAAGTCCCACAAAATTAGAAGCAGCGTCTCCAAAATGACACAAATAGTGTTGATGGGGACTTAATATCTAATTCAAACAAACAAACAAAACATAGTGTTGGTACTCGTTAGAACCGCCTCATTGATGCGGTTCTAACGAGCACACACAATCTATATTTAGACTAGACATAAGAAAATGTTTAACATTTTTATTTTCAAAAATCAAATGATAGATAAAGAGATTTAAAAGACGCCATTTTTAGCGCATGGTCGTTTTAACGCAATGCTTTCCATAGCATTTTACATTAGGATAACACCCCCGCCCCCTGTGACTCAGTACACATGCAACAATAATATTAATTGCAAACATAGATTGTGTTTGCTCGATGCTCGTTAAAACCGCCTAAATCTATGACTTGGAGCAGAAAAAAAAGAATGTTGGAGTTACGGGGGAATTCATTACACGGACTGTTGACGTGATAGCAAGGACAGAAAAATCGCGGAAAAGGTGGGCATAAAGGTAAGGACTTTCATTTTTGGTTTAGAAACTATAAGACGTTCTGAGAGCTACGGTCATGTAGTAACATTCAAAGCATTTGAGCCTTTTTTCTTTTTTTTTTTTAAATGTAATGCCATTTATCTTTTTTTCAAGACATTTTTTATAAAACGACAAACATAAATGAACATAGCAACAAATAAGATGGGTATACATGTACGTTGATAACGGAAGGATATTTTTCGTTATTTATGCATAAAACCTATATTATTGGTATTCATTAGCACCGCCTCAGCGAGGGGGTTCTAATGAATACCCACAATCATCACGAAAACATGCCTATACTATATACACCCCTTGCATCCCACTTTTAAACAGCCTAACGGCGTTTGCTGGGGAAGACTTTATTTTTCTTATTTCTGTTCTAAGAATAACTATTTTTAATCTTAATTTTGTGTTGTTGCATTACTACGAAAACACACCCGTGCGGCATTTTTCTTACCTCCAAAATGGCTACTTTTCTGGTGAAAATCCGTAATATTTTTCTTATTTTACTGCAAATATAGGTTGTGGGTGCTCGTTAGAACCGCCTCATTGAGGCGGTTCTGACGCGTACCTACAACCTATGGCTTGGAGCAGAAATAAGAAAAATAATTGATACCCCCGTAAACCCCAGTTTTCTCTATATAAAGTGGGGTTTAAGGGGATGTTCATTTAACGGACATGTTCACGTGATGTTTTTTTTTTTTTTTTTTGTTGTTGTTTCGGCGGTCAAATTGCAATGTATTTGTATAGGCGTGTTTTCATAATGATAGGGACAATTCAAGACATTTTAATAACACAGCAAAAATTAGATCATCACGAAAACACACCTATATAATTTTGACCCCCTTGAACCCCACTTTTATGTAGTAAAACTGGGGTTTACGGGTGTATACCTTATTTTTCTTATTTCTGTTCTAAAATATAGTTTGTGGGTACTCGTAAGAACCGCCTTGATGAGGCGGTTCTAACGAGTGCCCACAATCTATATTTTGAGCAGAAATAATAAAAATATCACACTTTTTCATCATAAATTTTTCATTTTTTCGGCGATTAAGGTGGCAATGCATTTGTATAGGCGTGTTTGCGTAATGTGAACATAGCAACAGATAAGATGGGTATTTGTTGATAACGGAAGGATAATTTTCCTTATTTTATCCATACAAACCTATATTATTGGTATTCATTAGCACCGCCTCAGCGAGGGGGTTCTAATGAATACCCACAACATAGGTACACATGACAAAATTTTCCTATAATAATCACCAAAATCATTACGAAAATATGCTTATACAAATACATTGTAAACTTTACCGCCGAAAAAACTAACATTTTAAGATGAACAAATGCGATATTTTAGCTCACCTGTCACGTAGGTGAGCTTTTGTGATCACTTTTTGTCCGTCGTCAGTCGTGCGTGTGTGCGTGCGTGCATAAACGTTTTCTTCAAACGACATCTCCTCCTAAACCACAGATCGGATTTTGACCAAACTTCACAGGAATGATCCTTGGGTAGTCCCCTTTCAAAGTTGTTCATAATGGTTCCGGTCCGTTGCACATCTAGGTCACAGGAGCCAAAAATGGATTTTTTTACTGAAAACTTCAAAAATCTTCTTCGCTGAAACCGCACGGCCCAGGGCTTTGATATTTGGTTTGAAGCTTCATCTAATGAACCTCTACCAAGATTGTTCAAATTATAGCCTTCCTGCCAAAAATGCCCCCGCCCCGGGGCCCTTTGATTTTACATTGACTTATATGGGGAAAATCTTAAAAAATATTCATCTCTGAAACTGCAAGGCCCGGGTCTTTGATATTTGGTGTGAAGCTTCATCTAGTGGACCTCTATCAAGATTGTTCAAATCATAGCCTTCGGGCCAAAAATGCCCCCTTGGTTTTACTTATATGGGGAAAATCTTAAAAAAAATCTTCTTCTCTGAAACCGCAAAGCGCAGGTCTTTCATATTTGGTGTGAAGCTTCATCTAGTGGACCTCTATCAAGATTGTTCAAATTATGGCCCTAGAGCCAAAAATGCCTCCGCCCCGGGGCACTTTGGTTTTACATAGACTTATACAGGGTAAATATTGTAAAATCTTCTTCTCTGAAACCGCAAGGCCCGGGTCTTTGATATTTGGCGTGAAGCTTCATCTAGTGGACCTCTATCAAGATTTTTCAAATTATAGCCCTGGGGCCAAAAATGCCCCTGCCCCGGGGCCCTTTGGTTTTACAAATTCTTATATAGGGAAAATCTTTTAAAATCTTTTTCTCTGAAACCGCAAGGCCCAGGTCTTTGATATTTGGTGTAAAGCTTCATCTAGTAGACCTCTATCAAGACTGTTCAAATTATAACCCTGTGGCCAAAATGACCCTTGCCCCGAGGCCCTTTGGTTTTACATTGATTTATATAGGGAAAATCTTTAAAAAGCTTCTTTCACTGAAACCAGAAGGCTCAGGTCTTTGATATTTGATATGAAGCTTCATCAAGTGGACCTCTATCAAGAGTATTCAAATTGTAGCCATGTGGCCAAAAATGCTCCCTTCCGCGGGGCCCACAGGTTTTATATAGACTTATTTAGGGAAAACATTTAAAAATTCTTCTTGCCTGAAACCAGAAGGCTTAGGTCTTGATATTTGGTATGAAGCTTTATCTTGTGGACCTCTAACAAGATTGTTCAAATTATAGCCCTGGGGCCATAAATGGCCCCTCCCCGAGGCTCACTGGTTTTACATAGACTTATACAGGGAAAACCTTTAAAAATTTTCTTGTCTGAAATCCCAAGGCCTAGGTCTATGATATTTGGTATGAAGCTTTGTCTAGTAGACCTCTACCAAGATTGTTCAAATAATAGCCCTGGGGCCAAAAATCGGCTTCCCCAGTGCCCACTGGTTTAACATACACTTATATAGGGGAAACCTTTGAGAATGTTCTTGTCTGAAATCAGAAGGCCAAGGTCTTCGATTTTTGGTATGAAGCTTCATCTAGTGGACCTTTACCAAAATTATTCAAATTATAGTCCTTGTCTGAAACCAGAAGGCCAAGGTCTTTGATATTTGGTATGAAGCTTCGTCGTATGGATTTCTACCAAGATTGTTCAAATTATAGCCCTGGGGCCAAAAATGCACCCCAACCCCCCTCCGGGCCAGCAGGTTTTATATAGACTTATGTACAAGGAAAACCTTTAAAAATCTTCTTTTCTTGAACCAGAAGGCTCCAGTATGAAACTTCACCTATTAGACCTCCCTCAAGATTATGCAAATTATAGCCCATGGGCCAATAATGGCCCTCCCTGGGACCCACTTATTACACCATGGAACAGGTGAGCGATCCAGGGCCATCATGGCCCTCTTGTTCTTTTTTCTGCTCCATATATAGATTGTGGGTACTCGTTAGAACCGCCTCATCGATATTATATATTTTAGAGCAGAACTCAGAAAAATACCCAAGTTTTACTATATAAAAGTGGGGTTAAAGGGGATCAAAAATATATAGACGTGTTTTCATGATGTGATGAGCTTAAAGTAGAGCGAAATGAAATTTAAATGAGTTTTGTTTTTGTTTTGTTTTTTAACGAATTGGTGTAGACGTAGGGGTTAACACGGAAAGATAGCCATTAGTTACCCACAGTGAATGTTGACCTTTACAAGTATAAACTTTCACAAGCAGGAAAATGGCCCATAACAAGTATAAGCTTTCGCCCACGGACAGAGCTCTGGCACAGTATTGCTATGACGGGTATTTTGTACAAACCCATATTTGCTACAGGCTAATACAAAATACACATCTACAAAAACTCACGACGGACCACACCTATCCAATAAGCTTCCCAGGAGCTTTCGGCTTTCATGAGCTATCAATATTGCCTTGCCTTAGCATTTTTTGGATTAATCTTCAATTAGTCTTCTATAAAGCGTAGGAAAGTTTTCTACTTAACTTCTCCAAACGTTTTCCAGCAGTCCATTTGATAAGATGTTACAAGCATACTGAAGTTTCACATGTGCCTTTATAAAGATGAAAAAGTACTTTTGACAACATTAAAGAATGTGAAATGTTGACATTAGGAAAACATGTCCGTGTGAAATAATGGCGTCCAACATGGTGTCAGAAGTGACAAATTTGAGGTAAAAATGATAACATCTTTCTTATTTCAGCTTTTAACATAGATTGTGTGTGCTCGTTAGAACCGCCTCATTGAAGCGGTTCTAACGTGTACACACAACCTATGTAATGGAGCAAAAATAAGAAAAATAACGTATACCCCCGTAAACCCCAGTTTTCTCTATATAAAGTGGGGTATGGGGGGATGGGGGTCTTCATTTCACGGACTTGTTCACGTGATGACATTTCAGACATTATACTTCAAGTGGCAGGATCCTGGGTGCAAACTGGCAATTAAATATTGCCAAAACAGTTTATTGTATAAAAGACATTTCTGGGATATAACACATTTAATATGTGCTCAACGTAGACCTAGCTTTTTGTAAAAGCTATACTTGTTAACATGTAAGCTTTGGTTCAGCTAGTCCTTTTGTTATTTATAAACAGATCCATCGTTGATAACTGGTCTTTTATTAATCTGAAGATCTTTCAAGGACGTTGAAATTGGTGTCAAATGAATAAAACCATCTTTTACCTAGTTTGAACTAATTTAAGATGAACAAAACTGCTACGAATGTCTAAATTAGAATTAAATAAATTAACCTGCCTTATGAACTAGTGTTACAGGAATAAAACGAACTTTTACTGAAGTTTAAGCTAGTGTCAATAAATAAACATATATTTCAGGAATAGAATTTTAATCCAGTTGTAAATTAACCAATTGTTTGTACACTTGACATGTACCAGGTACAGAAACAACAAACACACCCCTAAAAGTTAGCACTAGTTTAAACTTCCTTTGACATAAGTTTATTTATTTAATACTATTTAAAATTTCCCTTTAATATAGGTTTATTCTTTTCAAACTCCACCGCAGGACCTCAAGGGAATAGTTTTGACTTTACTCCAAACTGTTCACCAAGTGAGGTCGCGCCTGAGAGTGTAATAACGTCATGTAAGAAATTTGATAAGCCACCAGTGGATTAAATATGTAAATTAGTTAGATACGCCCCGTAACGTTACACGTACGCTATCTTTAATGACGTTGCGTTTACTAATGGCGGACTACTGACACTTTTGTCAAACAATCGTGAATAAAATGCGTTTTAAATGTCAAATGATAAACAGAATACAATACAAAGCCTCGCATTTTATCCATTTTCCTCAACTCGTTTAATAGTACATGAACACTCATGTAAGATCCTCTATTTAAACTTTGCCTTTAAGATAGGTGTTTTCTTTCCAAACTCGTCCACAGCACCTCAGGGCAATAGTTTTTGACTTTACTCCAAACTGCCATGAAATACTGTTTCCTGCACACCAGAAAAGGCAATCCATAGTTTTAGCTTGGGATAGAATATAAGAATCGTATATGGGTGTGAGGGGTGGATGGAAAATCTGTCCCGAGGGACACTGTCTGGCATCACGAGGCTTACTTAGTGCGGATTTTCAATGCTGCAGTCACTTCGGTTACCAATGTCCGCCATATTGTTTTGACACTGCAGGTATATTTAGTGACGACACGTAACCTGCATGACGTCAACCTTAACGACGGCGCATACGAGGTCGTAATCAACCAGTGCATTTATCAAACACGCGATTATATTCGATTTTGGGTCGGAACACCAGGGTCAGAACATAAATTTCTATCACAGGGTAAAAGCGAGGATTTCCTTGTCTGGTGTGCAAGAATATATGAATCTTATATGGGTGTGAGGGGTGGATGGAAAAATCCGTCCCGAGGGACACTGTCCGGCATCACGAGGCTTGCCGAGTGATGCAGGACAGTGATCCCGAGGGACGGATTTTTCTATCCAGCCCTCACATCCATATTGGATTTTTTTTCTTGCATACCTTCCATTTCTTAGCGCGGAATTTCAATGCTGCAGTCACTTCGGTTAGCAACGTCCGCCATATTGTTTGACACTGCAGGAATATAAAGTGACGTCACGGATTGTGCATGACGTCAACCTTAACGACGGCGCATACGAGGTCGAAATCAACCAGTGCATTTATCAAACACCCGATTATATTCGATTTGGGGTCGGAACACCAGGGTCAGAGCATAAATTTCTATCCCAGGGTAAAATCACGGATTTCCTTGTCTGGTGTGCAAGAATATAAGAATCTTATATGGGTGTGAGGGTGGATTGAAAAATGCGTCCCGAGGGACACTGTCTGGCATCACGAGGCTTGCCGAGCGATGCCGAACAGTGATCCCGAGGGACGGTTTTTTCTAACCACCCCTCACACCCATATTGGATTCTTTTTCTTGCATACCTTCCATTTCTATTGCGAATTTTGTGATGACACAACAGGAATGTTTAGTGAGGTCACGCATGACGACGCCGCGCAAGAGGTTGTAATCAACCATCGCATTTATCAAACACGCGATTATATTCGATTTGGGGTCGGAACAACAGGGTCAGAACATAAATTTCTATCCCAGGGTAAAATCACTGATTTCCTTGTCTGGTGTGCAAGAAATTCTGTTCTAACCCTGGTGTTCTTACCCAAAATCGAATATTCTCGCGTGTTTGATGAATGCATTGGTTGAATATGACCTCATATGCCCCGTCGTTACTTTGAGGTGGACGGCACAGCAGGTTATGTGACGTCACTAAACATTCCTGTAGTGTCATAACAATATGGCGGACATCGGTAACCGAAGTGACTGCAGCATTAAAAATCCGCGTTAAGAAATGGAAGGTATGCAAGAAAAAGAATACTATATTGATGTGAGGGGTGGATAGAAAAATCCGTCCCTCGGGATCTTATATATACTCTTTGGCTCGAACTACTCCTCTGTCGAACACATTTTCATGGTCCCAAAGGTATTTGAGCCATTGAAGTTGGACTTACAAGACAATAGAGAAACATGTTACGGATCATTCAAAGCCTAACAGGACACTTTTTAAGTTATTGTCATCCATTGCATCCCGGCTTAGTTCCAGATACCTTGTCTGGATCCAGCTAGTTCAGGACGAGAGAGTGCGGTTGACTCTGTGCGCCTCTCCTTCACGGTTATCCAATTCTCAGTGCATGTCCTCTTCACTCACAGTAATCTTTATTATTATCCGAACCATACAAAAAGCCCTGTGTCGAATGGCGAGCGGCGGATGAGGAATCACTGTTAGCTGTAGTTGCGGACGCGCACACCATATGGTCATTTCCTTAAGAACGGAGCACCATAAAAAAGGACTATAGAGATTTCCCGGTGAAGACGAAATGGATATCGTCACTGCAAACAGTGTAGATACGATGTGTTTGATTTTCACTGTTTGTAATTTGATACGATATGTCATCGAAAACTAACACGTGTACTGTGCCTAGGTAATGTCAGTTATCTTTACGTAAACTGTGTTTGTCAGAAATTATGTCACGCACGTTCGGAACGTCATTTAGATGTTGGTGAGGTCTATTTTAGCTTGCCAGATGCAAACTTTTAGTTTACGCCCCATATACACTTCTTAAGGGGAATGGGAACACTTTCAGGGGTGGCAACTCTTTCAAAAGTATTCATGTCTCCCATGTCAATAGGGGTCAACTCTTAAAGGAAAGAATTTGCTCCTGAGGAGCAAATTCTTTCCTTTAAGAGAAGACCCCTTTTTCAGTGGGACAGGGCTTATAGAAAAGCGAACAGAAAGTCCCGAAAGTTGTCTCCCTTAGAAAAAACGGCGGGAAAATCTGGTGTTTCCATTCCCTGTAATTGATGCGAACTGGTCATGGACTGAAGTGATGTCTGACGCTTTGAAATTACATTAAAACTACAGTTTGAAGCATGAAAGAAACAAAAAATTTGATTTCTTTTTTCAGTGTTAGATCAATTTTTATTTAACTCATGAACACCAAAACACATATTCACTCGTGGATAATATCAAAATTGATCTTACACTGAAAAAAAATCTAATATCCTCTATATCACGCCGAAGGAACTAGAAAATTGTGGATACAAACAAAAGCCCGTCCCACACTTTATTAAGATTGGTCATTGCCAGTTATAACAGAAAAACTACTATAGCGGCTCCTGACAGCAAAACTTGCACGTAAAAAATAGAAGAAACACTATTTTTATTTTTCCATAACATTGTTACAACTCCTCGGTCGGCCATATAAGGCAAAACATGTTAATACGTCCAAATGTAAGATAATTCTTTAAATGAATGTGAAAATGCAGTGCATGTCGTAGCATTCAGAGTCGTGCATTTGGTAGGCAACGTCCCGTAAAAAGCTGATTTTGTGATCATCTGACATGTGAAGATACAGACCAAATTTTGAATCTGTAACTTTATCAATATTGTTGACAATAAAATCACATAAAAATATCGGAATATCTGATTTCATAAAAGGGTATTTAATATAAACAGTTATAAATGAAACTCGCGAGCAAGATCGTGGAATTTCCATCTTTATGCAATTTGCATTTTTACTATGACCTTGTTGCGTATCTTGTGAGCTAGAATATTTCAACATAAACGAAAGAATGAAACGTGCATTTGTGAATGTAAATGTATACATTGTCTATATATTGCTGGCTGATATTGTCATTGTTAACCCGAGAAAGAGTCGTATTGGCCCTGTTTTTTTTTTGTTTTCCTATTGGGACTATTGGTCCTCCATTTCTGGTATCGGTCTTCATTTTTGCCGTATTGGCTCTGTTTGCCATCTGTATAGTGCAGGCAGTTTTGGCAATATAAATGCTAAACTTTCATGGTTGATTAATAATGGATGAAATTTTCTCAACAGTACCAAACTCAAAAGAAATGTGGATTTTCCTGGGCATCTATCATTTTCTAACCTGTTTTTGTGTATTGTATGTAGTTGGCTGAATTTGATAGAAAATGAGGAAAAATGGACCAACCTGACGTCAGAAGATTCAATGAAGGACCTCCCCCCCCCCCCACACACACATACACAGACACTTTCCCGCTTGTAAAGGAAGCGTAAGAGATGAACACTTAACCCATTTAGTGCCAGAAACCCCAAAACCGTCGGGTACCCGAGCAAACAGTGCAGGCCCAGATCAGACGCCACAGAACGCGGCGTCTGATCAGGGCCTTCACTGTTTGCAAAAACTTCAGCCATTTTCCACTGAATAAATTTTGAAAAAACACAACTTGACACCCCTGAATTTTGGAATGGACTCCTGCTATATATAAGGAGGAAGATTCCATTTGGTACTAAAAGAGTTAACGTAGACTGGATTCGCGTTAGTTGCGGTTCTAATGATCACCTACTATCCATGTTTGGAACAGAAATTAGAAAACATATCCAAGATGTCATTTGAAAAAATTAGTTATAGCTGTGAAAGCGTAATGTCCTGCCATGTGACATGTTCGATGACCAATGAGAGGTAAGGTCCGCCGGCGCATGCGCAGTCTGATGATAACTGTAGAACCTGTCGTGCATCTCTTCATCCTGCGAGCGCAGAATTCTGATACAGCCTGCAGACTGTTTGTAGCAATTAAGCAAATTAGCCAAGGGCTTTTCTATTGGTTTAATTTCAGATATGTATTTGACGGACGTCATGGCCGGGACAACAGCGAAGCAAGGGAGGCCTAAAATTCTCAAAGAAACAGTTGCTACAGCTCTTGTAGACGGTGATAATATTCTTGGTAGGTAATGCATGAATTGTACAAATGTTTACTGGAACTCTTACCCTGCTGAAGAAATTAATTTAGCCACCGACATTTCTGAATATCCACCAATCGAATTACTTCAATTCATAAGCTTGATAGCGCAGTGGTTAACGCGTTCGACTCATGATCGAGAGGTTGTGCGTTCGAATCCGGCACCCAGTATCAATATGTGCTTGGACAAGACACGTAATGACACTGCCTCACTCTACCCAGGTGTAAATGGATAGCAGTGGTGTAATAGCCGCTGCCCCCCTCTCTCTCTCTCTCTCTCTCTCTCTCTCTCTCTCTCTCTCTCTCTCGCGTGAAAACATCCGGAATGAGTGTTCGGGAGCGATTAGATAAGCTTGAAGCTTCCATCGCAATCGAACTAAAATAAATTAGTATAAACTAACTGCTTGACTAGATCTGAAGTCATCTGATCTGGATCTATGCTATTTGCAAAGGCGGAGGTTATCGTGTTCAGCGTGATTAAGGTTTATACTTTACCCGATTTGGAAGCAAATCCCCAAAACGGGTCATTGGCAAACGCTGCAGGCCCAGATCACACACTGCAAAACGCAGCGTCTGATCAGGGTATTCAATATTTGCAGAAAGTTTCTAAAAAAGCTTCTAAAATTTAACTCATCAGGTTAGGTAGTCCGTATAATGAACACCCCGGTAAACCCCACTTTATATAGAGAAAACTGGGGTTTACAGGTGTATTCAATGTTTTTCCTTTTTCTGCCCTAAGACGTTGGTTGTGGGTGCTCGTTCGAACCGCCTTATTGCTTCGATACATAGGTTGTGGGTACTCGTCAGAAACGCCTCAATGAGGCGTTTTTGACAAGCACCCAAAACCTATGTCTTGGAGCAGAAAGAAGAAAAATATTACTTATTTTCATCAGAAAAAATACCGTTTTGACGATACGAAAGAATCCAGCCTGTTACACAGATATGTTACACACCCCTAAATTAAGAAAAAGACGCGATGAAGTTTATGCTCAATTGAAAATAGGCAAAGGGCACCAAACTCTGTCGAAAAAGAGCTTGATTTTCAAAAGTTGGTTGGTGACTCTCAGCGGTCATTTTCTTGTGTACAGAGTTTGTGTTCAGATCGCTTGTTTTACTATTACAGACACCATTAAAATTATGCCCAGCATTAGGGCTGCTCCATTTTTTTCTCACTTTTTTTTTTGGCCATTTTTCATATGAAGATGAATATTTCTGGTTGTAACAGAGTAAATATCAGGCGAGTCTCCAAGATTTCTCATAGTTAACTCTTTCTGTATCATAAGAACCACTGTACTCCATGCTTGGATAGTATCTGTATATAAAATTTCAAGAATTTCGCAAGTCGAATGCAGAGCAGGTCGGCGTTTATCTTACCAGCTTGCAAGCTCCGAACACTGTTCTTATTGTCTACGCCCATGACGTAGACACTATAGATGAAAGTACAGCCATTAGCTACCCACAACGCAGGTTGACATTTATATTTATAAATGCAACAGGTGTAAGCTTTCACAAAAAGAAAAAAAAAGAGGCCCATAATAAGAATAAGCTTTCACAAAAAGAAAACAAAGCTCCGATACAGAATTGCTATCACATTTGTACAAGCCAAAGAAGCCCATACCAAATATAAGCTTCCACACAAAAATGGCCCTCGGGCACACCTCTATCACATTTGTACAAGCCAGAGACCCATAACAAGTATCAGTTTTCACACACAAAAATGGCTCTCGGACAGAGCTCTGGCACAGAAATGCTATCACATTTGTACAAGTCAAAGAGACCAATAACAAGTATCAGCTTTCACACAAAAAGGCCAACGGGCAGAGCTCTGGAACAGAAATGCTATCACATTTTTGAAAGCCCATATTTGATGTCATATTTGTACAGGCTAATACAAAATAGAGTCTACAAACTCTTGAACACGATGGACCGCTGTCTGTCCTATAAGCACCCCGTTGCCGTTAGCAACACTGTTTTAATGACAACCATATACATATCGTAAGTATGTGAATTATTATCTGTATCGTCATGACTTTTAGACTTGAATATGCGGTTAGACAAACTGGTCGCGAACTTATCAAGTCGCACTGATATGATGTGGCCCACAAGTACCAGACAAAGTTGGAAATGCACACGATCTAGTAGTAACTGGCAATTATAGTTCGAACAAATTGACCTGATACTGGTGAGCTCTATTAACATAATTTCATACCCGACTGAATGCATATATTTATCTTCGCCGTTTTCCGAAGATAGCGATACTGTTATACAATACATAGAGGTCGGTAAATGGACCGCTATTCACGTGATGCCGAAAATTCACGAGAAGTTTACGAAAGCCGACGTACTAGACGATAGCATTGACTAATTTATTCCTTGCATCAAGGTCAGTCTCAGGTCAAATTGTTCGCACTATAGAATTTTGCCAAAGATAGTAAATTGTATAAAACATATTTAATGGGAATTAATTCTAGACAATCACAGTTTATATGTGCTAAGCGTAGACCTAGCTTGTTGTAAAAGATATACTTGCTAAAGCAATGTATAACAATGGTAAGCAGCCTATTCTTGCCATTTGAAAACTCTAAAAAAAAGACACCTGATTAACGATGAGACACGCGTGTGCTAAAATGGACTGTTTCATATCTATAGATCGAACATTTCTCGGATTAAATGTCATTTCCAGTCAAAACATAGATATTGGGTGCTCGTCAGAACCGTCTCACTGAGGTGGTTTTAAGGAGTACTATAATCTATGTTTTGGAGAAAAAATAAGGAAATAATGTACAGTCAACCCTCTTTATGCCAACATTCATTGTAACGGCAAAACTCGTTATAACGACAATTTCCGTGGAAAGATTCTTGGTTCCGATCGGTGCGTGCAAGATTCACCCCTCGTCAAGGTCTAAAAACAATTTGTTCCTTAGAAGAATTAAGGGGAATGGGAACACATTCAGGGGAGGCAACTCCTTCAAAAGTATTTTTGTCTCCCATGTCAATAGGGGTCAACTCTTAAAGAAAAGAATTTACTCCTGAGGAGCAAATTCTTTCCTTTAAGAGTAGACCCCATTTTCAGTGAGAGAGGGTTTATAGAAAAGCGATCAGGAAGTCCCGAAAGTTGTTTCCTTTTGAAAATGGCGGAAAAATCTGCCAGGTTTTCCCATTCCCCTTAATGGGCAAACCCTTTGTTGCCTTTCAAACACTCTATTCGGGATTTTTTATGCAACGGCAAATTCACGATAACTGCAAAATGTTAGGGTATAAATACTGTCGATATAACGAGTATCCTCTGCATTGGGGTTTTCAAAGGTTGGGGTTTACAAAGTGTTCACTTCACGGGCTTATTAGCCTGATAGGTCACATTACGATAACACGCCCGTGCATCATAATGCATTTTTACGTCTCCAAAACGGTCAATATTCTGATGAAAATTTGTGATAGTATTCTTATTTATACTCAAAACATAGATTGTGGGTGCTCGTTAGAACCGCCTCAATGAGGCGGTTCTAACGAGTACCCACAACCTCTGTCTATGAGCAGAAATAAGGAAAATAATGTATATCCCCCTAAACCCCAGTTTTCTCTGTATAAAGTGGGTTGTAAGGGGGTGTTCATTTCATTGACTTGTTAGCGTGATGTTAAATGTAATTTTGCATTTGTTGCAGGACCATCAGTGGGCAAGTTTTGTATGGATCTTGCTATCGAGAAGGCCAAAGAATCCGGTATAGGATGGGTTTCTGCTAGAGGTAAGGATTGTTTTGCTGCATTATCATTTTTCAGAAAGTGGAACGAAAGCCATATCGAAAACGATTTAGTTTATACTTTCTTGTCTTTTGGGATCATTGATCTATTGCTGAATTTTGGAAATATCTTAGGGTCACTGGTTAGGCCTAAATGGCCGAAACTAGCCAGTTCTGTGGTGTATTCCTTGCTTCCAAAGCATAACCCTTTCTAGAACATATTAAATGTCACTGCAGCTGGGGTCTGGGAGTGTGTGGCGGCCGTAAAAATTCTCCCTGCCCTACATCATAGTGTAATTTATATTTTCTTGTCCTTTGGGATCATTGATCTATTGCTAAATTTTGGAAATATCTGAGGGTCACTGATGAGGCCAAATTGGCCGAAACTAACAAGTCTGGCCCAGAAAATATGTACACTCCATTTTTTCCAGTTCTGTGGGGTATTTCTTGCTTCCAAAGGATAACCCTTTCTAGAACATATTTTACTTCACTACAGCTGGTGTGTGGGAATGTGTGGCGGCCGTATAACGTCTCCCTGCCCTTCATCATAGTTCAGTTTATATTTTCTTGTCCTTTGGGATCATTGATCTATTGCTGAATTTTGGAAATATCTGAGGGGTCAATGATGAGACCTAATTGGCCGAAACTATATAGACTGGCCCAGAAAACATGTACACTCCATATTTTCCAGTCCTGTGGTGTATTCGTTGCTTACAAAGTATAACCCTTTCTAGAACATATTAAGTGCAAATCCGACCTGCGTTATGTTTGTCATTTTAATGGTTCTCGTGACAATCAATGTTGTTGAACCCCAAGAGTTTATTTATTTATTTATTTATTTATTTATTTATTTATTTATTTATTTATTTATTTTCAAAAATACTCATCACGAAAACACGACTATATAATTTGTACCCCCTTGAACCCCAAAAACTGGGGTTTTGTAGGGGTAAAGCTTATTTTTCATATTTCTATTCTAAATATAGATTGTGCGTACTCGTTAGAACTCATCGAGGCAGTTCTAACGAGTACCTACAATAAATATAGATTTTGGGTACTCGTTAGAAACGCCTCAATATGGCGGTTCTAACGAGTACCCACAATCTATATTTTGAGCAGAAACAGGAAAAATATCACAATCTTTCATCAAAAACATTTCGATTTTTCGGAGGTAAAGTTTACAAGACGTATTTTTGTAATGTCACAAGCACATTAGAAACGCCTTGTTGAAGCATAGATATGTCAAAATATCATCTTAAATGTCTAATGTGCATGTTTCTTTCATTTTCATGTTTAGGCTCCAACCACTTTGGTATTGCGGGATGGTATGGTCTAAGGGCGACTGAGCAAGGAATGTTGGTAAGAAATCATTCTGTCAGTCATACGATACGTACGCACTTATCCTCGGCAAGGCGATAGTAACAACTATCTATATTTACATTTCCAGTGCAAAGTCTAATGTAAACCTATAGAAAACAATGTAGTTCACACTTTCATGAACGCATGATTTTCAGTGACGTCAAGTGATATCATTCCAAGCCATGGTTCTCTACGCGCGTTGATGACGTCAACGCTGTTCCATTCTTTATAAAAAAAGCGTGTAAATGTTTTTCAGCTTTAAAAATTTGCCCTATAAGCATTTTGCGCCCAGTAATGAGCGGACAAATGTAAAAAATAAACTTAATTTTTCTGCTTTTCATGAAAGTATGAACAATAGCGGGTCGCTAGCAAAGTTACATGAACGCCTTCGGGGTTCATTTACTTTGTACGCGACCCACTGCGTTCATGAACAGCAGAAAAAATAAGTTTATTTTTTATTTACATTCTTCTGCTTTTCATGAAAGTATGAACGACAGCGGATCGATAGCAAAGTTTACATGAACACTCATTGACTTGCACGCGACCCACTGCGTTCATACTTCCATGAACAGCAGAAAAATAAACTCCATTTCTTAAATAACATTTGTTTCCGATATAGGCGCGCCGATCGGAACCGGGCTAAACCTTGAGCTAAGGATTTATTCGATTGAAATGGCCGTTATAAAGAGAATTGTCGTTACAATGAATGTCGGTAAAAAGAGGGTTGACTTTATCATCATTTTACCTTTATTTTACAGGGAATGGCGTTCACCAATTCTTCTCCCATGCTTGTACCAACACGTTCAAAGCAGGTAGGCATAAAAAACATGCGGAGTCGTTTTCACGAAATTGTGTGGACGGAGATCCGTACCAACCTTTAACCCTTGTCCTGCTGAATATTTAAATAAGCCACACTCATTTCTAACTTTGAACCAGTCTGATTACTTGATGTAATTTACTCCTGCAAATTTACAATTTGAATGTCAAACAGTGTAGATCCTGATCAGATGGCTTCTTCAGAAGCCATCTGATCTGGATCTACATTGTTTGCAAAGGCAGGAGATGTCGTGAAAGCAGGCTAAGGGTTAAGATAATTTTTGAAATATGAAATACCCATTAAAGGACGCGGGGAAACAATGAAGATACAGATCAGATGCCACAGAACGTGTCGTCTGATCAGTATCTTCACTGTTTGTTTGAATCTTAAGTGTAGATGAGTGGCAAACAGTGTAGACCCTGATGAGACGCTCGGTGCGTCTTCATCTGGGTTAACACTGTTTGCTCTGGCCAAAATGTCCGACTACACACGATAAATACGGTACTGATTAACACCCTCATCACGAAAACACGCATATAGAATTTTGATGCCCTTGAACCCCACTTTTAAGTAAAACTGGGGTTTACAGGGGTAAACCTTTTTTTTATTTCTGCTCTAAAATATAGATTGTGGGAACCCACAATCTATATTTTGAGCAGAAATAAGAAAAATATCACAATTTTTCATCTTAAAATTTTCATATTTTCGGCGATAAAGGTTACAATGTATTATAGGCGTATTTTCGTAATGTGTATAGGTACCATTGTGACATTTAATCTTAAACATTGATTTTAACTTTTGAACAGGTTGCCATGCAGCCTACATATCAGGCATGTGTGGGGGTGGTTGGCAAAATTGTCGCGTATCTTACGTCGCTAAGGCGTCTCCAACCGATATTGACAAACAGTTGGGCAAGGTTTGCTGTCAATGCGGCAGGCATGGGAAGGGGAGAGAAAGCTGTTATTTCCTGTTTCTAAAAAAAAACATATTCCTCTTTCTCCCACGTCCCCTTTCTTTCATCTCCTCAACTATCTCTTCTTTTTCTTTTCTTTCTTTTTCTGGCAGACGACACAGAAAGGCCCACAAGGGATGACGTGCCGTTAAACCACAGCAAAATCAATCTATCAGGAATGTGTATTGTTTTGACAATATATTTCTGTTGGTACCAATGATTTTGACCCTGCTACCTTGACTGTGACCTTTGACCTACATTTTCGTTTTTGCAAGATGTGTCGGGAGACATTCGTGTTCCTCCAGTTGTTTTCAAGCAACATTAGGAACCAACCACATTAACCTGTCTGCTGAATATTTATATATGCCACACCCACTACTGATTATCAACCAATCAGATTACTTTATGCAAATTATTGCAACAAATTCATGAGCTGAATGACAAACAATGACGATCCTGATCAGATGGCTTCTGAAGCCATCTGATCTGGATTTTCATTATTTGAAAGGTAAGACATATCCGGGCTCAGCAGGACAAGGGTTAACCTGGCTGCACCTGATTTTCACCCAATCAGATTACTTTATGCAAATTTTTGCAACAAATTCATCAGCTGAATGACAAATAATGAAAATCCTGATCAGATGTCTTCTTCAGAAGCCATCTGATCAAGATCTTCATTGTTTGAAAGATAAGACATATCCGGGCTCAGAAAGACAAGAGTTAACCTGGCTGCACCTGATTTTGACCCAGTGACCTTGACTGTGATCTTTGTCGTTTATCCTTAATTTTCGATTTTGAGAAGCGGTGTCCTTCTATTGTTTTCAGGTAACCTTGGGAACCAACCCTATTAACGTTGCTGCACCTGCGAATGATGGGGACAGTTTTGTTCTCGACATGGCAACAACTTCAGTTGCATTTGGAAAGGTTAGTGCAACCATTACTATAACGCATCCTGATAAAAGTTTGTATTATTTTTTCTTATGAATGCCCCGAACTTAGGTTATGGGCGCTCGTAAGAACCGCCTCAATGAGACAGTTCTAATGAGTACCAACAACCTATGTTTCGTAGCAGAAATAAAAAAAAATAAAGTATACGCTTGTAAAGTAGAAGTAAAACAAAGATCAGGAATCGATACAATTAACTTACTCCACCCATCAAAGACACCAAAGGGAAAGGAACACAAACATTAAGCGACCAGACCATAATGGAAACCTAAACAAAGGAAGGCCATAAGGATAGTTACTTTCCCACAAAATGGCCATATGGCCATCCAAAATAAAAATACACAAGTGATACACACAGTAAGTAACAAACAACACCATAAATAAACCACCACAGAAGAACCGCCTTGGAACGGTCAGTGGAATGATTTCCACTGGGGGGCTTAAATCGATTTTACGTGGCCACAATGCTCGCCCTTACTTCCGTCGCGATTTAGACAAATAATTTGTTCAGTCCGCATGAAGGCCTCCTAACTCATCAGTGCAACATCTCCGTGAACACAAAAAATCAAAGAACCACAGAGGTGAGACAATGGTAAGGACTCGACAGCAAGAAACCACTGAAATGCTGGAGCAAAAGAAAACCAACAGTTAGACTCCGATGGGCCCGACCAGAGACAGAGCATCAGGCACCCATTTTTCTTTGTATGAAGTGAGGTTTATTGGGGTGTTGAACTGTTCATTACATGATGCAAAGCCATGCAATGCCAAGTAATAAGTTCGCAAATATTTCCCGATAATTGTGTCATTGCTGGCCTCGGTAGCGCAACTGACTGGAGATCAGGAGATCGCGGGTTCGATATCTACAGGGACCGGCAACATTCTTTGGTGGGGATTGATCAGGAAACCTGTTCTTCGGTCATTCTCTTCCTTCTGCTGATTCAAGAAGGACAGTTGTCAGTTTCTGTCGAAAGAATGCGCATAGTACTGGTAAACAGTTTACAATATGTATAAGCCTGCCCAGGAAACCCGTGGACAGGTAAAATGACCAACTCGATGTGACCTAAATAGTATTGACTGAGCTGTTAAATATCAAAACAAACAAAAATCGTATCTACTCGCTAGGTTTGTAAAATTAGCATTGCACAGAGACATGAAAAGTACTGTCGTCAGCGTAAAGATCTGCTAAGCAATGGTCTAAATAAAGTGGCAGATCATTTATAAATAAGAGAAATAGTGTCGGCTCAAGAATAGATCCTTGGGGCACATCCCATAGCACCTGTGAAAAATCTGATAAATCACTGTCGCTTTTGATAGTTTGGGACCGACTACTGAGGTAAGATGGGAACCATTTTAAGATGAGTTGATCATTTTATAGTATGCATTTTTTTTAATCAGGAGTGACTGGTCTACCATGTAAAATGCTTTGCGGAAATCTATAAACAACGTGCCTATAATATCACCATTATCTATACTGGCCAGCCACTGGGCTATTAATTTTACAAGTGCTGTGTTGCAGCTGTGTTCGTGTCGAAAGCCCGACTGACATTCATGTAATAATTTATATTTATTTTAGTATGTCATTAGATGACTGTTGACATGCTTCTCAAAGATCTTTGATATAGTATGTAATATAGAGATCGGGCGGCAGTTTGACGTCTTTGGCACCATTTTTGAAAATTGGTAAGACCTTTGCAATTTTTAATTGATTTGGAAAGTGACCGGATATGATACTTTTATTTATCAGGTCTGCAATCATCGCTGGCAAGTTTAAGAATTCTCGGACTAATGCCGTCGAGGCCAATGGCCTTCCCGGGGTCTAGTTTGCGAATAAAATGTGACACTTGAGGCACACTAATGAGTGGAATTTGGAACAAGGTGTCTTGAGGAACTTTACATTTGACATAATTTTCCAATTTCGAGTAATCGTCCTGCCGTACGGCAGTAGTATTTGATGTCAGACGTTGGGATACATCACGTGAACAAGTCCGTGAAATGAAGACCCCCCTAAACCCCACTTTATATAGAGAAAACTGGGGTTTACGGGGGTAAACATTATTTTTCTTATTTCTATTCCAAGACATAGGTTGTGGGTACTCGTTAGAACCGCCTCATTGAGGCGGTTCTAACGAGCACCCACAACCTATGTTTTGAGTTTTTATAAGAAAAATATCACGGATATTCATCAGATAATTAGCCATTTTGAAGCTGTGAAAAATGCACTATGTCGCACGGCTGTGTTGTCGTAATGCAGTTGTGAAAAACTCATTCATTTTATTTGCTATTTCATGGGAGTCGTGTATGATATTGCCATCAACATTAAGTTGATCAGGCAGTGATTTAAAAGGGGTTTTGGTTGTATTTTGAATAGATCGGACTTGCTGCCATATTACCTTAGTATCTTTATGATTTGTTACTGAAGTCGAAAACTGGTTACACTTTGCTTTTCTTATAAGCGATTTTGTTAGATTTCTATACTTTTTATATTCAGTCCACTGTTTTCGTTTCTTACTTAAGTCTCTATTTTTACTCGCCGCTGTTATCTCAAAACTGAACCACAATTGCAAGTGGTTTAGTTTTTACTCTTTTGGTTTTGACCGGTGTATGTTTATTTAACTGTGCTATAAATATATTGTGCCACGCTGATAAATCAGCCTCTATATCAGATTGACTGGGGGAAAATTTACTGAATTTTTCCAACAGGTCTTTTAAGTAACGTTCCTCGTCGAATGGTTTAAAGCATCGATAAGACATAGATGTATGACAAAAATTTGCGAATCTGCTATTTATTTTTCTCGTGAAGCATATCGGAAAACCGTCACTGATAGAGAAGTTAGACACGAACAGTCTGAAATGTGTTCAGCATTAGCACACTAAATATGGTCGATAATATAATGTTATTAATCAAATAATTTTGTATTGGCCCAGTTACAGGTCCGAGATCTGCTGTATTGGCACGAGGCCGAAGGCCGAGGCCAATACAGCTGACCGTGGACCTGTAACTGGGCCAATACAAAACTACTTGAATAATGACAATTTTATTAATTGACACAATTAAAAACATGATTTATGACTTTTAATATTGGTTGACCTTGTGTAATATAGGATAATCAATTAAAAATTGCGCTGGAATGTTGGGTAACGCGAGTTGGACTCGAGATCATTTGTTTAATATCAAATAATTGTATCAGCTGGGTCCACTTTTTTATTTGAACAGTTCGAATAATCGATATTAAAGTCACCCATAATAATTATTACCAGCAAGTGATAATTCTGCCTCGAAAAGATCTATCCAGTTTGCCAGCGCACTAGGGGATCGGTATAGCGAGCATAAGAGAAATGGTCTGGAATTAGGGTTGAAGATATTTCTAGCTCCTGCTTACGTTGGCAATTTAACGAATTCCTAAAATACAGAATAAATACATGATAGCCCGCCACCAGCTTTATTTACGGTACAGCTCCTGTCTTTTTGTAAGAATTCATAGCAAATTATCGGTTGTATTCAGATCTAAGAATGTCTCACACATTCCAAGAATGTCAGGACCATTTTAGCAAAGAGTACGATTTTTAATTCGTCCAGTTTAGAAAATAAATGCCTAACATTCAGATTTGCAACATACAGATTCTTTGATCGGAATGTTAGATTCGAAAGGACATCATTTTTTGTAAGAAAATTGTCAGCCAAACCAGATACTTCGTGAAGGACATTCGGCGAGGAATTGCTCTTGTTTAAGTCAATTGTAGTACTTAGACAGCCTACAGCTGAAGGGCCTGGGGACTATGGGAAGGCTTTCGGGTTCAAATTTGCTATAAGTTGTTTTCACAGTTTCGCAGATTTCAGAGAATTTAAAATGGTTTGATATGGAAAGCTTGTTTTCTTCTATACACCCCTTGTCTTCCTACCAAGATATACGACCTGTAGGTCTCCAATTCCTTCTATATTATATCAACAATCGTCAGTGTTGTTACTGCCACTACTGTAGCAGATATGGCACTATTTCGATGGTCTACGCTTGTTTCTGTCGTCATTTTGATTTCTATTGTGCTCAGAGTTAATAGTGTCGCTTTGAGACAGGTCGGGTGCTTTGTTATACGAGTTTTGGGCGCGTGTTGATATTTTGGTGAAGATCGTTGATATCGTTTAACAGCCTCATTGTACCTGCCATATTTATGTGAGTCTTATCATGGTCAAAGTATGAATGTACTTGCTCTCCGGTGGCAAGCAAGAAACCGTTATAGTTATCAACAAACTCCACTGCACTATCGGCACACAGAGATTTACGTGTTTCATTGTAGGGTTCAAGGTCAACAGATTCTCTTGGGAGTAGACCAGAGACTATGGTACGCTAGGTTCCGTCAGCTACAGTGTCAATATGTGTTTCAAAGTTCTCCCGGAATGAGTCAATGTCTTCTCCCGGATCGGCATTATTTCCTGACGTGAATTATGAGTGTCTCGGAGTTTTCAACTTTGAATTCATCAATCTTGTATTTTATTTTATTTATTGTCGCACCAGGAATTGTTCTTACAGCTGTGTTGTCATTTAGACCTCTTGTTTTCCCATTTTTCAAAATCGAGCTTCCTATAAGATGTGTGGATTGTTTTATGGTGTTTTGAGACGATTGTGATTTTGTTAGGTCTACAATTTCGTCTTTATCAACAATCTGATGAAGGGTTATCTTCTCAGTTTTGTTTCATTGCTTCTTCGGTTGTTTCTGTTGGTTGTTTTGTTATGCTATTTATCATATGACGTCGCGTCTGAGAGTGTAATAACGCCATGTAATATTTTCGATAATCCACTAGTGGATTAAATATGCAAATTTGCTAGATAAGTCCCGTAACGTTACATGTACGACGTCCTTAACGACGTCGCGTTTACTTATGGCGTTAAATTGACATTTTTGTAAACATCGTGAATAAAATGCGTTTTAAAAGTCATATGATAAATAGAATCTTGCATTCGTGCTCATGTATTATTGAATCTATTAAACTCTTCGAGGAAAAGGGATAAAATGCTCGGCAAAGCCTCGCATTTTATCCCTTTTCCTCAACTCGTTTAATAAATTCAATAATACATGGACTCTCATGAAAGATCCTCTATGTCAGCAATATATTAAACGAGTTGAAGAAAAGGGATAAAATGCTCGGCAAAGCCTCGCATTTTATCCCTTTTCCTCAACTCGTTTAATAAATTCAATAATACATGAGCACTCATGTAAGGTCCTCTATGTCTGCTGTTGTTAGTTTCGTTACTGGTCCTGGTGGTTGTGTTTTCGTTGTTATTTTACTATGTGTTGACTCCTTATTCTGTGTAGCTCGTGCTTTATCTAGATTGTTACTCGTTCCCTGCTTGAGAATGTTTTCATGGTACTTTATTTTTACATAAACAGCAGTTGTTACATGTATTTACGATCGTGTTTGTTTTCTGGTCTACAGCTAATTCCAGTTTTGAAGACTTTGTTCTAACATTTGCTATTGCTTCAGACACTCCGATGTCATGCAAATAGATCTATCGCGTTTAAGAGTAGACCTTTTTTCAGTGGGACAGTGCTTAAAGAAAAGTGATCAGGAAGTCCCGAATGTTATTTTCCTTTGAAAATTGGCGGAAAAAAATCTGCCAGTTGTTCCCAAACCCCTTAGTGTGGGTTACACTGTACTTGCATCTCATTCTATGATAAATCATTTCCAGGTGGAACTGGCCGACAGAAAAGACATCTCCATACCGGAAGGATGGGCAGTTGATGAACGTGGACAAGTTAGTATAGACTTGTTATTTTTATTTTCATGACACCCAGTATCGGTGTATAAATGATGATGATGATGATGATGATGATGATGATTTCGTGTTTGACGACGCATCAACCCTCTTTTGGGGTCATAAGCATCAAACGATTTGTGATCAAGTATTTTGAGGATGTTTAGAATAAAAAATGCCAGCATAATGGTGTCTAAAAATCTGAATAAATAAATTTCATGGAAAAGTCCGGTTTTTATTAAGAATTAGATAATATTATCAACATGCACATCTTGAAACAGTTGTGGTATAGTGTTAGCATTAAAGTATAATCTGACGAACATTTGTCCAAACAGTAAAATTCCGCTATAAAAACAGCTAAAATATATTTAACCATATTTTAAAGGTTTCAGATTTTCTTTACTTGTGTTTTGTGTAGTCAGTGTCCTCCAACAGGTCCACTTTTGGGCGTGTTGAACAGTTGTTTGCTCAAAAACATTAATTGTGGTCCTAGAGCGGGCTCAGACGAGAACAAACGATTTTTTTTTAAGCAAAAATAATATTTCTCTTCTAAATAACCAGTCCTACAGTCCTTGAGAAAGCGATATACAGTCGAACTTCAATGGCTCTAACACCTTTGGGACCTCGAAAATCTGTTCGAGACAGGGGTAGTTCGAGCCACTACGGTTACTGTCAGGAGGCATAACGAGATACTTTTAGACATCTTTTCGGTGTTCTATAATGAATATGTATGCTGTGTGTACTCATTAGAATCGCTTCATCGAGGCGATTCTAATGAGTACACAAAGCATGCATTTGCAAGAAAAAAGACTAAAATCTCCTTAATTATCCCCCACTATTTCTTATGTAGAGGATTTCGCTAGGGGCTCAAGAATAGGTTCGACTCATCCATGGTAAACGAGCCATCGGTGTTCGAGCCATCGAAGTTCTACTGTACTGCACGTATAAGTTATCTGATCGCGTTGGGGTTTAAAACAAAAACGTCAACCCTTCTCGGTCATTTTTTGTCGTCTTCCAGAGAAAGAAAGAAAAAATATAGAAGAGTCAGCAGATGAGGTGAAAGCGAAGGAAAGAGAGAAAGAGAAAAAATGAATAGAAGTGAAGAAACAAAAGAATTCACAACTCCCCGCTCTTCCATTACTTGCTACAATGTCAGCCCATGTTAACCCATTTAGTACCCAGACCCCAAAACGGATAACCTGGCAAACAGTGCAGGCCCAGATCAGACGCCACAGAACGTGGCGTCTGATCAGGGTCTACACTGTTTGCATAAAGTTAAGCCATTTCCCGAATAAATTTGGAAGAAAACACAACCTGGCACCCCTAAAGTTTGAAAAGGACATCTGAAATTTATAAGATGGAAGCCAATATCAGTTGGACGCCCCAGTGACGTGAGATAAGCGGCACCTTCGCCTCAACCAACCCCCCCCCCCCCCCCCCCCCCACGCACAACGATAGCACAAAACAGATGTGTTTTAACCCTTGTCCCGCTGCATAATCTGCATAATTAATTAAGCCACACCCATTTCTGACTTTGAACCAATCATATTGCTGGATGTAATTTATTCCTTCAAAATCACAAGCGCAATGTCTAACAGTGTAGATCCTGATCAGTCCGAAGCCATCTGACATGGGTCTGCACTGTTTGCAAAAGCAATGTTTGTCGTGAACAGCAGGATAAGAATTAAAATGACGTCACTCAAACTAGTATTTTTATGAAAATGTATTTTTCTCTCTTCTTTTTCGTCCAAATGTAGATTGTTGGTGCTCGTAAGAACCTTCTCAATGAAGCGGTCCCATCACGTTAACAAGTCCGTGTAATGAACGCCCCCTTAAACACCACTTTATATAGAGAAAACTGTAGTTTTCTTATTTTTGCTCCAAGACACAGGTTGTGGGTACTCGTTAGAACCGCCTCGATGAGGCGGTTCTAACGAGCACCCACAACCTATATTTCGAGTATATGTAAGGAAAAAATAACACATTTTCATCAGAAAAAATGACCGTTTTGGAGATATAAAAGACGGGTCTAAGTCACACGGGTGTGCGAGTACCCACAGTCTGTCTTTTTTAGCAGAAGTACGGAAAATAACGAATATCGCCGTTAAACGTAGGCAGTCTTTTCTCCATATAAAGTGGAGGTTAGTGGGGTTTTCATTACACTTGATGTGGTGTAAAGACTTATTCAAACCAGTGCTTCAGCTGAAGTGCACGACCCGCCGGATGCTTTTAGCTTTATGAGTGTTACCATATATGGGTATGGCGGCCATTTTGGTCATGTGACCTGGACCTAAAACAGTTCCCCAATGAATGCGCCTTATCGTAAGGAGAAAAAATATATCTTATACTTTAGTACTGTATTCTGAATCGTTTGCAGGATAAAATGCATTCTCACTTTTCCAATACAAAAGCATATGTGTCAAAGTTTGACCTAGGCACAAAGAAGGTCAAGGTCAACCCAGGGTCAACATTTAGCCATTTATGATGAGCCTACGTCCCAGATGCTATTTATCAAGTTTCGTGGAAATCTGCCCAGTGGTTCTGGAGAAGACTATTTTTGAAGGGTTTTTACCATATATGGCTTGGCGGCCATTTTGGTCATGTGATCTGGACCCCATGAGCAAATTTTGGTTTCCCCCATCCCATAGAGGCGCCATACGAAATTTGACTTCAATCAGCCCAACGGTTTCCGAGGAGAAGCAGTTCGAAAATTTTCACATTTTTCGCCTCGGCGAGGCTATACTAAATGGAATGTAATATTTCCAAGTTAATTGGTTAGATCTCATTGATATCTATCAGTATGCTAAAAATTATTTAAATATTCCAAGCAGTTAAGTCACTATCACCAATTTTCAGAAACGGGTTACGGACGGACAGACAGACAGACTATATATGGCTTGGCGGCCATTTTGGTCATGTGACCTGGACCCCATGTGCAAATTTTTGTTTCCCCCATCCCATAGAGGCTCCATATGAAATTTGACTTCAATCGGCCCAACGGTTTCCGAGGAGAAGCAGTTCGAAAATTTTCACATTTTTCGCTTCGGCGAGGCTATACTAAATGGAATGTAATATTTCGCAAGTTCATTAGTTAGATCTCATTGATCCAAAAATTGTTTAAATATTCCAAGCGGTTAAGTCACTATCACCAATTTTCACAAACGGGTTACGGACGGACAGACTGACAGAATGACACGGTGACTTTAGGGCACTCTTAGAAAATCAACCGACTTCAGTCGGTCGCTTTTTCTGCGGGTCGTGCAATCTAGAACAAAATGGTAATGAAGGGTATATTCCCCTTTGCCCTAACCTTTTGATCCGTAGCCTGTATTGCATAATGTCACTTCTGTCTCCTCAAAATGTCCCTGAGCTTGCATAATTTTATCTGAATGTGCAGCGCAAGTGTGTACCCAGTTCACGTACACCGATTTTGGTTCTAAATGTACCAACTGACGCCGAACCAAATACTAACCAAATGCACTAACCGAATGCACTAAATGCGTCGATCCAAATTGTCAAATACTTTTAATCATTCACTGCTTAACCACTGACCAATATATTTAACCCATATGCATGTAAATGTAAGGTTTTGTATATGCACTCGGCGCAAAAAAAATGAAGGACCTTTCAGTGTGCTTTAATATTGAGTAAGCAAGCCAATCCAAAAACGGAACGCGGATAAAGACCTACCAACCCCTCCTATTGGACGCTTGTTTATGTTTATTCTGTGTCCAAAAGTTATGTTTTCATTACAGCCAACAACAGATCCGAAGAAGGCAAAGGGTCTTAGTCCACTTGGAGGTGCTGAAAATACATGTGAGTTAATCTCCTACCATATACCTACCCTACACTCCGTATCACTGGAAATCGACTGTCCCCACCTCTCCGCCTGCTCCACCCTCCGTGCTATTAAATGGAAAATTATATTGTCATCCAGTTGACTAACAGCGTCTGTGCAACGTCGTATCAACGTCACGGCGCTGCATCGACGTTGATTCGAGGTTGCATTAATGCTATGTGCTCGCTGAGAGTATATTTCAGATTGTCACATAACGTCGCAGTTAATTTAGTTGATGACGTCATGTCATAAAAATCACATGACCACACGTGTAAAGAGGCACGCTTACTGGCGCGTAATGGCATTACACTGTCTGTGGCAATCCTGTATTTTCTAATCATTTTTTTTTATATATTTATTTTTTATCTATTTATTTTTTTTTTTTCAATTGGTAGAAGTGAAGGCAAAAGTCAGTTATCGATACAATTAACCCACAGCTCCGATTAGAGACACCAGGGGAAAGAAACACAAACACGAAACAACTAGACCCTAATGGAAACATCACTAGCGGAAAGCAAAAAGGACAGTATCTTTCCCAAAAATGGCCAATTGGCTATCCAAAACAAAATAATGTAAGCGATACACACACTCAAAGACCTCAAAGACAAGCCATAACAAATGTAAACCACGACAGAGGAACTGCCTTGGGACAATCAGTGAAACGAATTCCACGGGAGGTGGAAGGTGTGTGTGTGTTGGGAGGGGGGGGGGCTTAATTCGATTTAACATGGCCACCATCCACGCCCTTACTTCCGTCCGATTTAGAATAGTAATATGATAAACAGAATCTTACACTGGCTCGTTTCATAAATTTCATATGAAATGGCCGCGAGTGTAAGATTCTCTAGATCCAAAAATATGTACAACAGAAGAAGAGCTTGAACAATTCAATAACAACAGCTTTAAAATAATATCTCAACACAGGTAGGGCCTTGAGGAAATACATTGGCTGCATGATGCTCCCACGCAGAGCTGAATCCGACCGCACATCGGTACTGGAAAACCGCTTAGGGGATCTAAGTAGACCAGGTAAAGCGGTGCGAGTCGGGCCATCCATGCTTATTAACCCTATTGGTTTCATTGGGCGACAGGGCTTGAGATGTCATTTCATCTCAATGTCGGGTAAAAGTCCCACAAAATTGGAAGCAATGTCTCCAAAATGACCTTTATAGTGTTGACGGGGACGTTAAACATCAAATCAAACAAACAAAATCAACAGAGATTGACAGACAGTCGTATATGGCACATAAAATCTTGCGCTTAATTAAATATGTTCTATAAAAGGGTTATCCTTTGGAAGCAAAGAATACACCACAGAACTGGAAAATATGAAGTGTACATGTTTTCTGGGCCAGACTAGCTAGTTTCGGCCAATTAGGCCTCATCAGTGACCCTCAAGTATTTTCAAAATTCAACAATGGCATCAATGATCCCAAAGGACAAGAAAATATAAAATACACTATGATGTAGGACAGGAGACGTTTTACGGCCGCCACACATTCCCAGACACCAGCTGTAGTGACGTTAAATATGTTTACGTTAAATATGTTACGTTAACTCTTATAATGTTGTTCACGACAACCCCTATCTTTGGAAACAGTATAGATCCTGATCAGATGGCTTCTGAAGAACTTGAGCCATCTGTCAGGATCTACACTGTTTGACACGAAGTTTATGGATTTGTAAGAATAAATTACATAAAGTAATGAGATTGGTTCAAAGTCAGAAAAAGGTGTGGCTAAACTGAATTTTCAGCAAGATAAGGGTTAACAAATTTGGATAGTACCATTTCCAGTTTAACCCTTGTCCTGCTTATCCCGGACATGCATTATCTTTGAAACATGTAGATCCAGATCAGATGGCTTCTGATGAAGCCATCTGATCAGGATCTACATTGTTTGCCATTCAGATTGTGAATTTGTTGCAATAATTTGCATCAAGTGACCTGATTGGTTGATAATCGGTAGTGGGTGTGGCATATATAAATACTCAGCAGGACAAGGGTTAAGTTGGCTTATAGGCATTTTCTCTACCACGGCAGGGGTGGGGGTAGAGTCTAATGGAAGCCAAAACCGATAATGCATGAGAAGCTTTTTTCCTCGGTCAGACAAGGGCTGTGTACTGACACATTTTGCAGCCGGAATTGGCAACGTGTCACCACATTCTAGAGCCCGACCATTGGTCTGCATCTGCATTCAAAATTCGAACCCCGCCAGAGGACTGCCCATTTTACAGGACAAACGCTTAACATTGGGTGCGTTCTGTGTGCCTACATGACATCTTGAGCGGGGGATGTGGGAGGTGGGATTGACCTACTTCTCACATCCTCCGCGAAAGAAGTCACCTAACTCCCAATCGGCTAGCTGATAACTGTCAAGCAGACAGGAGTCAGCATATTGGCAGCCTAGGGAAAAGAGCAGTACCTACAACTAATCCCAGCTGGCGAACTGGGGGTAGCCCCTATGTGCCCATGGCGCCCGGTTACCTTAAAAACAACCGTCAGTCAGTCAGGTTAAGTTGGATGTTAGGCTCGCATGATAGTAGCCTACCATTTCGTACTATCGTAAGTTCTACTGCACTGGTATGTTTCTTCTTAGTCACTGAAGTGTCTACAAAGATGTGACGGGCTGCTTCATGAATAAACCATGAAGTGTAATGTCTGTCACACACAAAGGTCACACAAGTCATCTGATTAATATTCCATAACATACTGTTGTGGAAATCTTGTTATTATTTATCAGAGGCCAAACGTTTGCAAAGAAAGGAACGAGAAAAGAGAAAGAAAGAGAGAAATATTGCTTTGAAATTATGAATAAGTACTAAATCCTCATACCTGAACAAATATTTCTTATAACATACATGTATGTCATTCCATGTGCAAAAATGGGATTTACACCTGTCTATTGCAAATGGATTTGTTTCTTTCAAAATTTATGATACACGCGATGCTTTTGATTTTGAGATTGTAAATTTTCCTTTCTTGGATGGTGATGTTCCTCGTGTTGCATCCTATGGCGTTTATATTTCACAATTAATTCGATTGCCAGAGTGTCTAGTCATGTAACTGACTTCAACACTCGTAATAAATTGTTAACTGCTAAACTTCTTAATCAGGGTTATCGGTATCATAAACTACGCAAAGCCTTTTTCAAAATTTTATAGACGTCATTCCGATTTAATTTGGAAATTCAATGTTGGACTTAAATCTCTTTTGCAACAAGGTCTATCGGAACCCGAATTTTATGGTGACTTAGTATATAAGTTCAGAAAAATATATAATTGCAATGACTTCAGTACCTAATTTCGTAAAATAATTCTTCGATATTAAAAGATTGGTACAACATAAATGTTATACGACAGACCGCATGTATGGTAATTAACCCAATCACGGTTAAACAACTTTGCTTCACTCTTTAATTGCACGCCGGCTGATAGGGCTTCAAATTCTATGACCGTTCCAGCGCAAAGGCTTACTGAGAATAAGAATCTTATTTCATGTAATGTTGGTTGGTGCCTGATGCTCTGCCTTTGGTTGGGCCCATCGGAGTCTAACTGTTAGTTTTCTTTTGCTCCAGCATTTCAGTGGTTTTTGCTGTCGAGTCCTCACCGTTGTTTCACCTCTGTGGTTGATTGATTTTTTAGTTCACGGAGATGTTGCACTGATGAGTAAGAAGGCGTTCATGCGGACTGAACAAATTATTTGTCTAAATCGCGACGGAAGTAAGGGCAAGGATTGTGCCACGTAAAATCGATTTAAGTCCCCCAGTGGAATTCGTTTCACTGACCGTTTTAAGGCGGTTCTTCTGTCGTGGTTTATTTTTTGTTATGGCTTGTCTTTGAGTATGTGTATCGCTTATGCTTTTTTGTTTTGGATAGCAATTGGTCATTTTGTGGGAAAGTAACTGTTATCGATTCTTGAGCATTGCCTTCCTTTCTATTTTGCATTAACAAACATAAACGACAACTGCAAATTGGACGGTCAGCAGAAAAAAAAACTACTGGTATGCTATGACGGATATGATAAAACAGAGAGCCAAAGACCGGGCCACATTAATTGTCTGTATATTGAAACAAGTATAGCTTTTACAAAAAGCTAGGTCTACGCTTAGCACATATTAAATGTGAATCCCAGAAATGTGTTTTATACAATTAACTGTCTTTGGCAATCAATATTCTAATTGCCATCCTGCCGACTGATGTATAATGTCTAAAAATGCTGTAATATTGTGAAAAAAGACCTTTTCATCTTTAAAAAGGCACATGTATGCTTGTGACATCTTTCAAACTGAATGCTTGAAAACTGTTGGAGAAGTTAGACTTTATAGACGACTAATTGAAGATTAAACCTAAAAGTTTGCTAACGGCGAGGTAAGTTTTTTTTTTGCTCACCAAAGCCGAAGGCTGCTGAGTAGCTTATAGGATAAGCAGTGGTCCGTCGTGATCGAGAATTTGTAGATGTATATTTTTTGTATTAGCCTGTACAATATGACAGCAAATATAGGCTTGTACAAATGGAATAGCAATTCTGTGCCAGAGTTCTGCCCGCCGGCCTCTTTTTGTGTGAAAGCTTACTCGTGTTATGGGCTGCTTTTTTCTTCTTGTGAAAGCTTATACTTGTGTTGAACATAAGAATGGAAAGGTCAACCTGCATTGTGGGTAACTAATGGCTGCACTTCCGTGTTAAACTCAATCTCTATAATGTCTACGCCCATGGGCGTAGACAATCAATATGACCCCTCCTACGTTATCCATCCAAAAAGTCCAGTGGCGTAACCAGAAGCCACAACAAGAAAAGATAAGCACATTTTATCTGGAAAATAGGGGTACTCTGCACGAGTTTGTTACCCTCGGAATGTTTGTTCCCATTGGGAACAAACTCTTTGTTTTGAGGTTTAACGTCCCTGTTAACACTGTGAAGGTCATTTTGGAGACGTTGCTTTCAATTTTGTTAGACTTTTACCAGACATTGAGATGAAATAAAACCCAAGCCCTGCCGCCCAATGTAACCAATTGGGTCTATAAGCATGCACGGGCCGACTCGCACCGCTTTGCCCGGACAGGATTAGATCCTCTCAGCGGTTTACCAGCACTAGTGTGCGTGTCGTTTCCCCTCTGCGTGGAAGCATTATGCAGTCCATATATTTCTTAAAGCCTCGATGGGCGGGGGCCAGGAACAAACTCTTAAAGTGTAGCCCTTATTCTTGGGAATGAAAATGTTTCAAATTTAGATGATCTTGATTTGTTATGTATCACATAGTTGTATTACGCCAATGCGTAAAATGCATAAAAAGGAGTCCCCGGGCTTTGATATTGTTTACCTCTCGCATTTTGTGTGTGGAGTTTTATTGCCGCCTGATAGTGGTGCCACCTAACCGAGCACATTCAACTTATATAGTGGGGTTTAAGAGGAATGGAAACACCTTCAGGGGAGGCAACTCTTGAAAATCTATTTTTGTCCCCCGTGTCAATAGGGGTCACCTCTTAAAGGAAAGAATTTGCTCCTGAGGAGCAAATTCTTTCCTTTAAGAGTAGACCCCTGTTTCAATGGGACAGGGCTTTATATCGAAAAATGAACAGGAAGTCCCGAAAGTTGTCTCCCTTTGAAAAATGGCGGGAAAATCTGCCAGGCGTTCTCATCCCGCCTTACAAGGGTATTTATTACAGTGACTTGTTAACATGATAGGACTATCTTTTTCAACAGGGCTTTTGTCTTGTCTCACTTTCAGCTGGTTACAAAGGATATGGTCTATCCATGATGGTGGAAATATTCTGCGGTATTCTCAGTGGAGCAAGCTACGGACCACACATTCGAACATGGAAGGCGTCTAGTGTCGTGGCAGATTTAGTAAGTATACGTGTAAAATTTGATGAGTCTATAGTGTAAAATAATACTAGGTGCTCTGGCTGACGCTCACATTAGGCCAAAAAAAAAAATAGGTGTGTTTCCGGTTTCCCGACCCTACCTAAGTTTTAGGCCCGACCCTAAATTTTTTATTGCAAAAAAAAAAAAAAAAAATCGCGGGGCGAAACGACTCGTAAAAAAAATCGCGGGGCGAAACGACTCGAAACTACGCGAGCGGTTCCGTGCGGTTTATTTGTTCTAATTCGGTCAGTTTCCGAGCGTTTCGGTGTTTACTACTACTATTTCCGCAGAAATGCTCTATACAGTGTAATATGAAATAGGCGCGACCTAACTGCAACCAACCGTTTTGATGCTTACAAACCTCCCATTTTGTGCATTCAGTATTAGGTGGGTCTTTTTGAAATGAAAAGGTTTTCTAAATGGACATTTGCAGAAGTACCACAAAATTCCTATATTAAGACCTCCTTTTGGACTGTTCTAAAGTTTAACAGTCTCAAAGGTGGTCGACAGCAACAAAGTTAAACTTGAACTGTGCAGTAGATAGTTGACCGAAAAAAAAATAAGATCAGCAGTCGATGGTATACCATCGCAAATACCCGCGTTTTCTATGAGTAACACAAATGACTATGTATTAGCAAGCCAAAACTGTATGTAAGTTAAAAAAAGTTGTAAAGAACATTCTAACTGATAAGCAAAAATTCAGAAGTGTAACTCTTATAGTTTAGAAAATATGGCAAAGTCATACTTTTTGACCTTTAACCTTGGGGTTATGTTGAGGTCCACCCAAAGTATCCCAATTTATTCTATATTCCAACAGCCATCAAATAACCAAGTTTCAGAAGTGTAACTCTAATAGTTAGGAAGATATAGCAAAGTCATACTTTTTTACCGTTGACCTTGGGTCGAGGTCACACCAAAAGTAGCCGAAAATATTCTATATTCCAAGGACCATCCGATAAGCAAAGTTTCAGAAATGTAACTAAAATAGTTTAGGAGATATGGCAAATCATAATTTTTGACCTTTGACCTTGGGGTCATGTTGAGGTGAAGGTCACACCAAAAGTGTCCAAATTTATTCTATCTTCCAAGGGCCATCCAATGACTAAAGTTACAGAAGTGTAACTAATAGTTTAGAAGATATGGCAAAATCATACTTTTTGACCTTTGACCTTGGGGTCAAGGTCACACCAAAAGTAGCCCGACATATTCTGTATTCCAAGGACCATCCAATAAGCAAAGTTTCAGAAGTGTAACTCCAATAGTTTAGGAGATATGGCAAATCATAATTTTTTTACCTTTGCCCTTGGGGTCATGTTGAGGTCAAGGTCACACAAAAAGTATCCAGATTTATTCTATATTCCAAGGGCCATCCAATAACCAAAGTTTCAGAAGTGTACCTCTAATAGTTTAGAAGATACGGCTAAATCATACATTTTGACCTTTGACCTTGGGGTCAAGGTCACACCAAAAGTAGTCCAACATATTCTATATTCCAAAGACCATCCAATAAGCAAAGTTTCAGAAGTATATCTCCAATAGTTAAGGAGATATGACAAATTATGATTTGCCATATTTTTTTACCTTTGACCTTGGGGTCATGTTGAGGTCAAGGTCACCAAAAAGTTGCCCACTGCCATCTACATTCCACGTAGGGTCTATCCACATGCAAAGTTTCAAAAGTGTAACTTCAGTAGTTGCAGAGGAGATCCATTTACAAGAAACGTGACGGACAGACAGACCGACGGACAGACGGACGCCGGACTCAACTGTGATACGAAAACAATATACCCAATTTTTCCTCGAAAAAGTGGGTATAAAAAACCACTCCTTCCAGAGAATGGTATCGGTATTTAGTAGAACCAGTATTATTTTTGAAAACTGCAGTTGCATCCATACTTTAGGGTAGGGAAGAGTTATTATCTCTGTTCAAGAGATAGAAATGTCAGAATTCTATCCACCATATTTGCACTATTTGCTGCCACTTTGCCAATATTTGAAAAACAGGTAACCAGACCCTCCCCACTGACCTTGAAGGTCAGGGTGTTCTGGTTACCTGTTTTTCCAACTTTGATAACCTTCAGACTAGGAACCAGCAGATAATGCAAATAAGGTGAATCTTCCCCCCCCCCCCCCCCCCCCCCTCCACCATTGGGACTTGAAGGAACAAATGGGCTGCATGATGCTTACACGCAAAGCTGAAACCGACCCGCACACAAGTACTGGTAAACTGCTTTGAGGATCTAAGCCTGCCCAGGCAAAGCAGTGCGAGTCAGACCGTCCATGCTTATAAACCCTATTGGTTTCATTGCGCGGCAGGGCTTGATATGTCATTTTATTTCGATGTTGGGTAAAAGTCCCACAAAATTGGAAGCAGAGTCACCAAAATGACCTTTACAGTGTTGACGGGGACTTTAAACCTCAAACCAAACAAACAAAATCTATCCATCTCCCCAAGGTGCCCCCCATGCACCGCCCCACTCCATCGGGGCTTTAAAAAATAGATTGGCTGCATGATGCTTCCACGCAGAGCTGAAACCGACAGCACAGGAGTACTGCCTGGTTAACGGCTTAGAGGATCTATGCCTGCCTAGGGAAAGCGGTGCAAGTCGGACCGTCCATGCTTATAAACCATATTGGTTTATGGGATACAAGGCTTTAGATGTCATTTCATCTCAATGTCGAGTAAAAGTAGCACAAAATTGGAGGCAACATTATCAAAATGTCCTATACAGTGTTGATGGTGATGTTAAACATCAAATCAAACAAACAAAACTCTCAATGGGAATGGAAAATGGTTCTAGAAGACGATCCTTCAGGAATCATGATTCTTCTAGTACACAAGTTACAAGTATGTCACATTAGGTGTACATTATTACATACACTCAAAAGCCTACACAGTAATTCTGTAATTACGGCATCTCTAACCTGCGCAGGCACAGGAAATTCTATATCAGAATATAGATAAGACCAATTCAATATCACAGAGTTTGTAGTTGGCCTGTTGATTTGCCCAGTAAACTTACCGAATGTGTAAAAAGTCAAAATACGGTTCAAAAATAGATCTACGATGCAGTCCAGTAAGATTGCGTACATTGAGTTTTGTTCTTAGTTCTTATATATGTGACGTTGTCAAAGCCACCACCACAAACATTGCAACACTTTCCCTACCAACTATGTGCAATGAAAATTGGTCTCTGAATTTTTAACAAACAGGACAAAGAATTCTTTGAAAAGGGATACCCCCTTGAAATGGAACTACCAATTTTTTCCCCCAAACACGGCACTAAAAAGTTTTAAGCTACTTGAACATGGGGCTTGACTTGAATAAGTTGTTGATTAGTTATTCTGCAATGTTGTTAGATGCAGTGAGTTTAGATATAAAATATTTGTGCCTTTTTTGAGAAAAATTGAAAAGTTCTGCGAAACTGGCACAGCTGCAAGTACAAGCTCGTGTTTTCAAGCCTTTACAAAACTTAATGCTGACGCATGATAATAGTGAAACTGACAATGAGGGATACAGTTTAATACTGAAAATATGCAAGTGTCTGACCCTCCATGCTTATATTAAAGCCCTATTGGTTTCATTGGCCAGCAGGGCTTGAGATGTCATTTCAACTCAGTGTCGGATAAAAGTCCAACAAAATTGGAAGCAATGTCTCAAATGACCTTTACGGTGTTGATGGGGATGTTAAACCTCAAATCAAACAAATATTTCTATTATTATTTACATAGTAAAGCTACTGCAACATACTGAAAACAGAAATCCATTTTATAATCAATGAGCCAAAAACATGGATTTTTATGACTTTGGTGGCAGATTTTCAACTACCAGGGTAGACCATTCGGACCAGCCAGCCACTGATCTCACGCGACCTGACCTGGTCCAGCTTTTCACCAGACAAAATCCGTCGGTCTTGGGTTGGTGTTGATGGGGACTTTACACCTCAAATCAAACAAACAAAACACTCCTGGTGTACATTACATCATACCTGTGATATCTCCCGTATCATGCGGGAGGCTCCCGCATTTGAAGCATACCTCCCGCTCTCCCGTCCGGGAGACAGAATCTCCCGCATTTGCAATTTTCCTGTCCCCGATTTTTTCCAGAGCTACCATTTGCGTAAGCGGTAACAGACTTAAAATTTTCACTGCTGAAGGCAATTAACAAATAAGCAGGAGAATATATCGCACACTTAACGGTAAACATCAACTTTGAAAAGCCGATAATCCTTTGTTCTTTCTCAGCTGACTGCACAGAATAAACATGATCTGGCTGCCAGTAGAGATTACATAAGCTGACATAATTTATTTACTATTATGTCTTATGAGAGAGGTGCATCTGCACTCAGTAGTACAGATACTCAGAAGTTTTGTACGGTGGCAGTATCAGTTCTATTTCACTTATATTTAGCCTAGATTTAATTGAAATTGTGCGTTTATTTTCACATTTTTTTATCACTGTTTGTTCCTTTTATATCACTCTCCCATATGTCTTTTGTTTTTATATTCTATGCAGACTTAGAAATTTTGATTTTGAAAGTGGAAAATAGTTATTATTTACCAATCATTAACAAGTAGTTACTAAAAGTCATGAAATCAACAGCAGATTTTCTTATTTAGAAATTGCTCCCCTTGAGTAAGCTTTGTACAAGTACTGTATTTAAAAAACATGGTGACCGGGAACTTCATGTTAGTGAAATCTATAATTAGTGTGCATTTATTAGCTCACCTGACCGAATGTCATGGCGAGCTTTTGTGACTGTCAGATGTCCGGCGTCGTCATGCATCGTCCGTCGTGCGGCGTCCGTGCGTAAACTATTCTTGTGAACACACCAGAGGTCACAGTTTTGGGCCAATCATCATAAAACTTGGTCAGAATGATCACCATGACAATATCTCGGTCAAATTCGAATGTGGGTCATATGGGGTCAAAAAGTAGGTCAGCAGGTCAAATCATATAAATTTGTGAACATACTAGAGGCCACAGTCTTGGTCTGATCATCTTTAAACTTGCTCAGAATTATCATCTTAACAATATCTCGGTCAAGTTCGAATATGGGTCATGTCGGGTCAAAAAGTAGGTTAGTAGGTCAAATCATGGAGAAACCTTGTGAACACACTAAAGGCCACCGTTTTGGACCAAACATCATCAATTTATCTCAGAATGATCATCTTGACAATATCTCTGTCATGTCATAGAAAAACCTTGTGAACACACCAGAGGCCACAGTTTTAGTCTGATCATCATCAAACTTGCTAAGAATGACCATCTTGACAATATCTAAGTAAATTTCGAAAATGGGTCATGTAGGTCAAATCAATGAAAAACCTTGTGAACACACTAGAGGCCACAGTTTTGGTCCAATCATCATTAATCTGAATGATCATCTTGACAATATCTCAGTCAAGTTTGAATATGGATCATGTTGGGTCAAAAAATAGGTCAGTAGGTCAAATTGAAGAAAAACCTTGCAAACACACTAGAGGCCACAGATTAAATCTGATTTTCATCAACCTTGCTCAGAACGCTCATCTTGACAATATCTAAGTCAAATTCGGCAAAAAGTAGGTCAGTAGGTCAAATCATTAATAAACCTTGTGAACAAACTAGAGGCTACAGTTTTAGTCCGATCATCATCAAACTTGCTCAGAATGATCTTCTTGACAATATCTCGGTTAAGTTAGAATATGGGTCATGTCGGGTCAAAAAGTAGGACAGTAGGTCAAATCATAGAAAAACGTTCTGAACACACTAGAGGCCACAATTTTAGTCCAATTATCATCAAACTTGCTCAGAATGATCATTTTGACAATATCTTGATCAAGTTTAAAAATCCAAAAGTAGATCATCAGGTTATTTTGTCATAACTGTGGATCTGTTTAAGATAGAGCCTGCATATTTGGCATGTAGGTTCCTTGTGACAAGCGCTTCCACTCATACAAATATGCCAGGAACCGCGGTGCGAGGCAGACCGTCCATGCTAATAAACCCTATTGGTTTCATTGGGCGACAGGGCTTGAGATGTCATTTCATCTTAATGTCGGGTAAAAGTCCCACAAAATTGGAAGCAACGTCTCCAAAATGACCTTTACAGTGTTGACGGGGACGTTAAACCTCAAATCAAACAAATCATACAAATATGACCTGTAACATTGACATGTGACCTTCTTTATCATCACTTTTGAACCATTTGAGATAGTGCCTTCATATTTGGAATGTTTGTTCTGTTTGACAAGGACTTCCCACCCATCCGGTCAGTTTCCGAGCGTTTCGGTGTTTACTACTACTATTTCCGCAGAAATGCTCTATACAGTGTATAAACAAAATAAAAAAAATAAGATAAAAAAAAAATTAAATCGACCTTCCCCACCTAATTTTTTTCAAGATGAAACCTGAATCACACCTATTTTTTTTTTTTTGGCCTTATCAGGGGTAGTCCTAGGAAGATAAGTACAGTAGAACTTCGATGGCTCGAACACCGATGGCTCGTTCACCATGGATGTGTCGAACCCATTCTCGAGCCCCTAGCGAAATTCTATACATAAGAAATAGTGAGGGATAGCTAAAGGAGATTTTAGTCTTTTGACTTGCAATGTATGCTGTGTGTACTCATTAGAATCGCCTCGATGAGGCGATTCTAATGAGTACACACAGCAACATTTTTAATATAGAACACCGAAAAGATGTCTAAAAATATCTCGTTATGCCTCATGACAGTAACCTCAGTGGCACGAACTACCCCTGTCTCGAACAGATTTTCGAGGTCCCAAAGGTGTTCGAGCCATTGAAGTTCGACTGTATGTGTATAAGTTGATGAGTCTATAGTGTAAAATGGTACTAGGTGCTCTGGCTGACGCTCACATTATCAGGGGTAGTCCTAGGAAGATAAGTACATGTATTTATTAAAGATACTTGGTCGCAATAAATATGTTATTTATTTCCGATATGCGATGTTAAATAATGTTTCTTCATCTTTATCTTTATATCCTTTAAGAATATGCTTTACACGAGTTTACACCGAGGTCGATTTTCTACGGTCATTCTCTCCCTTCCGCTGATTCAAGAAGAGCAGTTGTCAGTTCCTGGTGAAAGAATGTGCACTGAACTGGTTAATCACTTATATAAGCCTGCCCAGCAAAGGGATGGCTGGATAAACTAACCTGCTCGATATGACCTAAATAGTGTTGACTGGGCAATTTAACTCAAAACCAACCAACAAGTTATTTTCCGTGAAATGGCTGAAATCAAATGCGCCATCATTCACCTTGAGAAGCATTATATGAGCCCCGCCAAGCGAATTTGTGTCTTCGAGCATTCCGTCATGACAAATTTTAACTGCGCATGCCCAGCTATTCGGAGGGGCCAGGGATTTGGCTTTCTATCTGAAGGTTCCTCTTGATTCACTGCTTATATGAGCGAGCAGCGAAGGTTCTGGCGAGACTGCGCGGATGCGCAGGCTCGCCTGAACCTTCGCTGCTCGCATAGGCGATAAGTACCAAAATCGCTTGACGGGGCCCACATGTATGTGAACAAGTCCGCGAATGAACACCCCACTTAATCCCACTTTATATAAGGGAAAACTGGAGTTTACGGGAGTACACATTATTTTTCCTATTTCTGCACCAAGACATAGGTTGTGGATACTCGTTAGAACCGCCTCAAGGAGGTGGTGCACGTTATGTATATTCGTTAGAACTGTCTCAACGGGGCGGTTCCAACGAGACC
The DNA here is from genome assembly GCA_963580285.1 of Lucinisca nassula. Lineage (NCBI taxonomy): Eukaryota > Metazoa > Mollusca > Bivalvia > Lucinida > Lucinidae > Lucinisca > Lucinisca nassula. The sequence continues at coordinate 118,603,265 of OY757025.1, read as the reverse complement.
CACAACTCACGCGTTTGCCGTATAAATAAGAAAGATATAACGGATTTTCATCAGAGAAGTAGCTATTTTGTAGATGAGAAAAAACGCACTATGCCGCACGGGTGTGTTATCGTAATGGCATTTGACTTGATGGCTGATGCAGGTCGTTTGAACCAGTTCATTAGAAGAGTTGACCAGCAAAGGCTCAGATAATCCTGGGCATGCGTGTAGTCTCGTAAGATCCTTAACTGCTCACATACATCTAGAATTACGATACACATGTGTGTGCTAAAATATTGCCAACTAACATTTTTCAGTGTAAAACGTTTAATATTTTTCTTATTTCTAGTCCAACTATAGAATGTGGGTACTCGTAAGAACTGCCTCATAGATGCGGTTCTAACGAGTACCCAAAGATTATGTTTTTGAGCAAAAATGCGGAAAAGAATAAAAAAAAAACGTAAATGCTCTATTAACTTATTATCTATGTTCTCTATATAAAGTGGGGTTTAAAGGGGTGTTCAATACACGGATTTGAAAGCATTACGCAAACATGCCTATACAAATACATTGCCACCTTTATCGCCGAAAAAAAGGAACATTTTATGATGATGAAAAATTGTGACATTTTTCTTATTTCTGCTCAAAATGTAGATTGTGGGCACTCGTTAGAACCGCCTCATCGAGGCGGTTCTAACGAGTACGCACAATATATATTTTAGAGCAGAAATAAGAAAAATAAGGTATACTCCCGGAAACCCCAGTTTTACTATATAAAAGTGGGGTATGAGGGGGTCAAAATGATATAGAAGTGTTCTCGTGATGGGTTGATTGTATCTACGTACAAAAGATGAACCAACCCACCTTATTGATTGACTGTTGTCGCCGATTCGAAGAGCGTTTGTTTGTTGGAATTGGGTCAACACTATTTAGGTCATTTTGGAGACGTTGCTTCCAATTTGGTGTGACTTTTACCCGGCACTGAGATGAAATGGCATATCAAGCCCTACCGCCCAACGAAACCAAAAGAGATTTTATGCCTGGACTTTCCGACTCGCACCACTTTGCCTGGACAGGCTTAGAACAGTACTCATGTGCTCTTGCTTTTAGCTCACTGTAGAAACACCTTGCATCCCAATCTAGTTCTCCAAGCCCTGATGGGCCGGGACCAGATTTGAGGAACGTTAATTGGAGGATGCTTAGAAACATTTTATCATGGTTCAGCTCATTTTCTTTTCCTTTCTTCTTTTTAGGGACACTGTTTTGTGGCTATTGACCCTGATGCTTTTGAGGAAGGCTTCACATCCAGAATGAGTGACTTGATGGACTATTGCAGAGGTTTGGAACCCGTAAGTCACATTTATATCCCAGCAGGCAGTGTTGACATTTAATTAAGTACTTTTTGAATATAGTATTTCAATGCAGACACAAAAGAACATTTTTCAATATGAATTCAATCTTTTTTCAATAATTAACCCTTCTCTTGCTGAATATTCAGTTTAGCTACACCCATTTCTGACTATGAACCAATCAGATTACTTGATGTATTTTATTCCTACTTGATGTAATTTATTCATAAATTGAATGTCAAACTTAGATCCAAATCAGATGGCTTCTGCCATCTGATCAACATCTACACTGTTTGCAACTCAAGGGGTTGTCGTGAACAGCAGAATAAGAGTTAAGACTTCCCTGACTGGTCAGCCGGACAAAGAATGTATTGAAACTGCCCTACTGAATTACCAACATTGATCAAATGTTTGTTTCTCGATGTTGATTAAATGTGAAACTGATTTGCTGCCTGGTCCATGCCCACCATGTCCATTCTTGAAGCGCGTCCTAAAAACTCATTCCCGCGCGCGTTTTGGATATAAAGTAGTGGCATATGTGGATGAGTGAGTATTTACTAGGAATAATTATTGGATAAACGGTCGGACGAGAAAATGTATCTGAAAAAAAAAACGGTATTAAGACATGTTTTGTACATAAAGAATAGATCTACAATACAAGGTAGCCTATTACAATGTATTTATATGAAACAAGCCACGAAAGTTGGTTTTTGTTTGATTTGGGGTTTAACATCCGCGTCAACACAATATAGGTCATTTTGCAGACGTTGCTTCCAATTTTGTGGGACTTCCACCCGACATTGAGCTGAAATGACATCTCAAGCCCTGTCGCCCAATGAAACCAATAGGGGTTATAAGCATGGACGATCCGGGTCGCACCGCGGTTCCTGGACAGACTTAGCTCCTCTAAGCGGTTTACCGGTACTAGTGTGCGGACGGTTTCAGCTCTGCTTGGAAGCATCATGCAGCTCATTTACTTCTTCAAGCCCCGATGGGCGGGGGCGGTAACGAAAGTTGGGAATCCATAGTTAAAGTAATTTCGTGTAATAAAGTGACATGTCAAAACATTGGATCCGTCTCCATACTTCGTCATAGTTAAGTTATATCTCGAATGCGTATAGTTCGTTTACCGTGGCCAATTCGAAATAGTCCTAGAGGCCCTTGAGAATATTTTACAAAGCTCCAGATCGCGGGCTCCAGATATCCATTAAGGATAATATATTTTTTCGTTTTTTTTCTGAAGGTCTGATATGTGCTCATCACAATCGCCTCAGCGAGGCTAGTCTAATGAATACCCACAACATGCATTTAAAAGATATGGTGTGTGTTTTCATCAGAATCGCACCAACGAGGCGATTTAAATTAGTACACACAACATACCTTTATTTTAAAGATCATAAAGATATACTATACGGATCCCAATTAAGCCTCATGTCATGGCACTATTAGTTACCTTCAGATAGTGGAACAGCCCCAATCTGGAACAAATTTTCATGGTCCCTCCTGGTGAATGAATGTCATTTGACGTGTCACCCGTAACAATTCTGAGGTGTTCGAGTTAATGAAGTTCAATTGTATTTTCTTGTCTGTTGTGATCATCAAGTCCATTCTTGATCAGATGAGCCCCGCCAAGCGAATTTGTGTCTTCGAGCATTCCGTCATGACAAATTTTAACTGTGCATGCCCAGCCATTCAGAGGGGCCAGGGATATGGCTTTCTGTCTGAAGGTTCCTTTTGATTCACTGCTTGGATGAGCGAGCAGCGAAGGTTCTGGCGAGACTGCGCGGATGCGCAGGCTCGCCTGAACCTTTGCTGCTCGCATAGGCGATAAGTACCAAAATCGCTTGACGGGGCCCAGATTGTGTCTACGGATTGACGGACGGACGAACCTATTACTATAGGCCCCTTCCTCCAACGTCGCTGGACAAAAGCCATCAATATTGTCACTGGTGATGCCCAATGGGGCGAAATTTGTTAGTCTGGGGCCGGAAACTTTGTGACTTTCGTCAGTGCGTTTGTGTTTTCAAGAGCAACCTTTGCGGTGAAGTCCGGTAACATTATGCACATAAAGTTTTGATAGAGACATGTGACTTTGTCCAAGCCGCCACTCAAACTTCACAATCAAAAACGTTGCAACGCTTGCCAATCAACTAGCTACAATGAAAATTGGCCTCTGATTGGACTATGAAAAGGGACACCCCGCCAATTTTGTCACCCAACATTAAGCACGGAAAGTATTTTGAGCAATTTGAACACGAGTGATGACTCAAACAAGTTGTTGATTAGTTCTGCAATGTCAGGTGCAACACGTTAAGTCACAGGACTAGCCTTTGGCTAGTTTTAAACTCAGTCTTGACTTTTGAAAATGGATTTTTCGTATTTTGAGAAAATTGAAAAGTTCCACGAAAGTAGCTCATTTGCACGTGCAAGCTCATGTTAAACTTAATTTCAATGCATAGTGAAACCGATACTTAGGGATAAGGTTAGTGACAATGTGAATTCAGGGTGCGCAAAATAAACGGCGGCCTCGACTGTACAGGCATTTGTACCACATGTGTGTACATGATAGCCTCGTATTTGATTTTGTGACGGAGAGTCGCAAGTGTGGCACTGGTTTTTATCCCATTTTCAAGTCGTATATTACACTGTTACTTTGATTGTCAATTTTCAGGCAAACGGTGAGGGAGAGGTGCTTGTACCTGGGGATCCCGAAAGAAAACACATGGCTCTCTGTGACAAAGCTGGTGGTATTCCATATCACAAAAACCAAATAGCCTTTGCTGTAAGTTGTGATCGATCAGTTTTTGCATTTGGCTTTTACAATGTAGACTCAGATCAGAGGCCGCATTCATCCGGGTCGGCACTACTTACATATATCTTTTTACGGGCTGGTTAAAGCGAATGTGTACACTATTGATCAACGCTTTCCATGATTAATCATACATCAATAACATGATATCTGCCGGGGTCGGTAATATTCTTTCGTGAAGATTGAACATGAAATCTTTTCTACGGTCATTCACTCTCTTCCGGTGATTCAAGAAGGGCAGTTGTCAGTTTCTGGCGAAAAAAGTGCACTGTACTTCTTACGTATAAGCCTGCCCAGGAAAAGTGTGGATAGGTAAACTGACCGGCTCAAAATGACCTATATAGTAGTGACTGGGCCATTAAACTCAGATACAAACAAACAAACATCAATCTCATGAATACGCTGATGATCGACTGCAAGATTTTTGTTGAGAGTAGCCACTTGTATTTCGTCGTGTTGGCATTGGTATGCTGTGGTCGTTCCTGGGCAGTTTTGGGTCGATTGTTTGTCAAATGACCCAAAGTTATAGTAGTCGCAGGTAAGATTGACTAGGCGGAGCTATCGTTTGTACCTGCCTTTGGAATGTTCTATTAACAAAAAGGTAACCCTCGTCACCCAGTTGTGTGAATTCAAGTGTAACACGAACAAAGTTATGGCGTGTAGAGTCATTTGGTCCGCTTGCAGAAAGCATGCAAAAGGCTCTCAACCGATTCCTCAGGTGGACTCAGCAAATTTGACATATATTGACAAGACCTGAAAGCTCCACCTAGTCAATTTCATCTGCGACTACTATACATGCGACTAAAGATTTCCGCCTGTCCTTGTCCACGTAACTATTGCTGACCATATGCAAAATCCAGGTACAGCGGCTGTCTTCTCCATGTGACGTTAAAAGTAAAATCTGCACCGGGCTCTGGACTGGGCTCATGTAGACTGGGTCATTAGCACACAGTGTAGACCAAGGTCAGTCTACACCGATTGCTTACAATAAAGGAATTAAAAGGGTTAAAAGCAAGAGTTTTAGTCCCCATTCAGAACCATTTTTTCCAGTCTATACACATATTTATCTTATGACGTCGCGTCTGAGAGTGTAATAACGCCATGAAATATTTTCGATAATCCACTGGTGGGTTAAATATGCAAATTAGCTAGATACGTCCCGTAACGTTACATGTACGACGTCGCGTTTAATAACGGCAGAATATTGACATTTTTGTAAACAATCGTGAATAAACTGCGTTTTAAATGTCATATGATAAATAGAATCTTGCATTCGTGCTCATGTATTATTGAATTTATTAAACTCGTTGAGGAAAAGGGATAAAATGCTCGGCAAAGCCTCGCATTTTATCCCTTTTCCTCAGCTCGTTTAATAAATTCAATAATACATGAACACTCATGTAAGATCCTCTATTACGATAACAGTCCCGTGTGGCATAGTACATTTCTTCACGTCTCCAAAATGGCTACTTTTCTGACGAAAAATCATGATACTATTTTTATTCATACTCCAAACATAGGTTGTGGGTGCTCGTTAAAACCGCCTCATTGAGGCGGTTCTAATGAGTACCCACAACCTATGTCTTGGAACAGAAATAAGCAACACAACTGTATGTTTCCCCCTGTAAACCCCAGTTTTCTATATATAAATTAGGGTTTAGAGGGGTCTTCATTTCATGGACATATTGACCTGATGCTCGAAGACAATCGACCCACCAGTGTTGTCAGTGATCTGATGTTGTTTGTTTGTTTTTTCTAGTAATGTGATGTACTTAGTTTATTGGGTGGATCTATAACAGTAAAATAAACTGAGTTTCTTTTTTTTTCTATTTTCAGAACGACATTGCCACAAAATTGAAAGTGAAACAGATGAAAACACTATGAATTTATATGGAGTGTGAGTTTGTGAAAGACCATTGGGTGTTCATAACATTACTTGGCATTATTTAAGAGAAAATATTTGTATGAAAATATTGGGCATTATTAAACGATATCGTCATTATTTCACAGAAGTTGTTTGTTGTTGAGATTTCATATAACTTTGGTTATGTACAGTAAAATACTAGTTCTAAGACCAGCTAAAGTTAAGACTAATTTTTGTTTTAAAGACATATCCTACACTCTCAGTTATTCTTTCTTTTTGCTTTCTTCGCCCAGTGTCCTCTAGGAAGAGACCATCTTCGGTACTGTTCAAAAGTGGTCTTAAATACCACTTTTGAACAATCCCAAAGGTGGTCTTAATATCGGAATTTTACAATATAAAAACAACATTTGCATGATCTGACGACAAGAAAATAGTAACAAATGAAAGAAGCGCACGAGGGCTGATTGATATGTTGTGAGTCTCGTATTGAAGGAGGTACGCAGGGGTGTGATTTTTGGACTATATAGAGCCGTGTACCCAAGGACTGGTCTCATTGGTCAGCTTAAATCGACGAGGTAGCACTCTAAAGTAAACAAGACAAGCAGCTTTTGCAAAATGGACCAAATCGGTGAAAGAGCAATGATTCAATATTTGCATTAAGAAGGTTTATGCTCACCCCCGCCAAAGAAGGCAAAGACTGTTCCATCAGCTGGGAAGGTTATGGCCTCGGTTTTCTGGGATGCAGATGGTATTCTGCTGATAGATTATCTCAGAAAGAGACAGACAATCAGTGGCGCATACTATGCTTCACTTCTGACGCAGTTACGGGACAATATCAAACTTAAGCGCCGCGGAAAGCTCACTAAAGGTGTATTGTTCCATTAGGACAATGCTCCTGTTTACAAGTCTGTCATTGCTATGGCTGCCATTCACGATTGGGGCTTTAAATTGGTTGAGCATCCGCCTCATTCACCTCATTTCGCTCCATCAGACTTTCTTTGATTTCCAAAACTGAAAACGGCTATTTCAGGCACCTACTTTGCGTCCGTTGATGGTGTCATATATGCAGTGGATGACTTTCTGAACAGCCAAGAAAAGGAGTTCTATAAAAGTGGCATTGAGGCCCTTAAACGTTGCTGGCAAAAGTGTATAGATACTTAATGGGATTTTGTTGAAAATAATACAATATGTCCGACAAAATTCAAATCCTTCAGTTTGAGGCTCACAACATATCAATCCGTCCTCGTAGCTGCAAAAAATCGCTGTCCTTAGTGGGATTCAAACTCGGGTCGCTCAGACGAAAGTCCAGTGTTCTAACCACTGAGCCAAAAATCATTAGCAATGAAAATATTCATTAATAAAAAAAGGAAATTCAGAACAGTGTGCTACATGTACTTTTCATTTTGATCACGTCACAAGGTTTTCCATCAGAGACGGCCATTGTGAAACACATCACGAAAACATGCCGGCATAATTCTGATCCTCTTGAACACCACTTTTATATAGTAAAACTGGGGTTTGCAAAGTAAACCTTATTATTCTTATGTCTGCTCTAAAATGTAGATTGTGGGTACTCAATGTGGCGGTTCTAATGAGTACCGGCAATCTAGTAAAATTTACCATGTATGTATTTGTATGGGTGTGTATTCGTAATGAAACAAAGGGCTATATCACCTACGAGATGTTACAAATGAAGCTACTTGCGACTGTTGGTTTATTTAGTCGTAAGCTCACAGCCTCGTTTTATGCTCACACAATCAGAATTTTCAATCTCTGATTTTCGTGCAATTTGTTGCAAATTGTCAACTGAGGTAGGTCTTTCGTCTGAAGAACAATACATGCTTGTGATTCTTTTCCTTGAAGCGTGAACTCAATTTGATGAATATCAGATTCCACACTTGCACTAGAACCCTTAAGCGCTCATCACCAAAATATAATGAAATGATCATTTATTTTAAGTCTCAAGTGCAAAACTCGATAGTTGACAGCATTGTACATGTAGAAAGTGTTTTAGAAGAAAAAGAAAATGAGGCGTAGTTCAAACCTAGTTCCCAGATACTAATTCATTTACAAAACTTGTATTTAGTATTGCCGTAGTAAACACGTTGGAACGACAACGCTAGTGTAAGAACTACCTCGATAGTCAGAGAATAACAAGGCTGAATTTTTAACAGTAATTCTTTTCAGTGAAAAAAGAAACTCACATTTATATATGTCACAATAATTTATTGTAGGCCAGTGGCAAAGGATTTAGCGTCAAATCCTTTCACACTTGTCGAAAATTGAAACTAAACTAAAATACGGCGGGCCTCCGTGGCCTAGTGGTTAAGAGCGCTGACTCTTGATCATTAGGTCTCTCACCGCTGTGGTTCGAGCCTCGCTCGGGTCACATGTGAGACGCCAAGTTCTGCAACGGAAGGTCAGGTGGTTTTTCTCCGGGTACTCCGGTTTTCGCCAACCTCTGATTAACGATCGACTCGATATGAGTGAAATAATCTTGAAATGGCCGTAAATCAAAACCAAAAAAAAAAACCTAAAATACGAGTCCTGTTGTCTTATTTATACTATAAACATAGGCTGTGGCTGCTCGTTAGAGCCACCTCATTGAGGCGGTTAATTAGGCCGTTCTAACGAGTACACACAACGTATGTCTTGGAGCAGAAATAAGAAACATAATGTGTATCCCCGTAAACACCAGTTTTTTTTATAAAAAATGGGATTTAGGGAGGTTCATTTCATGAACTTGTTTATGTCATGCACATTCCTTTGAAGTTTGAACGAAACTTGCCTAGGCTTTACGACATGCTGATATTTTAAAGCAAATGGGAACGCCTAGCTTTTTTCCGCCATTTTCCAAAGGGAGATAACTTTCGCGACTTCCTATTAGCTTTTCTATAAACTCTGTCCCACGGAAAAAGGAATCTACTCTTAAAAGAGAGAATTTGATCCTAAATTCTTTCCTTTAAGAGTTGGCCCCGATTGACATGGGAGGCAAAAATACTTTTAGAGGAGTTGCCTCTCATGAAGGTGTATACATTCCCCTTTACAAATTGCTGATACCGCATGATGCACATTGACTAAACGCAAGCTAGTTACAAGGGCCGTCGCAGGACAGGTTAGCTTGCCTGTTTCGCGCCTAGCCTAGGAATGTCTTTACATTAATATTAGAAAGGTTTTTAACCAGCTCTTACATGAAGCATGTTTATGGGATTTTGTTCCAAATACAAATAATTCCATGAATGGCATTGCTTCATCAAATAGTATTCAAGATGTAACGCAAAATCATTGAGCCATGAAATATAGGTCACTGTGACCTAGATATATATTTATGTCAATCATCGAGACACATGGAACTTAAAAACCAGATATGTAGTTTCGCCATCAAATAGAATTCAAGATATCAGGCAAAATCACCGAACCATGAAATGTAGGTCGTATGGATGTAACATACATTCTCTTAGATCTTTCATAAGATCACGTGGAACTAAAATCCCAGGTATGGTATTTCTCAAAAACATTCTAAAAGATATGAGGTAAAATCACTGAATCATTAAATGTAGGTAACACTGACCTAGATATTTTTCAAATCAATCATCAAGTCACACTGAACTTATATTCCAAGTATGAAATTCCTCCATCAAATAGTCATACAGTAAGATTACTGAACCATGAAATATTATGTAGGTCACACTGACCTAGATAAATTGTATGGTCACTTATTGAGTCACATGGAACTAATAATCCAGGTTTGATATTTTTCCTACAAAAGTCTCCAAGATATAAGGTAAATTCGTTGAACCATGAAATATAGGTCACAATGACCTAGATTCACTTTGAGGTCAATCATAGGGTCACAGTGGAGCGCTGTGGTGCAGTGGTAAAGCATCGGATTTGAGATCGAGAGGTAGCCGGTTCGATCCTCGCAAGCGCCACGTGTTGTTTCCTTGAGCAAGAAACTTTATCTACATTGCTTAGTACTGGTTCCTATCCAGGAAAAGAGGGACACATGGAAGATTAGTACAAGTACTAAATGTGTTACCCTCTATAAATAAGGTCGATTATTATTACTATTATTATTATTATTATTATTATTATTATAACATGGAATTCATGCCCAAGTTATGACATTTCTCCAACCATCGGGTGACATGGAACTTACCCCTTATAATTCGGGTTTGAAGTTTCGCCATCAGATGGTAAGGCAAAATCAATTAACCATAAAATATAGGTCATACTGATACAGAAATAATTTAAGGTCAATCATTTGGGCACATGGAACTAATATCCCAGGTTTGAATATCTCCTACAAATAGTCTCCAAGATAGAATTCTGTGCCACTGGGGCGTTCAACTGATATTGGCTTATGTTGGATAAGGCCTTATGTCCTTGCATTAGGTAAAGGTAGACGGGAGTGTTGTTATTGCTTCTCTATCCATATTTCCAATCATTTGCCTCTTTCACCCCTGTCTTTCACTTTCATTTCCTCTACTATCTCTTCTTTGTCTTTTCTCCCTTTCTCTGGGAGACAACATAATTAATCAATGAGGGTTGACGTGCCGAGAAACACAAAACAATCAATCAATCAATCAAGAATGATAGAAGGTTAATCACTGAACCATGTAATATAGATCACACTGACCTAGATATATTTTTATGCCAATCATCAGGTCACATAGAATTTATCACCCAGGTATGACATATCCTCATCTTAATCCACAGCTCCCAGTACTTTCCTTTGATGTTGGCAGTACTAATAAATTTTGATAAATGTATTGTTATCATGTACTGATATCATGTACTGATATCATGTACAGTTATCATTTACAGTTTTGAATGGACCAATCAACTGAGCTAAAATTAAAATGGGAAGGGGCTTCTAGCTCTGCATGACAAAATTAACATTGTGGGTATTCCTTAAAATAGCCTCGCCGAGGTTATTTGAATGAGTACCCACATTTAAAATAGCTTCTACTTAATGACATACAGTGCAGACCCTGATAAGACTGCTACTTCTGATCTTAAAATGGGAAAGGGCTTCTAGCTCTGCATGAAAAAAATAACATTGTGGGTATTCATTCAAATAGGCTCGCCAAGGTTATTTGAATGAGTACCCACATTTAAAATAGCTTTCACTTAATGGCAAACAGTGCAGACCCTGATTAGACTGCTCCTTCTGATCTTAAAATGGGAAGGGGCTTCTAGCTCTGCATGACAAAATTAACATTGTGGGTATTCATTAAAATTGCCTCGCCGAGGTTATTTGAATGAGTACCCACATTTAAAATAGCTTTTGCCGAATCAGTGCAGACCCTGACCAGACTGCTCCTTCTGATTAAGTTTCTCCAATACACCATAAAATCAAATTGTATGTACTCCCTAGAACCGCCTCATCTAGGCAATTCCAACGAGTACCCACAACATGTTTTTTAATTCGAGCCTTCTCTGACGTTCTAAAAGCCTTTTTTATTTTCTGATTTGGCGGCTTTAACTACAGCCAGATATCTCGGGTTACATGTTTTTGTGGGATGAGGCAGTTCAAATGAGTACACACAACATACCTTTTTATGGAGAAAAAATATCCCTGAATTATCACAAAATACACTCTCATTTACTGGTGCCAAACATTTTATGGAACATTTGCATGCAGCAAAAGCACACATCTGAGTTCAAAGTAAGTCCTTCCACTTGAAGGTTCAGCATTAAAATGCCCCAGTGATAAACATCAGGTTAAAAAAGCATGACCAAATAACCTGTGGTCAGTTGGATTAAGACCAATCAAATCCAATTGAATATAAATGAAGCAGAGAAGCTGACAGTGTCCTTTCAGACAGGACAATCCATTTTCCAGACGGGGTAAATCAGGTCAAATAAAAGAAATTGAAATTAACAGTAAATAAAACAAATATGCTTTAATAGGTTTTATCTATTACCTTTAAGCGGAAGTTACAATAAGCTGTGGATTAAAACAGATATATCCAATTGTTTTTGAGAAATATTGGTAAATATTTGTACTGATTGATATTTGTACAGGATAATTTGACGAGCCCGCCCTGGCGGGCTCGTCAAATTATACTGATTGATATTTGTACAGGATAATTTGACGAGCCCGCCCTGGCGGGCTCGTCAAATTATCCAGTACAAATATCAATCAGTACAAATACAGGGCGGGCTCGTCAAATTATCCTGTACAAATATCAATCAGTACAAATATTTACCAATATTTCACAAAAACAATGGATATATCTATTACAAATAGTATTCAAAATAAAATACTTAGATATCCAGTGTAAGGTCTAATGTAAACCTATAGAAAACAACGTAGTGCATACTTTCATGAACACATTGAGTCACATGATTTTCAGTGACGTCAGTCTAAACCATGGTTCACTACGGGCGTTGGTGATGTCAACGCTGTTCCACTCTTTGTAGAAAAACAGCGGTAAATGTTTTTCAGCTTTACAAGTTTGCCCTGTAAGCTTTTTTTTTCGCCGAGTGATGACGGGCAAATAATGTTAAAAAATAGTCTTAATTTTACTGCTTTTCATGAAAGTATGAACGACGGGGGTCGCTAGCAAGGTTTTTACATGAACCCCCCTTCGGGATTCATTTCCCTTGCACGCGAACCACTGCGTTCATACTTTCATGAACAGCAGAAAAATAAAAATCATTTCTTAAAAGCAAAATCACTGAATCACGAAATATAGGTCATACATGTACTGACCTGAATATATTTTAAGGTCAATCATTTAGACACATGAAAAGATATTTCTCCTTCAGATAGTATTCAAGATATAAGGTAAAATCACTGAACCATGAAATATAGATCAAACTGACCTATATTTATTTTTAGGTCAATCATCGGATTACATAATTTATGATTTATTACATAATTTATGATAATTATCCATCCAATAGTCTTCCCATTCCACTTGTGATGTTTTCATTAGAGTTATGTTATTTCCTGTTCGTGAAGACTAATTATAGGAGAAATATCAAATCTGGGATATTTGTTCCATGACCTTAAAATGTATCTAGGTCAATGTACCCTATATAACGTTTCATAGTATTTTGAAACAGTAGTATAAACTTTAAGACCATTAGCCACAGAAACTGACATTGCGTGTTGCAAAACAGAGCAAGTTTTACAGCTGAAACACAAACATTCCATGTTATGTCCGAATCAGATAGATTTTTTTCCACAAGGGAACAGTACATACTTTATTAATTGACTATCCATCACCCGTATTAACACAGCGGTCAAAAATCAATAATCATGTTTTTATAGGTGTCAATAAAATTGTCATTAATCAAGTACATGCGTAGTTCCGTATTGGCCCTTACTTGATTAATAGCATTGTAATATTGAAAAAATCCCCACCGCTCAGATTTTCTTGTATAACCTTTATCGTGCTATTTACGACAACCTCTACCTTTGCAAAACAGTGTAGTTCCAGGTCAGTTCGCTTGAAGAAGTCATCTGATTGGGATCTACACTGTTTGTCATGCAGTTTGTGAATTGAGTGTGGGTGTGGCTAAATTAATTTATTCAGCTGGATAAGGGTTAAACATATAAACATATCGTCAAGGAGTTTAATATCTTCTAGTGGTCTTTTTCATATGTTTTATGCTTCTGTCATTTGGAGTTCTTTCCTTGGTTGTCTATTTGGTTTATCCATTTTAATATGCCTCTTTATTTACTCCTATGTGGGCCAAAAGTCGCAATAAATTCTTGTATCTGAACAAAGTATGAACCATAGTCATAAAAACAATTGTTTACATTCAAAGACGTTTGACCTTGTAAATTACATTCGTTTTCTAATAACCCGAGTAATACTTACAATACCGCCCCCGCCCATCGGGGCTTGGAGAAATAGATTGGGCTGCATCACCCGCAACTATTATTGACATTTATGCCGTTGGCGCAAAGGATTAAGCCTTTTACTGTGCGCTGACCTTCTCGGCTTACCTGTACAGAATGTCTTGTTGGAAATAGCAGGCGCTTTAATGGAAACTATTTTTTAAACAAATATAACTTATTTATTATTCAATTTGACAAACAAGTTCCGATTTGATGTAATTGTCCGTTTAAATACCTTCAAAAAGATATCAAATAAGTGGAACTTTTATTTAATTAGCTTCCGGCATTTTTATTTTCAAATTAACAACCCTTAATCCTTATATGAAGCATGCAAAACTGTGGAAAAACAACGACAGTACCCTACTTTAACGGCTAAAATCTTCACTTTCTGTTAATATTGCAAACAAACGCCCGCATCAGACGCAATGTGGATACAATATTGTGCACTTTGATAGCAATTATAATATTTCAAAATTATATTTAATAGCGGCATTTTGCGATTAAACTTGGAGCTTATTCAGAAAAAGCTTTATCGTCTACACACGCGTGTAATCCCAAAGCGTGTCATTCTCCGTCGACCGTGAAATGAACACATCTTCGCCTGGGCATCTCCTTGGAATGAAAATCAATCTAAAATGTGGTGTCTGATCTGCGTCTTATTTATTTATTTATTTATCAATCCAAAATGCGGTGTCTGATCTGCGTCTTATTTATTTATTTATTTATTTATTTATTTTTCATTACCCGATTAGATTTTTTATACTTACTAAGCAACAAACATTGCTAGTAATAAGATTACAATTGAAAGAAAGACAGAAAGAAAGATGCCATATGTGCAGTCTAATCTGACATTTCGCTGTTCGCATTTCTGACATTTCGCTATTCGCACATTGTTTTGATTGAATACACGAACACAAAAGAGATGTTTGTATTTTTCCTTTTCGTAACATACGTTTGATTATTAATTCCGTCTGGTAGACCAGATAATAGCCGTTAAAGAGGCCATTAATGCCCATGTAAATTGTTTTGTATTCATTATTATTTCTTTGATTGGGTAAAAGTGTTTACATGGGTTGTGGGTGCTCGTTAGAACCGCCTCGATCGTTAGAACCGCCTCATCGAGGCGGTTCTAACGAGTACCCACAACCTATGTTTTGGAACAAAAATAAGAAAAATAATGTATACCCCCGTAAACCCCAGTTTTCTCTATATGAAGTGGGGTATAGGGGGTCTTCATTTCACGGACTTGTTCACGTGATGATTAACAAATTATCAAGGATCGACTGAGCCGCACGGATGTGTTATCGTAATTTATTTATTTATTTGTTTATATTTTTGCTCAATGCGTGGATTGTTGGTTATATTTAGAACCAGCTCATTCCGATTTATTTATTTTTATATTTATGTATTTATTTCAACTGCTAAATGATTTATTAAGATCAGGGTGTACACCTTTTCTGGTGTTCCTTCCATCGTACCGGGGAAAAGAATTTGCATGTAAACCCAACTTTATATATTGAACAGTCGGATATTCAGGATCGGCATGATTTTAACATAACACAAAAACATAGTTCGAAAGTACTTGCTTCTTATTCTTTTATATTATTTTAGTCACTGTTGTTTTTTCATCACGACAACAAGCCGTGCAATGAACATCCCCTTAAACCATGCTTTATATAGAGAAAACTGGGGTTTACTGTGGTATTCATTTTTTTATTTCTTCTCCAAGACATAGGCTGTGGGTGCTCGTTAGAGCCACCTCAATGAGGCGGTTCTAACGAGAATACAAAAGGTTCTAACGAGAATACAAAACCGGTTTTGAGTATCGATAAGTTTTCATTAATAAATTAACTGTTTTTGAGATATCAAGAATACCCTACTATGCCGCACGGATGTGTTATCGTAATTTATTTATTTACGATTTATTTATTTAAAATTTATTTATTGCTCAATACGTTAATTGATGGTACTATTTAGAACCAGCTCATTCTGATTTTTTTTTTTAATTTATTTATGCATCACGTGAACATGTCCAAGAAATGAAGACCCCCTTAAACCCAAGTTTATATAGAGAAAAAAGGGATTTACGGGGGTATTCATTATTTTTCTTATTTCTGCTCCAAGACATAGGTTGTGGGTACTCGTTACGACCGCCTCAATGAGGCGGTTCTAACGAGCACACACAACCTATGTTTTGAGCATGATTTTGACTTAATAAACAAAAAAAACATAGGTAGAATGATTTCAATTTGGCGCTTCTGTGCCAATAATCAACGTTTTATTACACTCAGGGGAAAATATCACGGGTATTTAAGCAGAAGACAATTATCGCTTTTATGACACGTGGATTGTGTATTGCGTTCCACGCAGAGCTGAAACCGACTGCACTTGGGTACTAGTAAATCGCTTAGAGGTTATACGTTTGCCCAGGAAAAGTGGTGCGAGTCGGACCGTCCATGCATAAAAACCCTGTTGGTTTCTATGGGCGACAGGGCCTGAGAGATCAAAGAACTGATAGCACTTGTGTGGGTCAATTGTCTCTTAAGATAGTCCTGAACGGGGGCTTAGACTGTTCCGTTTGACCCATAAATTCATGTACTGTAAGCAAACAGTGTAGACCCTGATCAGACGCGGTGCCCGATCTGGGTCTACACTGTTTGCCAAAACCGACACATGAGTACATACTAGATGGAGTCTACAGGTAGCCCTCTTTAAAAGGAATGGGAACACCTTCAGGGGAGGCAACTCCTTCAAACGTATTTTGTCTCAAATGGCAATAGGGGTCAACTCTTAAAGGAAAGAATTTGCTTCTGGGGAGCAAATTCTTTCCTTTATGAGTAGACCCCTTTTTCAGTGGGACCGGGCTTATAGGAAAGCGAACAGGAAGTCCCGAAAGTTGTCTCCCTTCGAAAAATGGTGTAAAAATCTGCCAGGTGTTTCCATTCCCCTTAATTGCAAACATTCTGACCTCACAACGATAGGAATAGGCGTCTATAAATAATCGTTTCCTGGAATTCATACAAAATCACTGATAGTCACTTGAACATCAACAAGGTTAAGCTATTGCGCATAACAACTTTAGGTCGATTGATGAAATTGCCCATGTAAACAAAGAACACACCACAGACAGAAAGTTAGATAATCCGTTTATTTAATAGCGTTTGCCCATCTTTGAGGTCGTTTGATTTTAGGTTTAACGTCCCCGTCAACACTATAAAGGTCATTTTGGAGACGTTGCTTCCAATTTTGTGCAACTTTTACCCGACATTGAGATGAATTGATATCTCAAGCCCTGTCGTCCATTGACACCAATATGGTTTATAAGCATGTACGGTCAGACTCGCACTGCTTTGCCTGGACAAGCTTAGATCCTCTAAGCGGTTTACCAGTACTCGTTTTGGGGGTCGGTTTCAGCTCTGCGTAGAAGCATCATGCAGCCCATCTATTTCTTCAAGGCCCGATGGGCGGGGGCCTCTTTGAGGCCAGTCATCCAGATGCTAATAATTATTGCATCACGTGAACAAGTCAGTGAGATGAAACCCCTATGGAGAAAACTTGGCTTTACAGGGGTGTGCATTATTTTTTCTTATTTCTGCTCCAAGACATAGGTTGTGGGTACTCGCTGGAACCGCCTCAATGCGGTTCTAACGAGCATCCACAACCTATGTTTGCAGTATAAATAAGAAAAATATCACGAATTTTCTTTAAAAAAAATATAAAATAGCCATTTTGGAGGAAAAAAATGTATTATGTCACATTGGTGTGTAATCTTAATGACAACATCGCTGAAATTTACAAGCTGGCTTAATTAAGATTCAAAAAGCAAGAAAATATTTACTACGCTGAAGACGTTTTGACAAGGATTCCAACGACAATGAAAATATTACCTGAACCCTCACGAATACACGACTATATAATTCTAACCCCCTTGAACCCCATTTTATATAGTAAAACTAGGGTTTACGGGTGTATACATTTTTTTTTATTTTTATTTTTTTTTTTTTTTTTTGCTCCAAGACATAGGTTGTGGGTACTCGTTAGAACCGCCTCAATGAGGCGGTTCTAACGAGCACCCACAACCTATGTTTGCAGCATAAATAAGAAAAAATATCACTAATTTTCTTTTAAAATTATAGCCATTTTGGAGAAAAATGCACTATGTCGCATGGGTGTGTAATCTTAGTGACAACATCACTGAAATTTACAAGATGGCTTATATTAGATTCAAAAAAGCATAAAAATATTAACTACGCTGTAAACGTTTTGACAAAGATTCCAACGGCAATGAAAATATTACGTGAACCCTCATGAAAACACGCCTATATAATTCTTACCCCCTTGAACCCCACTTTTATATAGTGAAACTGGGGTTTACGGGGGTTATCATTTTTTTCCTTTTTTCTTTTTCGTTTTGCTCAAAGACATAGGTTGTGGGTACTCGTTAGAACCGCCTCAATGAGGCGGTTCTAACGAGCACCCACAACCTATGTTTGCAGTATAAATAAGAAAAAATATCACGAATTTTCTTTTAAAAAATTATAGCCATTTTGGAGAAAATGCACTATGTCGCATGGGTGTGTAATCTTAATGACAACATCACTGAAATTCACAAGATGGCTAAAGCTATAAAATATTTACTACGCTGTAGGCGTTTTTACAAGGATTCCACCGGCAATGAAAATGTTACGTGAACTGTGGCACACACACACGCGCACGCACGCACGCACACCGGTTCTACCTCTCTTCTTATGGAATCAAAGACACTTCTCACCAAGCAAGGTAACCCTGTACTTAAGGATTTTTATGCTTTTGGATTTTCTCAAGAGCTTGGTCTTATGGAATCTGTACCTCCATTTGAACATTCTGGCCGAAATGAGCAGAAGAGCATCAGTTTGTTTGTTTGATTTGAGGTTTAACGTCCCTGTCAACACTGTAAAGGTCATTTTTGGAGACGTTGCATCCATTTTGTGCGGGGACTTTTACCCGACATTGAGATGAAATGACATCTTAAGCCCTGTCGCCCAATGAAACCAATAGGGTTTATTAGCATGGACGGTCCGCCTCGCACCGCGGTTCCTGGACAGGCTTAGATCCTCTAAGCGGTTTACCAGTACTAGTGTGCGGGCCGGATTCAGCTCTGCGTGGAAGCATCATGCAGCCCATATGTTTCTTCAAGCGCCTATTGGCGGGGGCTGAGAAGAGCATCAGATCGAACCCCAGTGAGGCGGTTCTAACGAGGACCCACAATCAATCGAACCTCAGTGAGGCGGTCCTAACGAGGACCCACAATCAATGTCTGAGATCAAAAATAAGGGAAAATAATGAATTATCCTGTAACACCCAATTTTCTTTATATAAAGTGGGGCTTAGAGAGGTGCTCATAACACATACCTGTTAAACCGAACCTCCATATACAGTACAATTCCTATATTAAGACCGCCTTTGGGACTGTTCAAAAGTGGTCTTTATGACCACTTTTGACCAGTCTCCAAGGTGGTCCTCCACTAGAGCACACTGGATTCGGAAAAAAAAAATAAAAATGTACCTGAAACCTTCTAAATATGCTTTAAAAAGAATAATTTGTCTTAAATTTAGCTGGTATTAGTAAAGGAATTTCAATGTATTGCATATCGTGAGGACTATCATTTATCAGCCTGTGTTGAGGTTTTACAGTGTGCACATTTTACAGTTTGCTCATGTCTGTTTGTTTCTTTGATTTGAGGTTTAACGTCCCCGTCAACACTGTAAAGGTCATTTGGAGACGTTGCTTCCAATTTTGTGGGTCTTTTACCCTACAATGAGATGAAATGACATCTCAAGCCCTGTCGCCCAATGAAACCAATAGGATTTATTAGCATGGATGGTCCGCCTCGGACAGCGGTTCCTGGACAGGCTTAGATCTTCTCAGTAAGCGGTTTACCAGTACTAGTGTGCGGGCCGGATTCAGCTCTGCGTGGAAGCATCAGGCAACCCATATATTTCTTGAAGCCCCTATGGGCGGGGGCTGTTGCCCATGTCTGAAGGCGTATTTAAGCTTATCGAGAAATTATTTCATAGCTGAATAAGCATGACCACAGGATTTCGACGCAGTTTCATTCAAACCACAGCATTTTCCCTGTTACATACCACGCATGTCAAGCGTAGGCCACAGCTGATAAAAAGGCATCCTGGACGAAATTTTGAAACAAACAAAACTGTTATAACCTTAATAATTGCCAGATTCGCTGTAATTACCAACCAAGTTAGACGCGAAACTTCAAAACGAGACACTGGCAAACAGTGCAGGGCCACATCAGACGCCGCCACATTGTCTTTACTGTCTGTTAGAAGTTCATAAGTTGCAATTGTGGTATGAGGAGAAAAAACATGTAACTAAAAATTTAGTCAAGGATCGAACCAACGGTCACTGGATTACAAAGCGATCCGGGGATGGAACCCACGACCATTGAGTAACAGATCGAGCAACACAATTACTAGGCTAAAAAGTCCGGACCAATTATGCGTATTTTCATACACATGTATTCTATCATGGCCGTACTAGTACACATTTCGAAATGCACTCTACCAAACTCGATCCTATTAGGCATACTATAGTGTTGTAATAGTCGCAGATAAAACTGAAACGCAGTGAGACGTGACTGCACTTTAAATTTTGGACTAGTCCGCATTTTATGTAAATCGCCTTTAGTTGGGATTTTATATTGGGCGATATTGTTTTACTGAGGATCGTTCTGCATCATATTAACCACTTGTCCACGACTTCTACATTATGACATTATCAAAAAACTTATTTATAATTTCAAAATCCTGTGAAAAAAAGAAATCCGAAATCTGCTTCCCCTAAAACATGGAATAGCCTTATCACGCTTGAACGCTGAACTCTCAAAGGTCGTTGATCAACTATAGGCGGAGCTGCCGTAATACAAACAAAGCTGTGGCGTATAATTTAGTCCGCTTGCAGAAAGCATGCGAAAGGCACTCTACCGAAAGAGCGAATTTGACATACGTTGACAACACCTGAACAGCCCCGCCTAGTCAATTTTAGTGTGACTACTATTTTTTTTTTTTTTTTTTTTTTCGTATTGACCCTCCTTTTCTCGTTTTGGCACTCTTTTTCCAGTATTGGCCATCTTTTTCCATAATGGACCTGTTTGCCAGCAATGTTGGCCATATAAATGCTATAGTATTGTGGTTTGCACGACGCATGTTTTCTCATGACGCGAATAATTTGAAACATTAAACTACAACTGCCACATTTTTAACCCATTGACACGAAGAGTGGTGTCACACGTCAAAGAACATGTGCCATAAAACAAAACAGTGTAATAAAATTGCATTTGTAAACAAACTAAAGTTTGGAGCGATGGCGAACTTATATTTTTGGGTTTTGTTACTTTGTTGTGTAACCGGACATACGATTGGAGGATTAAGACCAGAGAGAGCCGCCCCCGATGTGGAAAGCAGATTAAGACAACTAGAGACACAAGTTGCAAATCTGCAACATGAGCTCCAGCGCACGAGGGCAACAAGTACGACGATAAGTAAGACTTTATTTACACTTTAGGGGTCCGCATCAAACCTTTTTTCGCGCTTCCTTTGTTTGTATTGGAGTTTAACGGCCCATTCAACACTATTTAGGTAATTTTGAGCCGGTCATAGGCTATACGTACGCGGTTAACCAGTACAGTGCACATTCAAGTACCAGTTCTCGTGTACGGTCGGTTTCAGCTCTGTGAGGAAGCATCATGCAGCTCATCTATTTCTTAAAGCCCCGATAGGCAGGGGCCGAATTCTTTCAATTAATAAATTACTTGATATATAAACCCTTATTTGCTGTTCACGACAACCCCTATCTTTGCAAACAGTGTAGATCGATATCAGATGGCTTCTAAGAAGCCATCTGATCAGAATCTACACTGTTTGGCCTTCAGTTTATGAATTTGTAGCCAAAAATTACAGCAAGTACTTTGATTGGTTGATAGACAGAAATGGGTGTGGCTATTTGAATATTCAGCAAGAGAAGGGTTAAGGACAATTTTATTATTATTTTTCAATTAATAAAACTGTCATTAATCAGGTCATTTCGTAATTGCCCAGTAATAGGTCCTATTGGCCCTAGCCCTCGCCCTCGGGCACATACAGCTGTCACTGGACGTAAAACTGGGCCAATATGAAATTACTTGATAATATAACATAATAATAATATAATAATATCGAAAATATATTTCATTCGAAAATATATATATTGTCCTCTGACATCAGCAAAACATAGAGCTAGATCAGCCTGTGCATCCACCTAGTCTGATCAGTCTTCACTGTTCTGTACAAGGATACCCACTGACCCAATGCGTCTTGGTTTTGTTTGACTCGATGTTTAACGTCCCCGTTAACATTATTTAGGTCATTTCGGAGAGGATTTTGCCCGACATTGAGATGAAATAACATCTCAGGCCCTGTCTCCCAAAGAAACAAATAGGGTTAAATAAGCTTGGACGGACCGACTCGCACCGCGTTGCCTGTGCAGGCTTAGATCCTCTAAGCGGTTTACCAGTACTCGTGTGCGATCGGTTTCAGCTCTGCGAGGAAGCATCATGCAGCCCATCTATTTCTTCAAGCCCCGATGGGCGGGGGCCACCCAATTTTGTTGGACTTTTGCCCGACATTGAGATGGAATAACATCTCAAAGGCTTATATGCATTGGACAGTATGACTCACACCATTTTGCCTGGACAGGCTTAGTCCTTGGTACTCATGTGTGGTCAGCTTGAGCACTATGCGGCCCAATCTATTTCTCCAAGCCCCGATGAGCGGGGCGATAGGGCGTCTTCGTTTATACAGGGATGGCTTTGTGTTCTGACAGTGGGTCGACCAAACAGTATTAAGCGCAGTAGCTTTACGGTGGTGATGTCAACATGATTATCAATGATGGTCAAGGTTATTTACAGCCGCACAATCCTTATCAAACTTCAAACCCCAGTTTCAACGCCAAACGAACAATATAATTGAGCCGGCGCACAGCATTTCCTACAACTTACATGTACGCCCAGTGAAGAATCAGATCAGCCTGCGCATCCATATAGTCTAACAAGAGACTTCTCTTGCTGCATAAAGGAGCACTGGACCCTTAGCTATCCTTAGAACGTAAAACGAAGACGCTGATCAGTCTGCGCGGATACCTTATTGTAGGTTTTGACGTGCGCTGGCTCTGAACTTTTAAACCGTGGTTTAACGGTTGAGGAAAGTCTGTACCCCGGCCATCGGGGCTTGAAGAAATAGATGGGCTGCATGATGCTTCCACGCAGAGCTGAAACCGACCCGTACACGAGTACTGGTAATCGCTGAGAGGATCTAAGCCTGTCCAGGTAAAGCGGTGCGAATCGGCCCATCCTATTGGTTTCATTTGGCGGCAGGGCTAGAGCTGTCATTTCATCTCAATGTCCGGTGTCCGAGTTTATCTTGACCCCTGGGTAGCTTTACCCCCGGGGGTAAAGCTACTCAGGGGTAGCTTTACCCCCGGGGGTAAGGATATCCCGGGATATCTTTACGCCCACCCTGGATATCTTGACCCCCGGGGGTAAAGATATCCTTGCTGGGATATCTTTACCCCCGGGGGTAAAGCTAAACTGGCCAGGATATCTTTACCCCCACCCCAACTTTTGGGTATAAACTATTTTCTTAATGCCCAATTTCTTCCCATATGTAAGAGAAGCATGATAGTGGACTCGATATTCACTTTAACATTTTTCGTTTCAATCATGACTCAGACTAATAGAACTACCCTTAGTAAGAAATATTACCATATTATAGAGCCAAATGATTATTTAATAACTACTTTTGTATTTTTTCTTATTCAAATTGTTGCTTATGACAATCTTTCATAGTCTTGCATTATCCCTGTCAGTTGTGAAATGGGTGGTGGTGGTGAGTGGAAAGGCGGGGGTAAAGATATCCCGGCTTGGATATCTTTACCCCCGGGGGAAATCTAAACTGGCCAGGACATCTTTACCCCCACCCCAACTTTTGGGTATAAACTATTTTCTTAATGCCCAATTTCTTCCCATATGTAAGAGAAGCAAGATAGTGGACTCGATGTTTCACTTTAACATTTTTCGTTTCAATCATGACTCGGACTAATAGAACTACCCTTAGTAAGAAATATGACCATATAATAGAGCCAAATGATTATTTAATAACTTCTTTTGTATATTTTCTTATTTAAAATGATGCTTATGACAATCTTTCATAATCTTGCATTATCCCTGTCCATTGTGAAATGGGTGGTGGTTGTGAGTGGAAAGGCGGTGGTAAAGATATCCCGGCTGGGATATCTTTACCCCCGGGGGTAAAGCTAAACTGGCCAGGATATCTTTACCCCCACCCCAACTTTTGGGTATAAATTATTTTCTTAATGCCCAATTTTTCTTATATGTAAGTGAAGCAAGATAGTGGACTCGATGTTTCACTTTAACATTTTTCGTTTCAATCATGACTCCGACTAATAGAACTACCCTTAGTAAGAAATATGACCATATAATAGAGTCAAATGATTATTTAATACTTTCTTTTTGTATGATTTTCTTATTCAAAATGTTGCTTATGACAATCTTTTATAATCTTGCAATATCCCTGTCAGTTGTGAAATGGGTGGTGGTGGTGAGTGGAAAGGCGGGGGTAAAGATATCCGGGCTGGGATATCTTTACCCCCGGGGGTAAAGCCCCCGGGGGTAAAGCTAAACTGGCCAAGATATCTTTACCCCCACCCAAAGTTTTGGATATAAACTATTTTCTCAATGCCCAATTTCTTCTTATATGTAAGTGAAGCAAGATAGTGGACTCGATGTTTCACTTTAACATTTTTTGCTTCAGTCATGACTCGGACTAATGGAAATACCCTTAGTAAGAAATATGACCATTTTATAGAGGCAAATTATTATTTAATAACTTCTTTTTGTTTATTTTCTTATTCAAAATGTTGATTATGACAATCTTTCAGCGGTTTACCAGTACTTGTGTGCTGTTGATTTCAGCTCGGTGTGGAAGCATCATGCAGCCCATCTATTTCTTCAAGCGCCGATGGGCGGGGGCCGTCTCTATATCGTTGTTGAATATAACTCCAGATACAGTTCTTTTGTCTGCTCTTTAATTGTCCTAAGTTCATGCTGAACCATACATTTATCCAATTTCCAATGGGAAACCCAAAATTGCAAACAGTGTGGGGTAAGATCAGATGCGGCAAAAAGCGATGTTTGAACAAAACCCCCACCCATAAGCAATCATCGTAGAATTTGTGAAAAACTGATTCATGCAAGCTATATGGTATAAGTGTGCCTGTTTTGGTTTTTCAAAATGCTGGAAGGGTGGGGGTGAAGGTAACCCAGCCAGGATATTTTGGGCCCCGGGGGTGAAAGTATCCCGGCCGGGATATCTTTACCCCCACCCATGAGCAATGGTTGAGATGTGAAATCCTGATTCATACAGGCTAGCTTGTGGTAGTGTTATGTCAACCATAGACCATTGGACATCAGTAGTACCTTCCATTGTTGAGAAGAGTGCTTGTCTGGATTTTCCAAAGTCTGGTTGGGGGTTGGGTGGGGCCACACTATCCCAGCCGGGATATCTTCACCCCCCACCTATGAGCAATGGCAAGCTATATGGTGTAAGTGTGCTTGTTTGGGTTTTTCGATATGCAGGAAGGGTGGGGGTCAAGCTATCCCAGCTGGGATATTTTGCCCCCCGGGGGTGAAGGTATCCCGGCTGGGATATCTTTACCCCCCACCGATGAGCAATGGTAGAGATGTGAAATCCTGACTCATGCAAGCTAGCTTGTGGTGATGTTATGTCAACCATAGACCACTGGACCTTCATTGTTGAGAAGTGTGCTTGTTTGAGTTTTCCAAAGTCTGGATTTGGGGTGGGGTGGGGTGGGGTCACACTATCCCAGCCGGGATATCTTCACCCCTACCTATGAGCAATGGTAGAAGTTGCGAAAAACTGATTCATGCATGCTATATAGTATAAGTGTGCTTGTTTGTGTTTTTCGAAATGCTGGAAGGGTGGGGGTCAAGCTACCCCAGCCAGGATATTTTATACCCCCCCCCCCCCGGTGTTGTAGGGGTGTCACCCTATCCCAGCCAGGAAATCTTCACCCCCACCCATGAGCAATGGTATAAGATGTGAAAAAATTATTCTTGCAAGCTGTATGGTTTAATTATGCTTGTTTGGGTTTTTTGAAATGCTGGAAGGGTCGGGGAAAAGGTATCCCACAGGATATTTTGCCCCCGGGGGTGAAGGTATCCTGGCCGGGATATCTTTACCCCCACCCATGAGCAATGGTAGAGATGTGAAATCCTGATTAATGCAAGCTAGCTTGTGGTAGTGTTATGTCAACCATAGACCATTGGACATCAGTAGTACCTTCCATTGTTAGTTTAAACGTTTATTTATTTGTATAATACATAAAATACATATACTTAACTAACTCTATAAAAACAACATTATACAATGGGATTCAGAAGGAAGTCGAATGACTTATGGAAGTCTGTCTCCCATTTTTACAAAAGATCTAAGTACAATAGTAGCATTGTGACTTGTGATAATGCAAAACAGTAGTTGGAAATGAAATATTGTATTTTGGATATTTTTGTTCAATTTTTGTCAAGTTATCTAAGCGTCTAGCTATATTGGCTCCACGGGGGCGCAGAAATATAAAATACAATGGCTAAATGAAATTGGTGCAATGTCATATGTCCGGCTAAGTTAGGCTAGAGGTTTAGTATTACATAAATTCTTTAGTAAGGAGTATTATTAATTGATATTGAAGCAACTATGTTTGAGAAATCGTCTTGTTGAGTAGAATTCCGAATGCAATAAATATCAGTAGGTATGTCAATATATAATAGGTTTGCAATAATTACTGAATTTTATTAGTTTACTTCGAAACGTTTAGTTTTGATTAAGAACTCTTGAACGGCCAAGAATATTTGCTTGTTGTTAGAATCCGATAAATCGTGATTACCAAACAGAAGTACGTTAAGAGAAGGCTGACATATTGATTGTATTTCATCGTAGAGTCCTTGTCGTAGGTGTGTGTATCGTGTGCAGGAAGATAGAAAATGTTGAGTAGTTTTGACAGCTCCGCAATCACAAAG
Organism: Lucinisca nassula; assembly: GCA_963580285.1. Classification (NCBI taxonomy): domain Eukaryota; kingdom Metazoa; phylum Mollusca; class Bivalvia; order Lucinida; family Lucinidae; genus Lucinisca; species Lucinisca nassula. Next base: position 118,576,258 of record OY757025.1, on the reverse strand, counting down.
TGGACTTACAGTAATGTTTTTTGAAAATAGATGTTGATTAAGAGAACTGCATCTCATTCTCAGACGAGCGTGATAAATCTGACCTGTCCTCTTGCCGTCACAGTAGTACCTCGGCGGAGAAGCCAGGTTAAGATCAAGTTGACGTTTGAAGGAAGCTGGACTTGGCGAATTTCTTATTTCTTCAGAAAGTCCGTTCCAGTCTCGTATGACTGATTGGAGGAAGGATTTATAGTACAGTTGAAATGTGCTTGTACAGTATTTAGGTCCGTACGTTACGTAGGTTATATGCAGAAATGTTTCCCACTGGGACGGGTACCAGTGAAGAAAGATAGTCAGCAGTCAAGCCGTTTTGCATTTTATAAAAGAGTTGAAGTTTGTGCTTCTTTCTACGTGATGCCAATGATTCCCACCTGGTTTCATTATGAAGACATTCTATGGAAACTAGTTTCGTCGCACCAGTTACGATGCGAGCGGCTTCGTTTTGTATTGTCTCCAACTCGTTAACTTCGTACAGAGTACAATTATCCCAAACGACGTCTGCATATTCGAGTAGTGGTCTAATAAAAGAAAAATACATAGTTTGAAGCGAGTGCCTATCGAGTTTAAATTTTAGCTTTCTCATGATATTTATACGAATCCATGCATTTGTTGCTACGTACTTAAATAGGATGTGGGAGAAGAACTTTACTGCACCATTGCACTTTACTAGGCCCGGTACCTACATGTTACACTAATGCAGAATGCAGGTGGTGATGACCTGGATTCGACTGTACCGTTGCTCAAGCGGGACTAGGCCATCGCTGTCTCCATGTGCGATAAGGGCCCTTTTATGATGATCACGCAGCATATAAGTTGCATATTCTCCCTCATACTATTAATAGTTTATAACCTTGTACCACCTTAGCTACCATATATCTGTATTAATATGCCATTCCTTATATGTCATGTAAATGACTGAAGAGAATAAAGTTTTGTCTGTCTGTCTGTCTGTTTTGATATAATCTAAGTGTTCATGCCATGTACAGTCGTTTGAAAATACAACACCAAGGTGTTTATGAAATGTTACTTCATTTATCTGGGTTTGGTTCAAAAAGACTGGAGGATGGTAAGGTTTATTCCTTTTTCTGGAAAACACCACTGACTCTGACTTAGATGGATTGAATTTGACGAGCCACTGTTTAGCCCATTCGTTAATTTTTAACAGATCAGTATTTAGTAGATTAGAGGCCTCGACGGGATCATCAACAATAATATAGAGGTTAATCATCAGCAAAGAGTCTGATGGAAGAGTGAATATCTTCAACAATATCGTTAATATAAACTAGAAAAAGGAGAACCTTGAGGCACACCAGCTTTTATTGAAGTCCAATTTGAAGCTGATCCAGGTAAAACAACACGCTGTTTTCTGTTATCTAAATAGTCTGTAAACCACTGAAGAAGCGGTCCAGAAATGCCAACAGAAGAAAGTTTATGGAGAAGGCCTTTATGTCATACTCTATCGAAGGCTTTACTAATATCGCAGAATATAGCTCTTACTTCTTTGCCTTCGTCTAGAGCTTGGCAGAAAGTATTGTACATGTCAGTCAGCTGATTTACAGTAGAATCACCAGGTACGAAACCAGACTGTAGTGTCGTTATTATTGCGTTTTCTTGAAAAAAGTTGAAGATATATTTGTAAACGATTTTTTCAAGGACTTTTCCAATAGTACTTAAAAGAGAAATTGGTCTATAGTTTGATACTTCGGAAGGGTCGTCTTTTTTAAAAATAGGAGTGACGTTTGCTTGTTTCCAGATAGTCGGAAATCTACCTTTTTCAAGACAAAAATTATAAAGATCTTTTAGATTAGATGATAAAGGCTGGGCAAGATCCTTGAGAATTTTGTTACTGATAAAGTCAGGTCCTGATGCTTTTCCTGTGGGTAATGTCGAGAGTATACATTTAACATCTTCGCTGGTAATTACAATAGATTCGAGTTTATTGTGCGTTGTATTTGTTGCTTGCGGTATTGATGCGTTAAGTTCATCCAAAATTGTTTGCTGCGTAAAAAATCGTTGAGTAGGTCGGCTTTTTCTTTGTCGTCACATATAATAATATTGTTCGCTTTCAGCGGAGGCATGACAGATTGTTGTTCTTGTTTAATGAAGTTTTTCAATGTTTTCCACCAATCCTTTTGATTTATATTGGGATCTTTAAGTTTGTTCTTTAATTTGTTAAGTTCGTCGTTTTTAGATTTTCGATTAGAAGAAGTGACTTGGTTTCTGACTTGTTTGTATTTATTAAAATCTGGTTGTTGTTTTGTCCTTTTGTACTTATCATAGAGGCGTTTACGTTTTCTCATAAGTTTCTTTATATTACTATTCAGCCACGGTGGATCGGATTTGCGAATGTGTATAGTTTATTTGGAATATGTTTGTTTACAAGGTTTAATATTATGTCTGTTACGTTTTGAGCATAAATATCTACATCGTTGTCCTTCAGTAAATTCCAGTTAGTTTCATTAATTTCACGGGAAAGTGTTTGGAAGTCACCTCTATGATATAAATAGATTAGTCTTGTGTAAGTTGGGGATGTGATTTTGTTAAAATCAAATGCACAATATATAGGACAATGATACCTTATGTTTTAATCTAGAAAGGGCTCACCAACGCCACTCAGAACAAAGTAGAAGTAAAACAAAGATCAGGAATTGATACAATTAACTTACTCCACCCACAAAAGACACCAAAGGGAAAGAAATACAAACATTTAGCGACCAGACCATAATGGAAACCTAAACAAAGGAAGGCCATAAGGACAGTTACTTTCCCACAAAATGGCCATATGGCCATCCAAAATTAAAAGACACAAGTGATACACACAGTAAGTAACAAACAACAACATAAATAAATCGCCACAGAAGAGCCGCCTTGGAACGGTCAGTGGAAGATTTCCACTGGGGGGCTTAAATCGATTTTACGTGGCCACAATCCTCGCCCTTACTTCCGTCGCGATTTAGACAAATAATTTGTTCAGTCCGCATGAAGGCCTCCTAACTCATCAGTGCAACATCTCCGTGAACACAAAAAAACAAAGAACCACAGAGGTGAGACAACGGTGAGGACTCGACAGCAAGAAACCACTGAAATGCTGGAGCAAAAGAAAAGCAACAGTTAGACTCCGATGAGCCCGACCAGAGACAAAGCATCAGGCACCAACCAACATTATCTCTCTAATTCTCGATAAGCCTTTACGTTGGAGCCGTCATAGAATCTGAGGCCTGACCCACCGGCGTGCAATTAAAGAGGGAAGCAAAGTTACCAACCGTTATTGGGTTAACTACCATGCATGCAGTCTGTCGTATAATATCCATGTTGTAACTAATCTTTTTATATCGAAGAATGATTTTACGAAATTGGGTGCTGAAGTCATTGCGGTTATATATTTTTCTGAATTTATATACTAAGTCACCATAAAATTCGGGTTCCGATAGACCTTGTTGCAGAAGAGATTTAAGTCCAATATTGAATTTTGAAATTAAATCAGAATGGCGTCTATAAAATTTTGAAAAGGCTTTGCGTAGTTTATGGTACCGATAACCCTGATTAAGGAGTTTAGCCGTTAATAATTTATTACGAGTGTTGAAGTCAGTTACATGACTACACACTCTAGCAAATCGAATTAATTGCGAAATATAAACGCCATAGGATGGCGCACGAGGAACATCACCATCCAAAAAAGGAAAATTTACAATCTCAAAATCAAAGTCATCGCGTTTATCATAAATTTTGTACGAAACAAATCCATCTACAATAGATAGCTGAAAATCCAAAAACGGGGCCTCGGTATCAGAAGAATTTGCTTTATTTAACTGAAGTTCTAGGGGGTAAATCTGACTGATCAAACCATCAAAATAGGTATTATCAATATTTAATATATCATCTAAATATCTAGAAGTAGAGCTAAAAGCTTCAATAATTTCAGATTGGTTATCAATGGAAAGCGACAAAATGAAGTCTCTTTCATAACAATACAAGAACAGATCAGCCACAAGAGGTGCGCAATTAGTACACATCGGAATACCCATAATTTGTCTAAATAACTTAGTACCGAATCTAATATTAATATTGTCAAGTAGAAAGGTGAGGGCATCACACACTTTCTGACATGACCAAAGTGTATAATTCTTATGCTCTTTAGAAGTGAAAAATGCATTTCTGACATTACATGCAAGATAGAGAGAATCTTCTCTGTGAAAAGCCCATTCAATTAAATCATTAAGCTTTTCTTTTATAAGATTATGAGGAAGTGTAGTGTAAAGAGTGGAAAAATCGTAGGTAGACAGACTAGAAGCACGAAAATGTCTAGATTTCAATTTAGTTAAAACCTCATTCGAATTTTTTATAGACCAAAACAGATTTCTTCCTGATCTTTCAAAGACTTTATCACAATATATAATTACATGCGTTTTAATAGCAGTAAGACAGGAAGTTAATAATTTAGAAAGTTCAGTGGTAGTGCACGAGCTAAAATTTGCAATAAACCGTGCTTTGTAAGGTTTTTTATGAAGTTTTGGTAATCAGTAAAGCGTAGGAAGCTTGTCTTGGCCTTCGTTAACACACACAGCAAACTTGGTGGCTGAAAGACAAACATGTTTATCTACTATAGCTCTCTCTTCAGCTAAAGGCTGAAGTTCATAGGCCTTAGTACCACCAAGCTCCTGCTTAAGCGTGTTAACATAGTGGAGCCGTCACACAACGACGACGTTGTTAGCGGCCTTGTCTGCAGGGGCCAAAACAAACTTCTTATGAAATTCTTGAATACCAAGTTTAAGATGACGTAAAGACGTCTTGGGCTTAGGAGGTAATAAGTTAGTATTTTGAGAATAGAAAGAAATGCGTTTATTCACTAGTTTTAAAATGCTAAGTTTCCAGTCCTTAAGGGCTTTATGCTCAACATACTCTCGCTTACACCATCGATTACCGAATTCATTCAAGGAAGCAGCGATTTCATCTCTACATTTACTGAAATCAATTTTAGAAGGAAACCGATATTTCGGTCCTTTAGAAATTATATTCCTTATCCTAGAATCAGGAATAATTTTCAAATTGCCAGTAATTACATGACCAGCAGCAGGATAGCAATACTTTGAGTTTTTACAATCACATGAATCAGGAGCATTAGTATCAATATCAAGATCTGAAACAAGTTTATTGAAATTAAAAATGATAGATCTAACAGGTTTGTTATATTTATAGCAAATTATAGGTGTTTCAGTATTTTGAAAATAAGCAGGAATGGAAGAAAGCACCGATCTCTCACGAAAGATACTGGGCAAATCTATAAAATCCATACCCTTATTAATGAAGGATATTTTGGAGAAATGGCGTTTATGATTAATTTCAGAATCAATGTAAGGACGGAGAGTATGCTGAGTATAGCCTCTAGTTAAGAGAGCCGCATCATATAACTGATAATAACTATCGTAGAATTTATTCGCCTCGGTGTCCAGAAGACGTAAAACAGAAACGGGTAATGAACTTAAAAATGAAAGCATAGAGTGGCGTCCATGATTTAATAATATAATTGACAGTCACTTCAGTCTAGTATTGTTTCGTTTAAACGCACGTGATTTACGTTTAAATTTACCATTTTTCCTGGTGCCGTGAGATCTAGTTCTGCGTTTTCGACATTCCAGGAGTGAGAAAATATCAAAGTCCGGCATTCTGGAAATATTACCCTCATGATAAATGTTGTCATTAAATCCCAGTGGAAAAGGGGTCTGTAAAAATTTAATCCATTTCAGTTCAGCTTCATGTCTTTTGATTATTTTGAATCTAGATGTAGAATTTGCATCGTAATAAAGTTTTTTCCACTGGCTGTATAACAATGTTATTTACAGAATGACCTGTACGTCGAAAGTGACGGTACAAGAAAGTGTCAGTTTTCTTAGGCTTACTCATTCTACGATAATGCTCGTTCAATCTAGTTTTAAGCATGCGGTTAGTTTGACCGACGTACTGCATATTACAGTTTGCAGCACGTCAAGTAATTAGATAAATTAAATCTGTAGACTGTCATGTCAAATCAGACATGTTAACTACAGAGAAGCGTCTACCGTTTACAGATGAAGTAACGGTAGACGCAGTGCTTAAATGCGAACAACATCTGCACCTCTTGGCATTGCGCTTAGAAATACTAGGATACATTCCACTTCTTTTCCACGGATTAGTATATTTTCGATGGATGGGCGATTTGAGAGGAGATAGTTTTATACGAAGACTACTCCCAAAAACATTGGTATTGCCTGCTGCTTTGAGATTAACTGAAGTTACAGAAGACAAATTTAAGGGTCTAACCAATACCGAAGGCAACATAGTATTAAAGTTCTTAATAGAATGGGGAATCCGTACAGAAGAAGCAGAGTGTAACCTAAGGGGTGATATTGATATTTTAAATGTATTTGTAATACTCATTTTGGTTAATAAGGTTGTGATACCGTCAGAACTAAAGCGATGTTCATACCGGTTATTAAATAAATAAATAAAACAGCATATAAAATTACTGAAGAAGATTCCTTCGAATAGAAGGAAGGTACAACAAAAGCCCACAAAACATCTTAGTCTACTTAAAGTACAGGGGTGTCAAACAAGCAGTTGTTATACAACGAGGAACGAACATCGGTTTAATAATGACCTTCAACAGGTATCTAAAGGATGTCAATTGATGGAACAGTGAAAAGCAATTGCATAAGCAATCCCTGAGGATTGGAAAAATAAGAGCATTAAATGCATGTACGGGGAGACCTTTTACAGCCGCCACACGGCCCAAACAAAACAGCCCTGATATGCAAAGTAGAAGTAAAACAAAGATCAGGAATTGATACAATTAACTTACTCCACCCACAAAAGACACCAAAGGGAAAGAAATACAAACATTTAGCGACCAGACAATAATGGAAACCTAAACAAAGGAAGGCCATAAGGACAGTTACTTTCCCACAAAATGACCATATGGCCATCCAAAATTAAAAGACACAAGTGATACACACAGTAAGTAACAAACAACAACATAAATAAATCGCCACAGAAGAGCCGCCTTGGAACGATCAGTGGAAGATTTCCACTGGGGGGCTTAAATCGATTTTACGTGGCCACAATCCTCGCCCTTACTTCCGTCGCGATTTAGACAAATAATTTGTTCAGTCCGCATGAAGGCCTCCTAACTCATCAGTGCAACTTCTCCGTGAACACAAAAATCAAAGAACCACAGAGGTGAGACAACGGTGAAGACTCGACAGCAAGAAACCACTGAAATGCTGGAGCAAAAGAAAAGCAACAGTTAGACTCCGATGAGCCCGACCAGAGACAAAGCATCAGGCACCAACCAACATTATCTCTCTAATTCTCGATAAGCCTTTACGTTGGAGCCGTCATAGAATCTGAGGCCTGACCCACCTGCGTGCAATTAAAGAGGTAAGCAAAGTTACCAACCGTTATTGGGTTAACTACCATGCAGCCTGTCGTATAATATCCATGTTGTACCCAATCTTTTTATATCGAAGAATGATTTTACGAAATTGGGTGCTGAAGTCATTGCGGTTATATATTTTTCTGAATTTATATACTAAGTCACCATAAAATTCGGGTTCCGATAGACCTTGTTGCAGAAGAGATTTAAGTCCAATATTGAATTTTGAAATTAAATCAGAATGGCGTCTATAAAATTTTGAAAAGGCTTTGCGTAGTTTAGGGGTACCGATAACCCTGATTAAGGAGTTTAGCCGTTAATAATTTATTACGAGTGTTGAAGTGAGTTACATGACTACACACTCTAGCAAATCGAATTAATTGCGAAATATAAACGCCATAGGATGGCGCACGAGGACCCTGTTCTTGTTTGACACCAGAAACAGGTCAATAATTGAATCAGAGTTCACACAAATCTGTGTGATGAGTGGGTTCGGTTATGATTTGGTCCAGATTAAAATGCTGACATAAATCGTTAATTTTCCTAAAAGAGGCTTGGGTACAACATGGGTATTATACGACAGACTGCATGCATGGTAGTTAACCCAATCACGGTTGGCAACTTTGCTTCCCTCTTTAATTGCACGCCGGTGGGTCAGGCCTCAGATTCTATGACGGCTCCAACGTAAAGGCTTATTGAAAAATACAGAGATAATGTTGGTTGGTGCCTGATGCTCTGTCTCTGGTCGGACTCATCGGAGTCTAACTGTTGGTTTTCTTTTGCTCCAGCATTTCAGTGGTTTCTTGCTGTCGAGTCCTCACCGTTGTCTCACCTCTGTGGTTCTTTGAATTTTGTGTTCACGGAGATGTTGCACTGATGAGTTAGGAGGCCTTCATGCGGACAGAATAAATTATTTGTCTAAATCGCGACGGAAGTAAGGGCGAGGATTGTGGCCACATAAAATCGATTTAAGCCCCCCAGTGGAAATCTTCCACTGACCGTTCCAAGGCGGCTCTTCTGTGGCGATTTATTTATGTTCTTGTTTGTTACTTACTGTGTGTATCACTTGTGTCTTTTGGTTTTGGATGGCCATATGGCCACTTTGTGGGAAAGTATCTGTCCTTATGGCCTTCCTTTGTTTAGGTTTCCATTATGGTCTGGTCGCTTAATGTTTGTATTTCTTTCCCTTTGGTGTCTTTTATGGGTGGAGTAAGTTAATTGTATCATTTCCTGATCTTTGTTTTACTTCTACTTTGTTTCTATACATCAAAATTAAAATCACCTGTTATCGTTATATTTGGAATATTAGTATCAAATGCGAGTCCAAATGAGTCCTCAATACATGTATAGATTAAGTTATTTGAATTTGGAGGTCTATAAAAAGTACCTAACAACTCTTTTCTGTTATGAATCACAATTTCAACCCGTATACATTCGATTTGTGGAAGTTCAACACCAAGTCTTCTACAGGAGAAAATAGAGTCACGCACATAGACACATATACCTCCATGGTTATCCCCCACGCGGTCACGACGATATAAGTTAAATCCATTTATTTTTATTGTTTCATTAGGTACTCGGTTATCTAACCATGTTTCCGTGAGGCAAATAGCATCAAAATTTCTTAATTCAGACTCTATAACGTCTACTTTGCTAACTAAGCTCTGAATATTATAGTGAACAATAGAAAACTTAGTGTTAAGGGTCATTTCTCCAAGGGTAGGCCCAGCGGTCGATGGATTTAGAGACGTGTCTAATGGTCCGGGATTTTTCTCTATGCCCCTTATTAGTAGCATTGCCATGATGACAAGAAGATCGAAATAGTTAAGATACTCTAGACCTTTAGCCTTAGCTTGGAAACAATAATGCAACCCTATCCGTATCCTATATATTTGAATTTCAATCATGTTATGCAATCAATAAGAGCACGATGTAGTTTTTTTTAGAACGGATAGGTTGTGTTGATTTATCACCTTCCCCAAGATAATTGAAACATGCATCTGGTTTCCCCCGTGGAGCGTTGTAACGACATTAACTGGTTTACATGATGAGCAAACATACAAAAACATATACATAATCCAAAACATGATGGTACAGATAGAGGAAAGGGGAATAGACATGAACACATTATGTTGATTACAACCTGCTAAATGCATATAAGTGTATGGAATTCTTAAATTCTCTCTTGTCCTTACTGAATCAGATTGAAACTATATATTGTTCAAGATGGTGTTGGAATTCTTTCATGACAATAGTTAACTAACATATCCATTGTATAAAAAAAAACATGTTGGTGGCATGGCTATCGTGTGATCGACATACTAATGAAATGACTACGTTTGCCATAACATATAAAGCGAAACTTTCGCCGCTACCACAATTAGAGCAAGGCAGACATAATACCGGCAAATCTATAATGAGTAATACATACAGACGTAATGCTACTTTGTTTATAGGCATATCTTGTGGCTGTTTCATAAAAAAAACAAAGCAAAACAAAACAAAACAAAGAACAGGCATCTGAAAAACTTTTTGGCATAGCTGTTGCTAAAAATGCATGTTTGACTTAGCCATAGTGTGGCAAGGTAAACAGTTGGGCTTCACTAACTCGATACCTTCAGGACCTCGAAAATATTTTGAAATGATGGCAGCTCGCCTCACCGAGGGTCAATCATAGTGCCAGGCCACAAAGCGTAATGGGTACGACCAATATATGTGTTTTAAATCCAAAAAAAAAAATAAAGCAAAGTTGTGGGTACCCACTTGAAGGCGATTCTTACGAGTACTCACAACATTCTTTTTCATAGTACAACCAGAAAAAAAAAACACTATTAAGAATATCCTATATTCCTATTTATCTGGAGCCGTGGGAATGATTCAGGACTTAACGAGTTCGAGCTAGCCATGTTATTCAAAGCTTCCGCATTCGAGGTATTGAAGTATCACCGTATACGACTATTGTGTGAAAAGCATGTCACTGGTATGACTATTATTGAATGAGACTGTAGCTGAAATGGCTATTCTGTGACAAGCATGCCACTTCCTACTAGCTTATGGCAAACGTAATACTGGCATGGTTGTAGATGACAGAAACAAAACTAACAACGATGTATTACTACAGAAATAGTGCCAACATTACTATAATTTTGAGAAAAAAAAATAAGCAATGCTAAGCATATTTCTGATGAAAGAATTGTTGCTGCCTTCATCAACAAAGAAATATCGTTGTGATAACGATTAAATATACCTGTATATAATATTTCGTCGTTTTATGTGACATTTAAGTTATGTTTATGGGACATTACTTGCACTATAAACAGTACACAGCCTAGAACTGATTTTGTTGACGTGACAGTTTTTGGGAGCCATTCTTGCGAGTACTGACAACATTCTTTTTCATAGTAAAACCAGAAAAAAAACTATTAAGAATAAACATATTATTTACATAGTTATTCTGTTTCAACATGTATTACTGACATGAAAGTATTGTGTCGTATGAATTACTGACATTGCTTGATATGACAAACTATTCATAGACTGACTGTGACAGGCATGCTACCGTCAATACTATTGTTTCACAGACGTATTACTGACATAAATAGTATAATGACATGGACTTGCTAATGTGGCTTATATTATGACAGTCGATGACATGGCTATTCGTAGGTCAGAACTTTTGACAGGTATGTTACAGTTCCATGGTTTATCTGTGTCGACTACATTACTAACAAGCATCGCTGACATACTTATTATGTAATCGAGACTGATGTTAGTGGTTTATGAAGTTTGAGTTATTTTTTGACACTTTTGTGACGGACTGAATGACATAAACAGCAAGGATATGATTTAACATCGCTGAAATATGTGTTATATAACAGAGATTACAATATGTACAGTATTTTGACACACACAAAATTGGAATGGCTAAAGTGTGATACTTACTTGCATATTCAGTGGCAGACGTAATGCTGAGAAAGATACTTTAATGGACTTTTTGCTGCATTATGTGGTATATGTCGCAGTTACTGGCATGATAAATTTATGACAGACTAAAGGACATAATTGAAGAATAACAGACTTGTTAGCAGAACTACTTATATGTGCATATTTTGGCACACAAAAATTGGAATGGCTAGAATGTGATACTTACTTGCATATTCAATGGCGGACGTTGTGCTGAAAAAGGTATTTTAATTGACTTTTTGCTGCGTTAATTGATATAAGACGCAATTACTGGCATGACAAATTTATGACAGACTAAAAGACAAAATTGAAGAATAACAGAGGCGGCTCTTCTGTGGCGATTTATTTATGTTGTTGTTTGTTACTTACTGTGTGTATCACTTGTGTCTTTTAATTTTGGATGGCCATATGGCCATTTTGTGGGAAAGTAACTGTCCATATGGCCTTCCTTTGTTTAGGTTTCCATTATGGTCTGGTCGCTTAATGTTTGTATTTCTTTCCCTTTGGTGTCTTTTATGGATGGAGTAAGTTAATTGTATCAATTCCTGATCTTTGTTTTATTTCTACTTTGGTACTTGCCGTGACAGATATGTGTTAGTTTCTGTCACAAGCAGTATATGGCATGGATGTTGCTGACTTACATACGCTGTTGGGTATAGTATGCTTAAATTGCCATTATACTGATATGACTCACAAACACTGATATAAAACAAACACAACTTTAGTAGGCCTGCAACAACATTGTTACTTACGAAATATTTCCAGATGTTGTCCAAATTTACTAGTGTTTTCACTCAAATTGCAGGCAGTACAAATTGAATAGCTGTCCAGCGCACACACAACGCGTGTACAACGTCGAATCGAAGTCGATGCAAAGCAATGACGTCGCTACAACGCCATGACGTTGCATCGACACCGACGCGACGCCACCCAGGCACCATGTGTCCGCTGTTGGTATTGTGCGAAATAAAGAGTAAGTCCTAATTTATTGTCAGCTCCCCACCAATCTGTCTCTTACTGTTTGTAAGAGACAGACTCAGGGACAGACAATATTGTAAATTTATCCTCGATGTCGGGTCCCTTCGTCCTCACCCTGGCCGAAAAAAAGAAAGCCCAGAATGAGAAAGAGAGTGCATACGAGGAAGTCAAGTGACATCACGAGCAAACCTGTTTTCCCATTTGAAATTAACACAGGTGCAGAGCAGTTCGCCTAGCCGCGCAGACTGATCAGCGCCCCAGTCAATTATGGCTTACTTAAAGTTATGTCTAAGAATAGATGCAATGTCTGTTTTTCAAAACTATAAATGATACAACGGCCCCGCCCATCGGGGCCTGAATAAACAGATAGGCCGCATAATGCCTCCACGCAGAGCCGAAACCGACCGCACACGAGCTCTGGCAAACCGCCCTGAGGATCAAAGTCCGCCCAGGCAAAGCGGTGCGAGTCGGTCCGTCCATGCTTATAAACCCAGTTGGCCCCTCTGGGCGACAGGGCCCGAGACGCCATCTCACCCCAATGTTGGGCAAAAGTCCCACGAAATTGGAAGCAACGTCTCCAAAAGGATCTATACAGTGTTGACGGGGACGCCAAACCTCAAATCAAACAAATAAATGATACAAGCTTCTCTGAGATATTAGCGCCGACTTGAAGCAGGACACGTGATTTAAACTGTGCCACTGCTATTGCAAAATTGTAAATGAAAAGTTAACTCCACGCGATTTCTGTTTTTCCAGCGCTAGCCCCGCAGGCACACAACGCCGAGTCAACGCTAAGTCAGCTCTGGCTCAGAGCTGTGTGTCCGCTGAGGTATTGTTGATGGTATGAACCAGGGCTACTGCCCAACACCTGGACGTTTGTCAAAACTATCAATTCAGGCGCACAAAGCAGAATCAACGCCGAACAACGACGTTATGGTTGTTACAACGTCGACCTAGCGATGGGCGCCTACCTAGAATTGTTGTTGATGAGCATTAGGTATCTTTTTCTTCATCTAACCAAACAAAATATGACATATAAAATTTTAGATATGTCCATTTCTTATTGAATAAGTTTCTGATTTACTATAAATACAAAAGAACCATGTGCTTTAGGAAAACGACAAACACCCTTACCATAAAGTCTCTGTTCTTAAGTGAATAACGTCGAGTCATAAAAATCAAATGACCACACGTGTATTGACACGTAACTTCCCAGCAGGCATAACGCGAACCGGAACGACGTATCAACGTCGATGTGGCGTCATGACGTCGCATCGACGCTTACTCGACGCCGCCCAAACGCTATCCGCCCAGTGGGTTCAGGACGCCGTTCATGTTTATTTTGAATCTTTTGCAATAAAAACAGAATCTTACACTTGTGCTCATCCCACTTGACATCTATGAGACTCGCCAAAGGCTTGTTCATAAATTTCATATGGAACAATCACTCATGTAAGATACTTTTATCTACAAATAGTTGTTATACCAAAAAACAAAGCTTGTTCAACTAAACAATGCAGCCACTTCAGTAACATGTGGGTTGTTGTACCAAGCACAATCGCTTTGTTGAGAAGTGTGCTTGTCTGGGTTTTCCAAAGTCTGGATTTTGGGAGAGGGGTCACGCTATCCCAGCCGGGATATCGGCACCCCCACCGATGAGCAATGGTAGAAGTGAAAAAAACTGATTCATGCAACTTATGTGGTAAAAGTGTGCTTGTTTTGTTGTTTTTTTTTTTTTTCGAAATACTGGGAGTGTGGGGGTGAAGGTACCCCAGCCGGGATATTTTGCCCCCCCCCCCCCCCCCCCCCCCGGGGGAAGGATCCCAGCCGGGATATCTTTACCCCCACCCATGAGCAATGGTAGAGGTGTGAAATCCTGATTCATGCAAGCTAGCTTGTGGTAATGTAATGTCATCCATAGACCATTGGACATCAGTAGCAGTTTAGCTTTACCCTCGAGGGGCAAGATATCCCAGCCGGGATATCGTCACCCCCACCTTGCCACACGCCAACACAATCACCACCACTAACAACTGACAGGGATAATACAAGATTATGAAAGATTGTCATAAGCAAGGTGTTGACTAAGAAAATAAACACAATGAAGTTATTAAACAGTCATATGCCTCTATAATATGGTCATATTTCTTACTAAGGGTAGTTCTATTAGTGTCATGACTGAAACAAAAATGTTTAAGTGAAACATTGAGTCCACTATCTTGCTTCAGTTTCATATATAAAAAAAGAAATTGGGCATTAACAGAATAGTTTATACCCAAAGGTGGGGATGGGGGTAAAGATATCCTGGCCAGTTTAGCTTTACCCCCGAAAGGCAAGATATCCAAGCCGGAATATCTTCACCCCCGCCTTTCCACACACCACCACCACTCAAAAATGGCAGGGATAATGCAAGATTATGAATCTACTATCTTACTTCAGTTACATATAAGAAGAAATTGGGCATTAAGAAAATAGTTTATACTCAAAAGTTTGGATGGGGTAAAGATATCCTGGCCAGTTTAGCTTTACCCCCGGGGGTAAAGATATCCAAGCCGGGATATATTTACCCCCGCCTTTCCACTCACCACCACCACCCATTTCACAACTGACAGGGACAATGAAAGAATTTGAAAGATTGTCATAAGCGACATTTTGAATAAGAAAATATACAAAAAGAAGTTATTAAATAATCATTTGCCTCTATAATATGGTCATATTTCTTACTAAGGGTAATTCTATTAGTCCGAGTCATGATTGAAACGAAAAATGTTAAAATGAAACATCGAGTCCACTATCTTGCTTCACTTACATATCAGAAGAAATTGGGCATTTAGAAAATAGTTTGTACCCAAAAGTTGGGGTGGGGGTAAAGATATCCTGGCCAGTTTTGCTTTACCCCCGGGGGTAAAGATATCCCAGCCGGGATATCTTTACCCCCGGGGGGTCAAGATATCAAGGGTGGGGTTAGAGATATCCCGGAATATCTTTACCCCCGGCGTTAAGCTACCCAGGGGGTAAAGATAAACTGTTACACCGGTAAAAGTCCCTCAAAATTGGAAGCAACGTCTCCAAAATAACCTTTACAGTGTTGACGGAGACGTTAAACCTCAAATCAAACAAACAAACAAACACACAAACAAACTGTACATTGAATTACTTCAAACATTGGCTTGAATATTTGAAACTATGGTTTAAAAATGGAAACGATAATTTACTTTACAAATGGCATCTTAATCCGATTTTCAAACTTCGAACTCTGGTTTGAAGATTGATTGTGCATTAGTCCTTGAAACTGGGGGTTTAAGGTTTTTTATACCATCACGAAAACATACCGTTATGATTCTGATCCCAATGAACCCCACTTTTATATAGTAAAACTGGGTTTTACAGGAGTTACTTAGAAAAATATCACAATTTTTCATCTGAAATTCTCGTGTTTTTTATCGGCGGTAAAATCTATAATGTTTTAATATGTGTTTCCGTGATGTAAGGATTAAAGAAAAGGTATTAAAATAAAATTAAAACCTCTGTTTGTAAGTTGAAACCATGGTTTAAAGAATTATTGTGCAGATTTTCTTTGAAACAAAGGTTTCAAGTTTTCAAACCCTTGTTTGAAAACTTCAAACTGGGGTTTCAAGTCAATTGTGCACTTGGCTCGCCATAGAGATCCAGGGCTACTTCGTGATCGTTTTGAAGTCCACAAAGATTTATCACCAGTACACCAGATATTCATATTGCGAGTGTATATGATAATTTAGGAAAGTTGTTTTGTTTTTATCTTTAAAAAGGCATGCTGAGTGTTCCCATTAGAATCGCATCAATTAGGCGATTCTAATGAATACACACAACATGTCTTTATTTTGTAGATACTCGAAAATGTATCTGAGTCATCCCCATTATATTACCAGGCCTGGCGCTGTAATTATGCCCCCAACTTTGAAAAAGTTGGAGGGGCATATTGGTTCTGGTTCGTTCGTCCGTTCATCCGTTCGTCCGTACGTCCGTTCGTTACGCTTTTGATGCATAGCATAACTAAAGAACCGTGTATGCTAGGGTTTTGAAATTTCATAATGGATTCCTCATGGAAAATAAGCTGACGCGTATTTTTTTTCTCTCGTCCGGATTATGCCCCCTTCAATAGTTATTGCCCTTTGAATTTTTTTTAATAAAATCTTGTCAGCAAGATATCTCAAAACCTATCGGAGCTAGAGCCTTGAAAGTAGGTGAATATATTGGTGGTGATGAGTAGATGAACTGATTAACTTTTGACAAAATTCCGAAATATACTTTGTGAGTTATGGCCCTTTGTCATTTTGGTAATTTGTGCCCATTGTAATGTATGCTAAAAGTGATGCATAGCATAACTTAAGAATCGTGTATGCTAGGGTTTTGAAATTTCATATATGGAATCCTCATGGAAAATTAGCTGACGCGTATTTTTTTTTATTGTCCGGATTATGCCCCTTATAAGAGTAATTGCCCGTTGAAATTTTTAATAAAATCTTGTCAGCAAGATATCTCAAAACCTATTGGAGCTAGAGCCTTGAAAGTTGGTGAATATATTGGTGGTGATAAGTAGATGAACTGATTAACTTTTGACAAAATTCCGAAAAATACTTTGTGAGTTATGGCCCTTTGGCATTTTGGTAATTTGTGCCCATTGTAATGTATGCTAAAAGTGATGCATAGCATAACTTTAGAACCGTGTATGCTAGGGTTTTGAAATTTCATATATGGAATCCTCATGGAAAATTAGCTGACGCGTATTTTTTTTCTCGTCCGGATTATGACCCTTTTATGAGTTATTGCCCTTTGAATTTTTTTTTTGATAAAATCTTGTCAGCAAGATATCTCATAAACTATTGGAGCTAGAGCCTTGAAAGATGGTGAATAGATTGGTGGTGATGAGTAGATGCACTGATTAACTTATGACAAAATTCCGAAAATTACTTTGTCAGTTATGGCCCTTTGTCATTTTGGTAATTTTTGCCCATTGCAATGTATGCTAAAAGTTATGCATAGCATAACTTTAGAACCGTGTATGCTAAAGTTTTAAAATTTCATATATGCATTTCTGATGGAAAATAAGCTGACGCGTTTTTTTTTCTCGTCAGGATTATGCCTCTTTCAAGAGTTATTGCCCTTTGAATTTTTTTTAATAAAATCTTGTCAGCAAGATATCTCAAAAACTATTGGAGCTAGAGCCTTGAAAGTTGATGAATATATTGGTGGTGATGGGTAGATGAACTGATTAAGTTTTGACAAAATTCTGAAAAATATTTTGTGAGTTATGGCCCTTTGTCATTTTGTTAATTTGTGCCCATTTTAATGTATGCTAAAAGTGATGCATAGCATAACTTTAGAACTGTGTATGCTATGGTTTTGAATTTCATATATGCATTCCTAATGGAAAATAAGCTGACGCCTGTTTTTTTCTCATCCGGATTATGCCCATTTTAAGAGTTATTGCCCTTTGATTTTTTTTTAATTATCCCCTCGCACAACATAGTTGTGAGGGGGGATATAGCATTTGTCCCGTATGTACGTACGTACTTTTGTCATCGCTCTAGCGCCTACATTTCTTGACCGATTTTAATATAACTTCACACAAATGTTCCCTATAAAAAAGTCTCGAGCGAGTTCGATTAACAAGGTCATGACCTCAAGGTCATGGTCACTGTGGCTATTTTTAGAAAAACTTTGTCATCGCTCTAGCGCCTACATTTCTTCACCAATTTCAATATAACTTCACACAAATGTTCCTTATATAAAAAACCTCCAGCGAGTTCGACTTTCAAGGTCATGACCTCAAGGTCAAGGTCACTGTGGCTATTTTTAGAAAAACTTTGTCATCGCTCTAGCGCCTACGTGTCTTCACCAATTTCAATATAACTTCACACAAATGTTCCTTATAAACAATTTTGAGCGAGTTTGACTTTCAAGGTCATGACCTCAAGGTCAAGGTCACTGGCTATTTTTAGAAAAACGTTATCATCGCTCTAGCGCCTACATTTCTTCACCAATTTTAATATAACTTCACACAAATGTTCCTTATAAAAAATCTCGAGCGAGTTTGACTTTCAAGGTCATGATCTCAAGGTCAAGGTCACCGTGGCTATTTTAAAAAAAACTTTGTCGTCGCTCTAGCGCCTCCATTTCTTCACCAATTTCAATATAACTTCACACAAATGTCTTATAAAAATATCTTGAGCGAGATCGACTTTCAAGGTGATTGGCTCAAGGTCAAGGTCACTGTTGCTATTTTTAGAAAAAATTTGTCATTGCTCTAGCGCCTACATTTCTTCACTGATTTCAATATAACTTCACACAAATGTTTCTCATGACAATATCTCGAGCGAGTTCGACTTTCAATGTCATGACCTCAAGGACAAGGTCACTGGCTATTTTTAGAAAAACTTTGTCATCGCTCTAGCGCCTACATTTCTTCACTGATTTCAATGAAACTTCACACAAATGTGCTTTATGACAATATCTTGAGCGAGTTCGACTTTCAAGGTCATGACCTCAAGGTCAAGGTCACTGTGGCGCTTTTTAGAAAAATTTTGTCATTGCTCTAGCGCCAACATTTCTTCACTGGTTTCAATATCACTTCACACAAATGTTCCTTATGACAATATCTCGAGCGAGTTCGACTTTCAAGGTCATGACCTCAAGGTCAAGAACACTGTGGCTATTTTAAGAAAAACTTTGTCATCGCTCTAGCGCCTACATTTCTTCACCAATTTCAATATAACTTCACACAAATGTGCTTTATGACAATATCTTGAGCGAGTTCGACTTTCAAGGTCATGACCTCAAGGTCAAGGTCACTGTGGCGCTTTTTAGAAAAATTTTGTCATTGCTCTAGCGCCTACATTTCTTCACAGGTTTCAATATCACTTCACACAAATGTTCCTTATAACAATATCTCGAGCGAGTTCGACTTTCAGGGTCATGACCTCAAGGTCAAGGTCACTGTAGCTATTTTTAGAAAAATTTTGTCATCGCTCTAGCGCCTACATTTCTTCACCAATTTCAATATAACTTCACACAAATGTTCCTTATGACAATATTTCTAGCGAGTTCCACTTTCAAGGTCAAGGTCACTGTGGCTATTTTAGAAAAACTTTGTCATCGCTCTAGCGCTTACATTTCTTCACCGATTTCAATATAACTTCACACAAATGTTCCTTATGGCAATATCTCAAACCATTTCGACTTTCAAGGTCAAGGTCACAATGGCTATTTTCAGAAAAACTTTGTCATCGCTCCAGCGCCTACATTTCTTCACTGATTTTAATATAACTTCACACAAATGATCCTTATGACAATACCTCGAAAGAGTTCGAATTTCAAGGTCAAGGTCACTGTGGCTATTTTTATAAAACCTTTTTCATTGCTCTAGCACTTACATTTTTTCACCAATTTCAAAATCGATTCACACAAATGTTCCTTATGACAATATCTGTAGCGAGTTCCACTTTCAAGGTCAAGGTCACTGTGGCTATTTTTAGAAAAAAACTTTGTCATGGCTCTAGCGCTTACTTTTCTTCACCAATTTCAATATAACTTCACACAAATGTTCCTTAAGACAATATCTCGAGCGATTTCGACTTTCAAGGTCAAGGTCACTGTGGCTATTTTTAGAAAAACTTTGTCATCGCCCTAGCGACTACATTTCTTCACTGATTTCAATATAACTTCACACAAATGTTCCTTATGACAATACCTCGAGTGAGTTTGACTTTCAAGGTCAAGGTCACTGTGACTATTTTTAGAAAAACTTTGACATGGCTCTAGCGCTTACATTTCCTCACCGATTTCAGTATAACTTCACACTAATGTTCCTTATGACAATATCTCGAGCTATTTCGACTTTCAAGGTCAAGGTCACTGTGGCTATTTTTAGAAAAACTTTGTCATCACTCTAGTGCCTACATTTATTGATGGATGTTAATAGAACTTCACACAAATGTTTCTTATGGTAATATCTCGAGTTGCTTTGACTTTCAAGGTCATGACCTCAAGGTCAAGGTCACTATGGCTATTTTTAGAAAAACTTTGTCATTGCTCTACCGCCTACATTTATGATTTTAATCTAACTTCACATAAAAGATGCTTATGATAATATCTTGAGCAAGATCTACTTCGCGGCCATGGCCTCAAGTCAAGGTCCCTATGACTATTTTTAGAGAAATATTGTCATCCCTCTAGAGCCTACATTTATGGATGGATTTTTAAACAAACTTTACACAAATGTTGCATATGATAATATCTCAAGCAAGTTGGACTTTTGCCATTTCAGTGTTTTCCACACACGAAGTTGTCTTGTGCGAGGGGATTTGTATCGCATGCGATGCCTTGTTTTTAGGGTTTTTTTTAATAAAATCTTGTCAGCAAGTCCATATCTTGAGAACTATTAGAGCTTCATTAATCATTCTTGGTACAAACTTGCATCCAGGCATTGCAACTTCAACGCAAGCATCCATATCTTACCTTGACATATATTTCATGGTGCACTGACTTCGTGAATTATTGCGACCACCCTGACTTTCACCCTAATGTAAGAGTCCATTTCCCGAAAACTATTAAAGCTTTTTAAATTATAATTGGTACAAACTTGCATCTAGGAATTGCAACTGCAACGCAAGCATCCATATTTGACTTTGACCCATATTTCATGGTTCACTGACTTTGTGAATTATTGCGACCACCCTGACTTTCTATCTAATGTAAGATACCATTTCTTAAGATCTATTAGAGCTTCATTAATTGTATTTGGTACAAGCTTGCATTTAGGAATTGAAACTTCAATGCAAGTATCCATTTCTGACCTTGACCTACATTTTATGGTTCACTGACTTTGTAAAATAGTGTGACAACCCTAACTTTCACCCTGATGTAAGCGTCTGTTTTTAAGAGTTTCATTCATGATACTTAGTACATGCTTGCAACTAGGAGTGAAATTTTTATGCAGGCATCCATGTTTGACCGTGACCTAGATTTCATGGTTTGGTGACTTTGCGCCCCCACAGGCGGGACATAGCCTTCGGGGGAATTCTTGTTGTTTTTTTTAGTCTTTAACAATATTTGTTGAATATTTTGCCATCTAGGGACAAGCAAAGGTTGGGGCATTGTGTTTTACAAACATCATTTCTAGTTAACTCTCAGTTGTTCGAACTACTCTTATCTCGAACAAAACTTAATGGTCCAAAAGTGTTAAAACTGATAAAATTGGACTATACATATAAATTAGATTTTTTTTTCATTCCGAAAACACGTCTATACAAATATAGTGTAATTTTACAGCCAAAAAAAAATATAAAAATAAATAATTGCGATATTTTTCTTATTTCTGCTCAAAAGATAGATCGTGAGAACCGCTTCATCAAATAGATTGTTGGTACTCGTTCGAACCGCCACATCGAGGCGGGATGAGGCGGTTCTAACGAGTACCCACAATCTATGTTTTAGGGCAGAAATAAGAAAAATATGGTTTACCCCCTGTAAACCCCAGTTTTTTCTATATAAAATGGGGTTCATGGGGCCAAAATTATATAGGCATGTTTTCCTGATGTTTTATTTTTCGTCTTAAGGCATATTTCATGGTTTTATTTCAGTGTCCGAAGTCGGCTTCCATGTAAAACTCGAGACCACAAAGAAGTTCAATAAAGACCAGACGATAAAATTCGACCATGCCACGACGAGAATAGGAAACGCATATGACACGAAAACGGGAGTGTTTACATGTGTTCAACCAGGAACGTACTTATTTAGCATGAATATAGTCTCAGACAGCTACAATTACGTCGAAGCCGCCATCATGAAAAATGGCGCCCCTATTATGAATGCTGTAAGCGACAACCACTCGGGAAGAGCGTGGAACCAGGGAGGTGGACTGGTTATCGTGCATTTAAATACAGGTGACAAAGTGTCAGTGGACATTGTTTGGTTAGCAGATGGCCTTGAGGGTACTGTATATGGGAATGGGCTGTCGTCATTTTCTGGATATTTACTGAGGCCCCATTAAACTCTAAAAGCACAAATCACGACTTAGCAGACGACATACACGTTGTTAGTACTTTTGGAGAATATTAAGCCCGTGAAATGTCAAGCCTGATTATATCGAAAATGAAAATGGTAATGTCGTCAGCTTCGGTTTTTGCTTGGTGTTTTAAGTGTTGATTAAGGCGTAATAGAGGCAAAGAGGACAATCGGTTGATTATGTGCTAAACAAGTTTCAGATTTATATACGTTTTTTCCCCCTGATAAAATAACAACGGAAAGAAAATCGTTCTGACTCGGAGGGCAGAGGCCTTTGGATACCCAAACAGTGATCTCGAAGAAACAGTTTTCTATCAGATTTCTGATTCTGAAAGGTTATATTTTTCATGAGCCACCAACGACTGCAATTCATATCTTTATGTTACCGTCCGACAATCACGAAAACACGCCTATACAAATGCATTGTAATTTGTACCGCCGAAAAAAAAATACGAAAATTTTGAGATGAAAAATTGTGATATTTTTCTTATTTTTGCTCCAAATATAGATTTTTGGTACTCGTTGGAACCGCCTCGTCGGGGCGGTTCTAACGAATACCTACAATCTATATTGTAGAGCAGAAATAAGAAAAATAAGGTTTACCCCTGTAAACCCCAGTTTTACTATATAAAAGTGGAGTTCAAGGGGTCAGCATAATATAGGTGTGTTTTCGTGATGAAAATGTCAGTTGACGTCATCATCAGTCTGGCATCTTGTAGAAGTCGCCGTCGTTTCGAAAAAATTGAAGTTAACATGGCTAAGTCACATGCAATAAAAGCAGCCTGTTGAAAACTTAAGATATTTTTCTCTCTTTTAATCTTACCCATGTGCCAGATGATTCTGTGTCTACGTGAAAATCGTCACATACAACAAAGGTAAACCAAAGAGGGGGTGGTTGGGTGAGGCAAAGACGTTACTGGGGCGTCAACTGATATGGGCTTACAGGTGTGCAATGCTTGCAGTCCTTGCAACAGGTAAGGGTGGGGGAAGTGTTGTTATTTTTTTTCTGTTTCTGCACTTACATTCATTTTTCTCTTTCTTAAGCGTCCATCACTTTCATCTCCTCTACTATCTCTTCTATCTTTTTTCACCCTTTCTCTGGGATTCGAATCAAAATGACCCACAAGGGTTGTCGTGTCGTTAAACCCACAACAATCAATAAACCAAGGAGCAAAACTGCCCATTACGGTAACAGATCCGTGTAGCAATATCGCCAAATGAGGATTTATCTGATGAAAATGTCTGATATCATTCATATTCATATTCAAAACATAGGTTGTGAATGCTTGTTAATTCTCTGATGAAAACTTGTGATATTATTCGTATGCACGTTCAAAACCGTGGTTGTGGGTACTCGTTAGAACCGCCTCATTGAGGCGAATTTAACGATGTGACGTCATAATTACGTCATGTGCCTGCTGGGTTACATTAGTCTACGCGTACAGGCTGTCTGTCTACGCCTTCCAGCTTTAGCTTGGGGTATACTCTAACATCAGGAGAATATGCGATGATGAGGATGATGATGATGATGATGATGATGATGATGATGATGATGATGATGATGATGAATTCGTGTTTAAAAACTCGTCAAGCTTCTTTGTGGGTCATAAGCGTCATACTATATATAACCAAAATGTATGAAGTATTATGAGGATGTTGAAAGTATAAATGTTTGAATAATGGCGTCTATTAAATCTTATGAAAGAGTCCGAGTAGATAATGTTATCAACATCGAGGAATGCCCGTATGATTACCGGTTGATCGGAATCTTCACTGGTTTCTTATGCCATCCTGTAATTTTTCCTGTGTTTGAGCATTTTTTTTTTCTTATTAAAATTTAGTAAAATTTATTTTAACTGAGTTCGGTTATGGTAACTTATATAACACAAGCCTCAAATAAATTTTTCTACGGCAAAGTAACAAAATGTAACGAAAAATGTAAACAAACAAAATATATGTATGGGGCGCCCTTTTACTATTTATTCCCTATTTATAGATATCCATAATTATTTATGGATATCCATAATTCGAATTAATGATATCCATAATGCAGATTATGAATATCCAAAAATCCATCTGAATTATGGGTATCCATAAATTGAATTATTGATATCCATTATTCGATTTATGGATATCTCTAATTCGAATTATGGATATCCATTATTCGAATTATGGATATCCATAATTCGTTTTGGCAAATAAATACAATACATAATGACTGAAACGAAAGGCTTTTGTGGTGAATTATGGATATCCATAATTCAGCCCGATTTATAGATATCCATAATTCGTTCATGGATATTCATAATTAGAATTATGGATATCCATAAATCAGCGGAATAAAGGATATCCATATTTTGATTTATTGATATCCATAATGGGGAATTAGTGATATCCATAATTCGAATTATCGATATCCATAAATCGCTCTGAATTAATGATATCCATAAATCGAATCAAGAATATCCATATCCATAATTCGATTTATGGATATATATAATTCGAATTATGGATATCCATAAATCGAGTTATGAATTCGATTTATGGATATCTATAATTCGAATCAGTATGGATATCCATAAATCGAATTATGGATATCTATAAATATGGATTAAATAGTAAAAAAACACTCCATATATATGTACACATACAAAACAAATAGGCGAATAAAATGCAAAACACACATGCACATTGATCGTAAATTCAAATAAATATTTTATTTTTGTAAATATGGTAAACATTTCCTTTCCACTCCTCTGTTTTTACCTATTGAATGTTTTAACACTTAAAATGCCAATCACAACAACTGTCCTCTTCTTTCTTCGTCTGCTGGTTTCTTTAAAAGTCATTGTTGCAAACAGAGTGGATCCAGATCAGACTGCTCCTAGAGGAGCAGTCTGATCTGGATCCACACTGTTCGCCTGTATGCAAAAATATTTGTAAAAAGTTTGTAAGAAGATTCAGCAGACGACATAAACAGACAAAATTTGCAGATGTAGTTTTTCTCGGCAGGCTTTCATCATGCTTTTGACTCCAGGCAGAAAAATTTGTCAAAAGCCGACACAGGTTAAATACGTACTTGTAAATTATCTACGATAGATGGCTAACTGCCTGCAAATATGGCAAATACAGTAAAAAACAGGACCAGTGCAGGAAAATACAGAAACAAGGGCTAATACGACTCCGCTGATACACGCGACGTTATGCGCATGCTCATTCACAGTAAGATCAGTGATAAGGGCGGACAGCCTTTCGTGAATATTAGTCCCAGTGAAGTCGAGTCCGTATTGCGCTCATCCTCCTGTGCGACTTGGGAGGTTGCAACTTACTCATTATTGTCCTGTACACTCAGAGTACTCAAAAAAAATCAAATCCTTGGTACGGAACCCGGGAAGAGACGTGATTTTTTTATACAAGTTGTGCTCACAAAATAATATCTAGTTCGCACAACTTCCCAAGATCTTTGTTGTGCAAACAAGATAATATGTTGTGCGACCAAGATAATATCTTGTGCGCACAAGATATTAAGTTGTGCGAACAAGATATCTTGTGCACACAAGATAATATCTTGTTCGCACAATTTAATATCTTGTTCGCACAACATATTAAAATCAAAGCACTGAGAGTGCTGATGGAGCGTAGCTTTGATAATTTGATTGAGCGTCTGATTGGTATTTTAATTCAGGCTCATATTGCTCCAATGAACATAGCTGTTTGAAGCTATTCTGGACCAGAAGTCGTGTTAAAGCAACAAAACCTATATTGAAATTAACTCACGCTAAGGTGTAGACCCCGCAACAACCATCACGAAAACACGCCTGTACAAACACATTGTTAATTGTTGGGCAAAAAAAATGGAAATTTTAAGATACAAAATTGTGATATTTTCTTATCTCTGCTCAAAACATTGATTGCGAGGACTTGATTGAACCGCCTTGACGCGGCAGTTTTATCAAGTACCCACAATCAATGTTTTTGAGCAATACAGCAACCATAGTTTACTTGAAGATTTCTGCTGAGCTATAGTTCGTGCAATAACTGCGGCTTGCGTAATTGTTTGGCGGCTTTAAAGTTATTTTATGTAATCAGTTTTTGAAAAATTACCTTGTATGGAAGGTTATTTATCTTGCATTAGACATTCTCCTTGGTTACGTCTTGATGATGTTTATCTTCATGTGAAAAATTATCATAATTTTCCCAGCAGTTTATACATCCGTAATCAGTCTTTAAAATTGCCTCAGTGAGGCTGTTTATAAAGCTATCTGGCATTAGACAATATCATTAGCTTGATCTTGTCAATTTACATCTGCATGCAAAACATTATAAAAATATACCCGTCGGTTTGAAAGTTATACGACCGTGTCAGTGGGTGAATTTTTTACCTTGCCGAGGCTAAAATAAAGAAATTGGGCATTCAGGAGTCGCGTTGGTTAGATCTGTACATTATCTATCTGTATGCTAACAGTTGTCAAAAATATTCCAAGTAGATTGGAAGTTACACTTCGAAATAATTTTTCAGTTTGCCTAGTCGAGCCCTTTTGTAATGTAATTTGGCATAAGGCAATTTTGCGGGTTATGTATTTATTGTTAATATCAATATCTACCTGTATGCCGAAAATGATCAAAGCCGGGTTTAGATGTTATACTCCGTTTTCATTTTTTATATTATTTCATAATTCACAAAGTAATCTTGCATAAAACAGCCTCATGGGTTGGGTATTGTCAATATCAATCCGAATGCCAAAAATGATCGGAATATTCAGAGAGGTTTGAACATTATACTCTGTTAACATTTTTCTAAATATATATTGCATCGGTGAGGCCATTTATGAAGTGATCTTGCATACGACAGTTTCTTGGATAAGTTATTGTCAATATCAATCCATAGGAATATTTGAAGAGGTTTAGACATTATACTCCGTTATTATTATATAAAAATAAATTGCCTCGACGAGGCCATTTATGAAATGATTAAGGCAATTTCTTTGGTTAGATATTGTCAATACAGCACAGTGCACAGTCTTTTACCGGAAACCAACAAATGCCCTTCTTGAATCAGCGAAAGGGATAGAATCACTGTGGAACAGATTTCAAGATCAATCTCCTGGAAAGAATGTTGCCGAACCCAGCAGGTATCGAACTTGCGTCTGAGCTGATAATTTGCTTTATTAATGGTCACATGCCTAGGACGCAGACAGGTCGCTTTAAAAAAAGTAACATTGCCACCCCCCCCCCCCACACACACACACATACACACACATTAACCCATACTCTGAGTATATGTCTAGCAGCCTTTTTAGGGACAAACATAGCAGACCCAGATCAAACGCTACAACAAGTGGCGTCTCATCTGTGTCTAAACTGCTGCTTACAATATAAGCCTCGACGTGCACCTGTCCAAACTCATTCCAACTGTCTTATTTTGGTAATACATATTGACCCACACTGCGTACTTTTAACCCATTTTAAACGAATGGAATCCTCAACACCTCATATCAGTATGGAATGAGTTCATTTTAAAATCAGGGATGTCAGGTTGTGGCTGCCACAGAATATTTGGCAAAAATGGCTGAACCTTTTGGTAAGTATGCAGTGAATGTCATAATGAGACTCCGCGTTCTGTGGTACCTGATCTGGGTTTGTCCTGTTTGCAAGTTGCCAGGTTTGGGATTTTATGGTACAAATGGGCTGTAAACTGGGTTATATGAACTGAACTATAAAAAGATTAGACTGCTACACAGTTCATCTATTAAAAATATTCATCTATTTAGTTTGAACATAGGGGCTTGAATCATTAAAAAAATGAAAAAAATTTTTTTTTTTTTTTTTTTTTTTTGGTACTATATTAGAGACAAGGGGGGAAACTTCGGCTCCATTTTTTGGGGGGGGGTTACCTCATTTTACCCAGTGTATCTTTTTCGCAAATGCAGTTTTTCACCTGCTTATTATGAATTATACAAGTTAAATATGTCCACTTTGCAACAATAATCCGCCTCTGTCTGTCACTTGCAGGAAACATGTTTTTCTCGCATGGATTAACTCAGCAATGCTAAATTCGGCATAAACGTGTGACAAAAATTTTCAGGTTTTCATCAATCACAAGCGAACTAGTGTTACGGAGGAAACCTTTTTCGCTTTCAACTGATGTCTTTCATTAAAATGAACCTCTCTTGACCAATTTGAATCCAAAAAGATGTACTCGTTGCTCTAAATTTTTATTTTGCTTCTTTTGCTTCGCATTCCGCAGTGTTCTGTCAATGATCGGTATAGATACCCGGGCGCTTGCCATAATCGTCGTGTTTAAAAAATGGGACGTGCAGGATAGATATAATCCGGAACTTTGGAAACTACGTCCGGCAGTGGAGTAGCTGTTGTTACTGTTAAAATGTGTGTGATAGCCTTGATTTCGCCTTTGATTTATTTTTTCAATGTAACATATTCTGCTAGGACTACGTATACACGTATTACGCAGATAAGATAACTGGATGGTGTTTCTACGTATAATGGGCTGTGCTCTTGTAATTTTGTATTGTATCGCTTTGCGATCAACTTCCAAATAGCCGCTGCAACTTTTTTGACACATGCGCAGAAAAGGACATAAAATGTTTACTGAAAAGCAGAAGACGGCCTTAGATCTGATAAAAAAAAAAAAACAAGACACAACTGCCTTGTTTATATCCAGGCTGGGACGGGCATAACCCACGTTATCGAGGAGATTGCTAGAGTGCTCGTATTGAAGGGAAATGTTTGTCAGTTTCTTGCACAACGGGTATCGTATAAAATCTGTGTTTTTGGCATTTGGCAGAGTGCTAAAGAACGTGTGTACATGACGCCGTCACCTTGTGTTTAAACGCTCGTTCCCGGTACACGGCGACGGTTAGCTAAGCAAAAAAAAAAAAAAAATGCAGCTGTGTTATACGGAACCCGGGAAGGGACATGATTTTTTATTTTTATTATGTTGTGCGAACAAGATAATATCTTGAGCGGACAAGATATTATCTTGTTCGGACAACATATTATCTTGTGCGGACAAGATATTATCTTGTGCGGACAAGATATTATCTTGTTTGCACAACATATTATCTTGTGCGAACAACATAATATCTTGTCCGCACAAGATAATATCTTGTCCGCACAACATATTATCTTGTTTGCACAACATATTATCTTGTGCGAACAACATAATATCTTGTCCGCACAAGATAATATCTTGTCCGCACAACATATTATCTTGTTTGCACAACATAGATCTTGGGAAGTTGTGCGAACAAGATATTATCTTGTTCGGACAAGATATTATCTTGTTCGGACAAGATATTATCTTGTGCGCACAAGATATTATCTTGTGCGGACAAGATAATATCTTGTGCGGACAAGATAATAAGTTGTGCGAACAAGATAATATCTTGTCTGCACAAGATCTATCTTGTGCAGACAAGATATTATCTTGTGCGGACAAGATAATATCTTGTTCGCACAACTTAATATCTTGTGCGGACAAGATAATATCTTGTCTGCACAAGATAATATCTTGTCCGAACAAGATAATATCTTGTGCGCACAAGATAATATGTTGTCCGAACAAGATAATATCTTGTCCGCACAAGATATTATCTTGTGCGCACAACTTATAAAATAAAAAAAAATCATGTCCCTTCCCGGGTTCCGTAGTGTTAAGCCAAACGGTTCAGAATATAAGTTAAAAGAGATACGCCTAGAAATAACTTGAAATTGTTTTACAAATTTGGGTTCATAGTGGTCGGAATGACTGACGACTTTAAGCGTGTGTTCTAATATTGTTACCTAAATCGCAATACGCCTGTAGGACTTTTCCCTCTTTTTTTTTCTTTGTGATAAGTTGAAACCAAGGAAAAACGTTTCAATATGTATTTTGTCTAATGTTTGCTGTTCTCTCTCTCTCTCTCTCTCTCTCTCTCTCTCTCTCTCTCTCTCTCTCTCTCTCTCTCTCTCTCTCTCTCTCTCTCTCTCTCTCAGTTATTTGTAAGAAATGTGTATAGGTCTTAAGACTAAGTAGATGGAAATATTGTGTACTGTTCATTCCAGAGGTAGAAAGAACAGTGTACAGACATAAACTGCACCAACCTGGCCCAAGGATTATAAAACTTTTTTTTCATGCTCAACTGATAGGGCATGATATTTATCCAGCTCATAACTAAAAAAAATGTAACGTAAACACGTAGAAAACAGTGTAGTTCATACTTCAGTGAACGCAACGAGTCTTATGATTTTCAGTGACGTCAAGTGGCGTCATTCTAAACCATTGTTCTCTACGGGCGTTGGTGAGGTCAACGCTGTTCCTCTCTTTGTAGTAAAATGGCGTGTAAATGTTTTTCAGTTTAAAAAGTTTGCCCTATAAGCATTATTTTTCGTCCAGTGATGAGGGGCAAAGAATGTAATTATAAATCAATAAACTTAATTTTCTGCTTTTCATGAAAGTATGACCGACAGCGAGTCGCTAACAAAGTTTACATGAACCCCTTTGGGGTTCACTTACTTTGCACACAACCCACTGCGTTCGTACTATCATGAACAGCAGAAAAATAAATTTCATTTCTTAAGTGTTTGTTTTCTTTGCCTCATATTGCTGCCTCACTCTAGGGTTTATTAGCTATCTCATTATGTCAATCATTGCAAAACACCCACATTGAGCCGGGGGTAATTTTGTTTTCAAAACCGTCTTCTGTAGCATGTTTTGTTATCCGTGCGATTAGGGGAGAAGCTTCTCAGTTTCTCCTTAAATGTACATTTTTAACAGTCAGAATGACATGTCCTTATCAACTTTTAATGAAATGGACATTCAATTTGTCATCAAACTGCTGTCAATTGTCAAAGAAAGCAGGTTATGAAATGTACATGCACTGGTAGCACTTTACATGTAAACGGATGCTTTAGACACAAACTTTAGCGGGTCACTGGAAAAATGATGACGATTTTCTTCAGGAGGTATGAATATTAAAATACTAACATTTTGTTGTGATACATTTGTTTGAATGTGCTTTATCGCTTATTAATTTCTGTATATCTGTGCAGTCTTTGCATTCACAATGCATTCTTTAAAGTTTTCGGACCAGCCCATCGGGGCTTAAAGAAATAGATAGGCTACGTGACGCATCCAAGCAGAGCTGAAACCGACCGCACGCGAGAACTGCTAAACCGCTCAGAGAATCTATGCCTGCCTAGGCAAAGCGGTGCGAGTCAGACCGTTCATGCTTATAAAACCTTTTGGTTTCGTTTCATTGGGCGACAGGGCTTGAGATGTCAATTCATTTCAATGTCGAGTAAAAGTCCCACAAAATGGATTCAACGTCTCCAAAATGAACTGTTGATGGGCACTTTAAACATCTAATCAAACAAATAAATTCCTTAAAGTGTTTGGGTGAGGAAAATAATTAATATTGCGGTTGTGGCTTCGGGCTCGTTTTCAATGAATTAAAGTCGCATGCTCGACAAAACCCCACATGAAAACTTGCTTGAAAATTCCTTGTTTCGGCCTCAATCCCATCATACATTCTATTATTCAGTTCCTATCTAAGCAGGAAACGCCCCCGCCCATCGGGGCATGAAGAAATGATGCTTCCACGCAGAGCTGAAACCGACCCGCACCTGAGTACTGTTAATCCGCTTAGAGGATCTAAGCCTGCCCAGGACAAAACGGTGCGAGTCGGCCCGTCCGTGTTAATTAACCCTATTGGTCCATTGGGCGGCAGGGCTTGAGATGTCATTTCATCTTAAGGTCGGGTAAAGTCCCACAAAATTGGAAGCTACGTCTCCAAAATGACCTTTGCAGTGTGTTGACGGGGACGTTAAACCTCAAATCAAACAAACAAATCTAAGCAGGAAAATTGCCTGAACTGTTATTATTTAAAAATAGCGAGCATCACAAATTTAACGCTCGGCTGAATTGGGCATGGAAAACGTTGTATAACCTTTAAATAGCCTGGTCGAGAAACACTAAGTACTTTTTCAGTAGATCTATTAAAGCACTTCACAATCAAACCTTTCATAAAAGTCATCTATTTTAAGGCATTCAAGAGTTCTGCAACGGAAGGCCAGGTGTTTTTTTTTTTTTTTTTTTTTTTTACCGGATACTACGGTCTTCGACCACATGTGATTAACGATCGGCTCGATATGGGTGAAATAAACTCGAAAGGACCGTAAAATGATCCGCGATCTGCACCCCCTCCCCCCCCCCTCCACACACACACACACACACACACTCACAAAAAAATAAGGTTGATATGCTCTAGCTGACCTTTTTTGTTTGCTGTGTTGTGGTGAGTTATGGTGCCTATTCAGATTAATACAAACTTGCTGAGCAGAAAAATTGAGCAATGTTTTTTTTACCAAAGTCCTTACATCAATGGTTTTGACCGAATTCATAAATAGAAGCGTCCACTTCAGAAACTCGCGGATGAGAGAGCATGTGTGTGCTGCACTGTAGGGGTTCTGTCCCCTTAAATCCCTGTTGGAAAAGGACCCAATGGGCCCAACCTAAATAGTGCTTATTGTCATTTACTGGCCATTAGCGACCCAGGATCAAAATTTCAAAACATAGAAAGGAATATGTTGCAATAGGGAACAAATTGTTTCCATGCTGCATCATTTTGAACATTTACCTATTGGTGGCATTTTTAACAAGCTGGCTGTTTTTTTTCATTTCTGTCTACACATGCATGAGTGAAACTGCTTTGAAAATAACACAAAACGTCCACGATTTCAACAAAAAATACATTTTACTTTTTCTGAATCCTGTAAGGAGATAACTACGGCTAATCCCTGCCTTCCTAAATTTAGCCACCCACCTAGCTCAGTGGTTAGTCCATTTGCCTCAGATGCTAAAGGTCCCAGGTTCGATCCCCAGCAGCGGTGACAAAATTTCGGCGTCAGAACACGTCCCATCGGCATCATTTGCAGGTATGAATGTCAAAAAGTGCATCGCCCTTCGAATCTGGACGTTAACTGGAGCCCCCCCCCCCCCCCCCCCCCCCCGTGCAGGGAGAACCAGCCCCTTTGCAGGTTAAAGAACCCTACCGTAATTACATGGTTACTGTGTACTCTTTCATCCTTCAAAACTGGGGTATATGCAGTATACAACGTCTGTCCCCTCTTGGGGTTTAGTTGAAAATGGAAGAAAAATAGCGATAATGCTCATTTGTCACTACTTCGAACGGTTTAAAATTAAACAGCACCGGTCGTTCCGGTCGTTAGTTCATCGATAGAGTAGCCCGGAATCAGCAGAAAACCAAGCTTCGCGACGATTGTTTTATTGATCAGTTACAGAAAGCGATGTGAATGTAGCAAAAACTAAATTTAGAGCTGCAAATACACCATTTTGGATTCAAATTGGTCAAGAGAGGTTCATTTTAATGAAAGACGTCAGTTGAAAGCGAAAAAAGTTTACTCCGCAACACTAGTTCGCTTGTGATTGATGAAAACCTGAAAATTTTTGTCACACGTTTATGCCGAATTTTGCTTTGTTGAGTTAATCCATGCGAGAAAAACATGTTTCCTGCAAATGACAGACAGAGGCGGGTTATTGTTGCAAAGTGGACATATTAAACTTGTATAAATCATAATAAGCAGGTGAAAAACTGCATTTGCGAAAAAGATACACTGGTTAAAATGAGGTAACCCCTCAAAAAATGGAACCGAAGTTTCCCCCCTTGTCTCTAATAAGTACCACAAAAAAAAAAAAATTTTTTTTTTTTTCATGATTCAAGCCCCTATGGTTTGAAATAGGTGATATGTGAAGCAGTCTATAAGAAGATACTGCATGGCGTAATAATCTACTATGTTAACACGGGGTACTATGTTCTCACTGGTGATTGGGTCATATGCAGTAACAGCGAAAGTAGTGCCGAAATCACTTCTCAGTTCACTGGAGCTACGCTGCAACAGCTACGCTCCAAAAATCATGTCCCTTCCCGAGTTCCGTACCTTGGAGAGCTACTTGACAAAATATTTATGAATCATGGCCAAGTTACAGGTCCTCGGTCTGCTGTATTGTCCCCAGCCAATCCTCGGACCTGCCTTCGACATCGAGCCAATACGGCAGACCTCGGATCTGTAACTGGGCCAATTCGAAATCACTTGGTTAATGACAATTTCATTAATTACTTTCAATAGAAAATACGTTTGATGAAATTATTGTGGAAGTCAGCAGTAAACCTAATTCAATTTGTTTTATCTGCGAGTCAGTAAAGTGAAGACATTTTATTCGAGTGAGCATAAATCAGCAAGGCTTGTCCACTCTTTATTTCCAAACATATTTGAACATTGAAGCAAATAAACAGAATCAATAGAAAATTTTAGGATCAGAACGAAAGCAGTAGCTTATTTAGTTACTTTCCTATGTAATATCAATTTGTTAAAGTTACATATGGCAGCAGATAATTAAAATGTGATCATAAAATAGGAATGTGACATTTTCAATATTTTTGGGCAATAAATACATGAAGATAAGATTTAGCAAAAATTGATCAAACAGAATAGAAAAATAAGGGAAAATAAAGTTAATATCAGGCGGAATATTAAGGCGTAACTATACCAAATTTAGTGACACAGAGGCCTTTCTGATATTTAATCTTCATCAGTGTGTCTCAACCCAAAAGTTCTGAAACTGAAAGTTCTGAAACCGAAAGGCAAACACAGCACAACCCCTCGAGCACACACCGACCGACGTAGCTCATGTGACAGGTCAACTGGAGGCATCAGGCAAAAGACGCCTACCCGCGGACTTATAGGGGTCCCGAGCCAACATCAGCAAACATGGCCGACACTCCACGGAAGTCCTGGGCATTAGGAAGAAGCGAGATTTGCAATCAAAATATAACAAAAAGTGGCAACCAAATCCGCTAAGAAACATGTCACACCTGACAAGTCAGTCTTAGTTTTAGAAAAAATAGAATTTTATACTGAAAAAAATAAAGATATAATATAGTTATTTAAATCAGTACTTGAGTACTGACGTCAACACCGCAGTATCAACCTCAGCACTAAGGAACTGATACTGAGCTGATGATACCCTCGGGGACGAACGAATCATCCATCAGCAGAGATACCGACGGAATATACTAGATAATAATAGCAGAAATGAGAGATAGAAGGATTAAGATCGATAGAGAAACAAACATTGGTGATATGACAAAATATTTCATTTGAAAAATCTTTTGTCATAAAATTTAGCATAATACATGTCCCTAAGAAGGAGTAGAATGAAAGTATACACAGATCAAATACATATTGTTACGGTTTGTCTTAAGCAACAATTCCAGGAGATTCATAAATTAAAAAATCTTGAATTCACAAGTCTGAATGCTGAAGCCTAAATCCAGCTTTAATCATTATGTTTTGCTTTGGATTTGATTATGATTGGATTTGGAATGGCTTATAGCAAGAGCAAAGCATAATCATGCTAATTTTGTATCCAACCACCATATTTGGTCAAGGTATTTCGCTAAATTCTTGCTACTATGAGTAATGATAGTCCATTTCTTGGTTGGTATATAAAGGGTGAGAATGTGGGTGCGTGGTCTGATCTTTGGGCTTTCGTCTTTTCATCTTGGTCTTTGTTTTTGGGTTGTCATAGGGTTGCTTGAAATTATTGTTTAGTTAAAAGGACAAGTTAGGCCATTATTTTGCTACCACTAAAATTTTAGTAAGATCATGAAATTATTAAACAGAAAAAAAATTATTGTTTTGTTCTTTTGTGGTTATTTACTCAATACTCGCAAATATATACAAGCAGAAATAGCTTAGGAGATAATAATAAAATAATTAAGAGATAAGTAATGAATATATCCGTAACAATATAAGTTCACAGGTTATGATAACAAACAAACAAAAAAGAAGAAAAATGAAAAGAAAGAAAGAAAATACAGTACAAACACAACTGGAGCAGGACATAGCGTATGGGGAGGGACAGGCAAGCTAAGCTCTTTGAACCGGTAAGTAAATAAGGTCATTAATGCATGTTAACAATAAATAGTGCGCTAAAAAAGAAAAAGAAAGCGTATTCTATTTTAAAAGCGTTTGTTACTTTGAATGTACTTCTGGACGGCTTCAAAAACAGCAACATTAGGAAAATGGCTGCACTCATGAGTACTGGTAACCCGCTTAGTAGGACTAAGCCTGCCCAGGCCAAGTGGTGTGAGTCAGACTGTCCAGTGCATATAAGCCTTCTGGTTTCATTGGGTGGCAGGGCTTGAGATGTCATTTCATCTCAGTGTCGGGTAAAAGTCCCACAAATTTGGAAGCAGCGTCTCCAAAATGACCTAAATAGTGTTGACGGGGTCGTTAAACCTCAATTAAAAAAAAAAAATAAAAATAAAAACAGCTTGCTGTTACTCATACTGAGAGGCGGGATCTGAAGCGCATACCGCATGTGTAAGACAATAGTCCATCCTAATAAACATGACTTTGAAAAGATGATTATTCCTCGCCTCAGGACCATGCTGTATCTCAATCTGAATCTAAACTGAATATTTTGCTACTGACACATCCGGTTTTCATCGTCAACAAATAACATTACGCGGATCTTCACAGCGGGTCTTTTTTTTTTTTTTTTTTTTTTCATTATGAAAACACGCCTATACAAATACATTGTAAACTTTACCGCCGAAAAAATCACAAATATCTAAAGATGAAAAATTGTAATATTCTTCTTATTTCTGCACAAAATATAGATTGTGGATACTCGTTAGAACCGCCTCATCGAGGCGGTTCTAACGAGTACCCACAATCTGTATTTTAGAGCAGAAATAAGAAAAATAGGATTTACCCCTATATACCCCAGTTTTACTATGTAAAAAAACACACATATTTTAAGATGAAAAATTGTAATATTCTTCTTATTTCTGCACAAAATATAGATTGTGGGTACTCGTTAGAACCGCCTCATCGAGGCGGTTCTAACGAGTACCCACAATCTGTATTTTAGAGCGGAAATAAGAAAAATAGGGTTTACCCCTGTATACCCCAGTTTACTATGTAAAAGTGGGGTTCAAGGGGGTCAAAATTATATAGGCATGTTTTCGTGATGTTGACAGCTATCAAGTCACATTCTTCTTCACGAAAACACGCCTTTATAATTTTGACCCTCATTTACCCCACTTTTATATGGTAAAACTTGGGTTGACAGGGGTATACATTATTTTCCTTTTTCTGCTCAAAATCATAGATTGTGGGTACTCGATAGAACCGCATCTCAGAGGCGTTTCTAACCAGTACCCACAGAGCAGATATACGAAAAATGTCAGACAGAATGTTTATCTTAAAATTTTCATTCGAAGGTCATAATGATTTTTTGTGACCGTGAGATGTCCGGCGTCGTCGTTCGTCGTGCGTCGTCCGTCGTGCGTCGTACGAGCGTAAACTTTCCTTGTTAACACTCTAGAGGTCACAGTTTTAATCCATCATCAAACTTGCTCAAAATGATCATCATGACAATATATAAGTCAAGTTCGAATATGGGTCATATCGGGTCAAAAAGTAGGCCAGTAGATCAAATCATAGAAAAAATTGTTAACACTCTAGAGGCCACAGTTTTAGTTCAATCGTCATCACACTTGCTCCGAATGATCAACTTGACAATATCTAGGTCAGTTTCGAATGTGGGTCATGTGGGGTCAAAACGTAGGTCAGTAGTTAAACCATAGCAACACATTGTTAACCCTCTAAAGGCCGCAATTTTAGTCTAATCATCATCAAACTTGCTCAGAATGATCATCTTGAAAATATCTAGGTCAAGTTCGAATATGGGTTAGGTGGGGTCAATAAGTAGGTCAGCAGGTCAAATCATAGAAAAGCCTTGTTAACACTAGAGGCCACAGTTTTGTCCCAATTGAACTTGCTCAGAATGATCATCATGTCATTATCTAGGTCAAGTTTGAATACGGGTCATGTTGGGTCTAAAATAAGGTCAGTAGGTCAAATCATAGAAAAAATTTGTTAACACTCTAGAGGCCACAGTTTTGGTCCAATCATCATTCGACTTGCTCAGAATGATCCTCATAACAATATCTAGGTCAAGTGTGGATATGGGTTATGTTGGGTTTAAAATAAAAACCTTGTTAACACTCTGGAGGCCTGGAGGCCACAGTTTTGGTCCAATAAGCATCCGACATACTCAGAATGATTATCATAACAATATCTAGGTCAGGTTAGAATATGGATCATGTCGGTTCAAAACGTAGTTCAGTAGATCAAATCATAGAAAAACCTTGTTAACACTCTAGAGGCCGGAATTGTAGTCTAATCATCATCAAACTTGCTCGGAATGATCATCTTTACAATATCTAGGTCAAGTTCGAATATGGCTCATGTTGGGTCAAAAAGTAGGTCAGTAGATCAAACCATAGAAAAACCTTGTTAACACTCTAGAGGCCACAGTTTTAGTCCAATCATAACCATTGAATTTGCTCAGATTTGTCCTATTTTGGTAATACCTTGGTCAGGAGGGGTATTTTATTTATAGAGTAGTACCTTTTGCAAAGAGCCACCCCTGCCCCCACTCTGTTAGTTAGACTGAGCCTGTTCATCTCCGTCTGGTGCACTAGGACCTGACCCTCATCCCCATCCCCACAGAAACACCGTACGTCATTGTTAGTTAGACTGAACCCATTCATCTCAGTCTGGTGCACTAGGACCTGCCCCTTAGTGTCCACAAGGTGCCCAGATAGTGACATACAAGTCAGCTCTGCATTGTCAAATGGATCCACCACCCTCCGCACACACGCATACACCATTAGTCATTGTTAGTTAGACTGAGCCTGTCACCAGGACCTGACCCTCAATGTGTCCACAAGGTGCCCAGATAGCGACATACAAGTCAGCTCTGTATTGTCAAAGGGATCCACCGCCACCTTTCATCTTCCCTATGAGGCATTGTTTGTGAGATTGAGCCTGCTCATCTCTGTCTGGTGCACTAGGATCTGACCGACGTACAAAGTAGAAGTAAAACAAAGATCAGGAATCGATACAACTAACTTACTCCATCCATCAAAGACACCAAAGGGAAAGAAACACAAACATGAAGCGACCAGACCATAATGGTAACCTAAACAAAGGAAGTTACTTTCCCACAAAATGGCCAAATGGCCATCCAAAACAAAAAGACACAAGTGATACACACAGTAAGTAACAAACAACAACATAAATAAACCGCCACAGAAGAACCGCCTTGGAACGGTCAGTGGAAAGAATTCCACTGTGGGGCTTAAATCGATTTTACATGGCCATAATCCTCGCCCTTACCTCTGTCTCGGTATACACTAATTTTGTTTAGTCCGCATGAAGGCTTCCTAACTCATCAGTGTAACATCTCCGAGAACATACAAATCAAAAAATAGAGAGATGAAACAATGTTGAGGACTCGACGGCATACAACAACAGAATTGCTGGAGCAAGAGAAACCCAACAGATAGACTCCGAGGGGCCCGACCAAAGACGGAGCATCAGGCGCCAACCAACAAGTCAGCTCTGTATTGTCAAAGGAAAAAGGGATGTATACCACCTCCGCCCCCCCCCCCCCCTTGTCAGTATGAGTCATTGTTACTTAGTTAGGCTGAGCCCATTCATCTCCATCTGGTGCACTAGGACCTGACCCTCAATAAAAACAAGGTGCCCAGATAGTGACATATACGTCAGCGCTGTATTGTCAATGGGCACTTTTGACAGACTTCTTCCTCAAAAAAAGGAAAACAATTTAAAAGGAATGTTCCATGAGTGACACTTTGACAATTTTCCTTTGAACATGACAGCCACCAGAAAAATAATATATAACCGTTAAAATGACTTAAGTTCTAAATAGCTAGATTGATTTTAAAATAATTTCGCACAGATGTTCCTTGAGTATCTGTCAGCCAAAATTGCTCATACCCTTCACTCCACCTTATATTACCTACCATAAGGATCAGGTGTGCGATCCAGGGCCCATCATGGCCCTCTTGTCCTTTTTTTGTGGTAAAATTTTCAATATATATTCTTAATGTTAGAGTATTAATAGCAGCATACGAAAAGCCTTACGTTGAAAGGGGTTGCCTAAACTCGGGCATAAACATTAAAAAACCCATTTATCAAATTTACATTTAAAATAACATATCAGTTCTGCACCCGACAAAGTAATACCTATATATCAAAGCATTTTGCCATCTGGTTTAAATAAATCCAAATACACATTTTATATTTATAAAATGCAAAAAGAAACAACTTTCAGATTAAAAATCGGGTAGATGTAACTCTCTACAGTAGTTATGGCGCAGACGTTCAAAGCCATCATTTTTAGGCCAACAATACACCAATAGGTTGTAAATTGCTCAGAAAGGTTTAAAAATTAAGTCCATAATGCTAACACAGGCAATGGAAAAAACTGTGATTAATTCTACAGTAAATCACAGAGTGAAAGTGAGTAACTCGACAAGCCTCCGTAGATTCTTTGCCGTTAGACGTTGAAACGTCATTTTCTCGCATCGAAAACGTTACAAAAAGACATAAATGCATGGCAACAGTCAACAATTTTGGCGGGATTTCTTCTAATAATGGCGAGAAGTTGTGAGAATTTGAAGGAAACACTAAATCAAAGCACTGAGAGTGCTGATGGAACGTAGCTTTGATAATTTGATTTAGCGTCTGATTTGTATTTTAATTCAGGCTCATATTGATCTAATGAACATAGCTGTTTGAAACTATTCTGGGCCAGAAGTCGTGTTAAAGCAACAAGACCTATATAGACATTAACTGACGCTAAGGTGTAGACCCAACACCAACCATCACGAAAACACGCCTGTACAAATACATTGTCAATTTTTCCGCAAAAAAAAATGGAAATTTTAAGATACAAAATTGTGATATTTCTTATCTCTGCTCAAAAACATAGATTGCGGGGACTTGATTGAACCGCCTTGAAGGGGCAGTTTTATCAAGTACCCACAATCAATGTTTTTTAGCAATACAGCAACCATGCAGTTCTACAGTTTACTTTTTTTTTTTTTTTTTAGCAGAGTAGTACATAGTCTATAGTGAGCTCTTTATTTAGTTTTATGTACAGTTGTTTTCCTCAGCAAACCACTGCAAGAGCTGAATGTATCCCAAATGCAGGGGCTACTTAAATTCTTGCCTCCCTTTGAAAATAAAAACAACGATCTCTACCTGTATTGTATCACCTTTAGCTATATAGGACAATGCCATTTCATAGCTATGGACGGACCCATTTAAGGTTGTCTGTTGTGTTAGCAAACAGTGTAGCCCCTGATCGGACGTTGAGTTGTTTGGCATCTGATCAGGGGCTGCATCGTTTGCAAAGGTGCCTTTTATAGGGCGCTAGGCATACACTTCTGGCGGGTGTCCCATGTGTCACCTTATTGGAAAATAGTAATTATTGCAAAGGCAAGCAGCAAAGGCTCAGGAAAGTCCGCAGGCTCACCTGAGCTTTTGCTGCTCGCAGACGTGTAGTGTGGCTCATGAGGGAGACTCATGCTATAACTCATGCATCTAGCGCAGGCTCGGCTTAGTGTTGTCTAGTCGCTTGTACATTAAGTGTCTTTTTCTCAACAACTTCCTGAATTGTTTGATTCTTCGCCGATAGGTCTGAAAATGTAATCTCAACCTTGATTATGCAATAGATGATATTCATTTTCTTCGTTAATTGTGAATGAATGCAATGAAGCAGTCCGTCCGGACTACTTTTGCGGCGGATGCTTTATAAGAAACGACTTTCCACCCAACAGATTTGTATACTCTGCCATTTATTGAACCTTATAAACTGGTATTCAACGACTTTCAAGTAAGTTGCATTTTCATTTTGTAAATCATATTTAGTTCCTTTGGCACCATACAGGTACGTAGACCCGATTCCTTGTCTTGAAAATTAATACAGGGGTCATTGATGATGCCTACTGGGCCGATTCTAGCTAATCTGGCCCAGAAAGTTTGATTCTTGATATTAATGTTTGTGCGTGTTTTATGTATTTTTTTTACTTAACATGCTAAACTGCTACATGCAATTCGGTCTAGGTACGGTACATTACGAAAACATGCCTATATAATTTTGATACCCTTTAACCCCACTTTTATAAAGAAAAACGGTGGGTGGGGGTAAAAATTATTTTTAAAACATAGATTGCGGGGACTCGATAGAACCGCCTCCACGAGGCGGTCGTATCGAGTCCTCGCAATCTATGTTTTGAACAAAAATAAGAAAAAATACCAGATATTTTATCTGAATTTTTTCCTTTTTGGGTGGTAAAATAATCCAATACATTTGTATAGGCGTGTTTTCGTAATGCATCCATAACACAATTTGAGATACAGTGTACCCGTAGGCGATCAATGGTCAGGCTATAGATTACACGTAGCTCCAATCTGAGGTTGAACGGCCCTGCCACCAATATACATGTGTATAGGTCATGATGGGTTGCTCATTCTACCTACCCATACTTTTCCTGGGCAGACTTATAAATAAGCAGTGCATATGCTTTAGCAAAAAAGCCTTACATATTTTATTAGACTAAAAATGCTTAACCGTGACAAACTTTCAAAAAATAAAGCAAGGTGCTTTAAAATGTAAAAAAAGTATTTTTACGGTTTAATTTGGTTCATGAGCTTTAACAGTGACTGACGGTAGTGACAAAAGCAATAACTGTGTGTGTGTGTGTTTCGCGTTTCGTTGTTCGTTTTTTTCGACATTCGACTTTGGGCCTACTATCGTATTTTGATATTCAAAATCCTATTTTGA
Organism: Lucinisca nassula; assembly: GCA_963580285.1. NCBI lineage: Eukaryota > Metazoa > Mollusca > Bivalvia > Lucinida > Lucinidae > Lucinisca > Lucinisca nassula. The sequence continues at coordinate 118,533,074 of OY757025.1, read as the reverse complement.
CATTCGAATTTCGAAACAAGTTGGCTTCACATTAACAAATCCATGCATTGAACACCGTTGTAAACCTTATATTATATAGTTTCCTGCGTATATATTAGTTTGCCTTTTCCTGCCTCAAGACATTTGTTGCGGGCACTCGTTAGACATGTAGAGGCGTTTCTAACGTGTATTCCAACGTATGAAATAACGTTGTGGTACTTGTTAAAACTGCCTTAATGAGGCGGTTCTAACGAGCATCCACACCCTTTATTTGGAAATTGGAGTTTATCGTAAGTTTTCATCGAGATACGGGCCCCATCAAGCGATTTTGGTACTTTTTTTGTAATTTAACTTTTATTTCTGGACAAAACATTTTACATAGTATAACATTAACATAAGCATAATTATGTATAATATACAAATATCTAAACAATACCACATCTATATACACTATATATGTTCTCTAATTCGTTAATTTAATACTACATATCATGGAGTGCCAGAAATTTTGATAAATAAATAAATAAATAAATAAACAGTTTACTTGAAGATTTCTGCTGAGCTATAGTTCGTGCAATAACTGCGGCTTGCGCAATTGTTTGGCGGCTTTAAAGTTATTTTATGTAATCAGTTTTTGAAAAAATTACCTTGGGGAGGTTATTTATCTTGCATTAGACATTCTCCTTGGTTACGTCTTGATGATGTTTATCTTCATGTGAAAAATTATCATAATTTTCCAGCAGTTTATAAGTTATACATCCGTAATCAGTCTTTAATAATTGCCTCGGTGAGGCTGTTTATAAAACTATCTGGCATTAGACAATATCATTAGCTTGATCTTATCAATTTACATCTGCATGCAAAACATTATAAAAATATACCCGTCGGTTTGAAAGTTATACGACCATGTCAGTGGGTGAATGTTTTACCTTGCCGAGGCTAAAATAAAGAAATTGGGCATTCAGGAATCGCGTTGGTTAGATCTGTACATTATCCATCTGTATGCTTACAGTTGTCAAAAATATTCCAAGTAGATTAGAAGTTACACTTCGAAATAATTTTTCAGTTTGCCTAGGCGAGGCCGTTTGTAAAGTAATTTGGCATAAGGCAATTTTGCGGGTTATGTATTGTCAATATCAACCTGTATGCCGAAAATGATCAAAGCCGGGTTTGGATGTTATACTCCGTATTCATTTTGTATATTATTTTGCCTCGGCGAGGCCATTCATAAAGTAATCTTGCATAAAACAGCTTCATGGGTTAGGTATTGTCAATATCAATCCGAATGCCAAAAATGATCGGAATATGCTCAGAGGTTTGGACATTATACTCTGTTAACATTTTTCTAAATATATATTGCATCGGCGAGGCCATTTATGAAGTGATCTTGCATACGACAGTTTCTTGGGCTAGTTATTGTCAATATCAATCCATAGGAATATTTGAAGAGGTTTAGGGGAGGTTATTTATCTTGCATTAGACATTCTCCTTGGTTCTTCTGTGGCGGTTTATTTATGTTGTTGTTTGTTACTTACTGTGTGTATCACTTGTGTCTTTTTATTTTGGATGGCCATATGGCCATTTTGTGGGAAAGTAACTGTCCTTATGGCCTTCCTTTGTTTAGGTTTCCATTATGGTCTGGTCGCTTATTGTTTGTGTTTCTTTCCCTTTGGTGTCTTTGATGGGTGGGGTAAGTTAATTGTATCGATTCCTGATCTTTGTTTTACTTCTTCTTTAGACCTCATACTCCGTTATTATTATATAAAATAAATTGCCTCGACGAGGCCATTTATGAAATGATCTGGCATTAAGGCAATTTCTTTGGTTAAATATTGTCAATACAGCACAGTGCACAGTCTTTTACCGGAAACCAACAACTGCCCTTTTTGAATCAGCGAATCGCTTTAAAAAAGTAACATTGCCCCCCACACACACACACACACACGCACACATTAACCCATACTCTGAGTATATGTCTAGCAGCCTTTTTAGGGACAAACATAGCAGACCCAGATCAGACGCTACAACAAGTTGTGTCTCATCTGTGTCTAACTTGCAACATTTACTGCTTACAATATAAGCCTTGACGTGCACCTGTCCAAACTCATTCCAACTGTCTTATTTTGGTAATAGAGGTAGCGAGGGAATGGACTTTGCAGAGAACCCTGTTTCCTACTTATTAGCTACTGTAGCGAATTTGTCGCTATGAAGGATTCAATGAAAGAGTAGTATAATAGGTATTAAAGAACTGTTTCTCTTAATTACTCCAAGAAACAGATGTTGTGGACATTTGATAGAGTCGCCTCGCTGAGGCGATTCTAACGGGTATCCGCAACATTTGCTCTTGGAGGATATAGGATAAACTAATTACAATATTCTTGAATATCTCTATTAATCGTCTTATTTTGAGCAAATGATTCGATGCAGTGAAATGGTCGTAAAAACAAGACTGGCCGTTGTATTGCATGTCAGTATAAAAAGGACAGACCAACTTACGCAAATTTTTTTACTGTACATGTATATTGTTTTGTTTGTGTGTTTGATCTGGTTTAACGTCCCCATCAACACTGTAAATGTCATTTTGGAGATGTTGCTTCAAACCTTAAGTGACTTTTCCCCGACGCTGGGGTGAAATGATATCTCGGGCCCTGCCGCCCGGTGGGTTTTGTGGACGTGGACTCTCACCGCTCTGTCTGGGCGAGCTTGGATCCTCTAAGCGGTTTACCAGTGCTCGTGTGCGGGTCGGCTTCGGCCCTGTGTGGAAGCATCAATCATATGGCCAATTTATTTCTTCAACTTACCCGATGTACGGGGGCGGACATGTATATTGTATGGGTCTTATTCAAAGTGCCCATGACACCCTATCAACGCTGAATCAAGATCTTGGCGTTGATTGGGCGTTGACTCGGTTTTTCGAAACACACCTGCTTGACGTCATTATTATTATCCATCTATAAAGTATTAATCCATATCAAAACCCTCGCTAAGTGAATCACTATCCCCCTACTTGTTTTTTCTTCCAATACTACTATGAAAAACTACACGACCTTGTTTTTAGAGATATAGGTTTCTTTATACGTGTCAAGCCTGAAAAGTCCGTGCAGAAATGTTACGCTTCAGTGCAGTTTAACCTGGTAATTGTTGAATGAGTTTACAAACCCGAATTAGCCACTCCCATTTTGCTCCGTACTTTTGTTTCGTCTTCACTGAAGCTAAAGTAAACCTTTAGATGATTTTGTAGACATGGAAGGAAATTTGATATAGTGCCACAAAAAAGAAAAAATACATGTTCTCCCCCGTAAAGACACACTGCCTAATTTTGTCTAAATATGCTTGGTCCTTGTAACTGCTTATTACTAAAACTTAATGCACCTTCGCTATCATGTAGTAATGTATATGTCATGTTATATGTCTCGAGATATTAAAAGTTTTGTCTGTCTGTCTGTCTGTCTGGTAATACATTATCGACCCACACTGCGTACTTTTAACCCATTTTAAACGAATGGAATCCTCAACACCTTATATCAGTATGGAATGAGTTCACTTTAAAATCAGGGATGTCAGGTTGTGGCTTCCACGAAATATTTGGCAAAAATGGTTGAACCTTTTTGTAAGTATGCAGTGAAGGTCATAATGAGACCGCATTCTGTGGTATCTGATCTGGGTTTGTCCTGTTTGCAAGTTGCCAGGTTTGGGATTTTATGGTACAAATGGGCTGTAAACTGGGTTATATGAACTGAACTATAAAAAGATTAGACTGCTACACAGTTCATCTATTAAAAATATTCATCTATTCCGTTTGAAATAGGTGGTCTGGGAAGCAGTCTATAAGAAGATACCGCTTGGCGTAATAATCTACTATGTTAACACGGGGTACTATGTTCTCACTGGTGATTGGGTCATATGCAGTAACACCGAAAGTAGTGCCGAAATCTCATTTCACTGTAGCTACGCTGCAACAGCTACGCTCCAAAAAGCACACAGACTCAATAACTACAGTTTAAGATCAAATAAAGGTCCTATAAGACCACTAGAGGAAGATTTATTGTCCAAAACGAGGCAAAATCCCCTAAATTTTCAAACAAGGATACCGACATGGCAGGAGCACTCACCCTTAAAATATTTTGATTTTCAGTTGTTATGTACTCTGAAGTAGCAAAGACGAGGCATAAATTTCTACATTTTAAGCACTTTTGTGAAAATTTCACCGAGTACCACATGGTAAATTTAATCGCCATCTTGGATTTCGACAAAATTCTTACCCTGGATTTAATGAAATTCAAACCCAAGTTTTTCTCTGTCAGTTGAGATGACAGTTACCTCTTGCAATTGCTTAATCATTAGCTTTGCAGAATCATCAGCTGGATCGTTAGGTCATTTTGCTTCAGGTGTTTTAAACGTCTTTCAAAGTATTGACGTCGGTTTGTTTACAACAGAGAAATCTGTCACTTTCCCCGACGACCTCATCACTGTTTCAACTGATTTGTGTTATTGCGCATTTATTAAAAAAAACGGGATAAAACTTGATGAATTTCATACAATATGTACATTTTAATAAAGCACGTTTAAGTCCTGGTTTTAGCATAATGATTTAAGACCACCTTTTTCGGCATTATGACTGTTTTATGTTTTACTTTTTTTTTGCGTATGTGCCTTCAATTAATGGTATTTCGGTTGCATCCGCTTTCTCTCGAACTTTTTTTCGGCACTTGAAAGCGTCATTGTCCTAAAACGGGTCAAATCAAAGCACCCGGGATCCAGCAGAATAGAAATGGCGAAAAAAAAACACACACATGTAGCAGACAGAAGCAATAACGTTTTCTTCGTATTTGTAAATATGTTCTATAAAAGGGTTATCCTTTGGAAGCAAGGAATACACCACAGAAGTAAAAAATATGCAGTGTACATGTTTTCTGGGCCAGACAAGTTTCGGCCAGTTAGGCCTCATTAGTGACCCTCAGATATTTTCAAAATTCCACAATGGAACCAGTGATCCCAAAGGACAAGAAAATATAATCTACACTATGGTGTAGGGCAGGGAGACGTTTAACCGCCGCCACACATTCCCACACACCAGCCGTAGTGAAGTTTAATATGTTCTATAAAAGGGTTATCCTTTGCGAGCAAGGAATACACCACAGAAGTGAAAAATATGGAGTGTACATGTTTTCTGACCCAGACTAGCTAGTTTTGGTCAATTAGGCCTCATCTGTGACCCTCAAATATTTTCAAAATTCCACAATGGAATCAGTGATCCCAAGGACAAGAAAATATAATCTACACTATGATGTAGGGCAGGGAGACGTTTTACCGCCGCCACGCATTCCCACACACCAGCTGTAGTGAAGTTAAATTTGTCTCACGAAATCAGTTATACAGTAATAGGGATATCATTTTAGTTTTTCGAATTCCACATCGGTAGCTATGTCACACACTAAAGGTTTTGGAAATGAAGATGGAAACTGCGTATTTTAACAGTGTAAACAGAAACTGAAGATTTGTTGTCAGGTGACAAATTTTATGAAATGAAAAGCAACATTAAAAAAGATAAAAAGAGCATTTATTGATATATTTTGCAGGAAATGTGTCAGTCAGTTTTAGTTTTACGTCCCACCAACAGCTAAGGTCATACGGAGACGGGACCTCGTTTTAAAGACTCATCAGCCCGGGATCGATCCTGCGATTTTGCAGGAAAAGTTACTTTGAAAATTAGCCACGGTTCTTGAACAAGGAAATTGCACGACCCGCAGAAAAAGCGACCGACTGAAGTCGGTTGATTTTCTAAGAGTGCCCTAAAATCACCGTGTCATTCTGTCAGTCTGTCATTCTGTCAGTCTGTCAGTCTTTCTGTCCGTCCGTAACCCCTTTGTGAAAATTGGTGATAGTGACTTAACCGCTTGGAATATTTAAACAATTTTTGGCATACTGATAGATATCAATGAGATCTATTCAATGAACTTGCGAAATATTGCATTCCATTTAGTATAGCCTCGCCGAGGCGAAAAATGTGAAAATTTTCGAACTGCTTCTTTTCGGAAACCGTTGGGCCGATTGAAGTCAAATTTCATATGGAGCCTCTATGGGATGGGGGAAACCAAAATTTGCTCATGGGGTCCAGGTCACATGACCAAAATGGCCGTCAAGCCATATATGGTAAAAACCCTTCAAAAATAGTCTTCTCCAGAACCACTTGGCAGATTTCCACGAAACTTGATAAATAGCATCTGGGACGTAGGCCCATCATAAATTGCTAAAATGGTGACCCTGGGTTGACCTGACCTTCTTTGTGCCTAGGTCAAACTTTGACACATATGCTTTTGTATTGGAAAAGTGAGAATGCCTTTTATCCTGCAAACGATTCAGAATACAGTACTTAAGTATAAGATATAATTTTGCTCCTTACGATATGGCGCAGTTATTGGGGGAACCGTTTTAAGTCCAGGTCGCATGACCAAAATGGCCGCCATACCCATATATGGTAACACTCATAAAGCTAAAAGCATCCGGCGGGTCGTGCACTTCAGCTGAAGCACTGGTTATTATTATGTATGGTGATGGCATTGTGTCATGGCAAATCTTTCTACTGCTACTGCGATCGGTCTGTCATCTTACTCGCAGCAGATTTTCAGGTGTACATTACATACACTCCAGGTTTGCAGGATGAAAGTGTATACAGTCATGTAATTACAGTTGGGATTTTTAACCTGTACAGGGGGTTCTTGCATAAGGGGACTTCCAGTTAACATTCCGATCCGAAGGACAGTGCACTATGTGGCATTCATCCATGCTAATGATGCCAGTGGAGCATGATCGGACACCAAAATTGCCGCTTTTGGGGATCAAACCGAGTAAGGGGTTTCTTGCGACAGAGGCAGCATCCCAATTCCTTCGGATTGGGGACGTTAACTTTTTCTGAGCTGGCTTGTACATAAGTTGTTATTCAGTGCAAAGTATTTTTGTAAGAAACTGACAACTGCCTTTCTTGAATCGGATGAAGTGACAGAATGAGAGAGAAAAAAATTTCATACTCAGTCTCAATGAAAGTTTGTTTTTGACCCGCAGGATAAAGTCAGTGACAGTGTGGAAACCCACATCCTATAAGAAAATGATCGAGAGCATAATGCTGCATCTGATCAGTGTCTACACTGTTTGCATAAAGTTCAGCCATTTTTTAAATAAAGCCTTTTGAAGAGAAGCACAACCTGGCATTCCTAATTTAAAAAAATGGACTTGTGCTATTATATAAGGTGGAAGATTCGATTTTGTATAGAATAGGTAAATAATAAAAAAAGTACATATTTTACTCTCTAGAGGTTGGGGCCCCGGCCATCGGGGCTTGGAGTAGTAATACATCAGGCTGCATGGTGCTTCCACGCAGAGCTGACCACACAATGTACGAGTACTGGTTAACCACTCAGAAGAACAAAGCCTGCACAGGCAAAGCGGTGTGAGTCAGACCGTCCAATGAATATAACCTTTTGATTTCATTGGGCGGCAGGGCTTGAGGTGTCATTTCATCTCAAATGTCAGGTAAAGTCCCACAAAATTGGAAGCAGCGTCGCCAAAATGACCCCAATAGTGCTGATGGGGCATTAAACTTCAGTTCAAACAAACTCTCTTGACGTTATGACCAATTCCGACCACAGTAAATAGAAGGAACTACTCTCTTTTTGTTTACATGTTTTCACCGTGTGCTCAAGAACAGCCTTGTTTCTACAACGTGATTTGTTGTAGAATAAAACACAGTTATTTTACATTGCCTATATAGGCGCGCTGTGTTAGAATATCTGGGGCCAGTTGTTCAAAGCATCGTTAGCTTAACGAGCTCGTTAGTGGTCATATTGTTAACTCTTCTAGCAAGTACAATATCGTAAGTTTTGGTATTTTTGCTGAAAAAATGTGAGCAGCTTTTGCGTCCGCAAAAGCTGCTCACATTTTTTCAGCAAAAATTTCAACATATTTGCCATATTTAATGACCAAAGTTTTAACGATACGTTAACTAACGACGTCGTTAGTTTTGAACAACTGGCCCCTGTTATTTAGTGGATACTTTGTTTGTTTGATTTGAGGTTTAACGTCCCCGTCAACACTGTAAAGGTCATTTAGGAGACGTTGCTTCCAATTGTGTGGGACTTTTACCCGACATTGAGATGAGATGACTTCTCAAGCCGTGTCGCCCAATGAAACCAATAGGGTTTATAAGCATGGACGGTCCGACTCGTGCGCACCGCTTTGCCTGGGCAGGCTTAGATCATCTAAGTGGTTTACCGGTACTCGTGTGCGGGTCGGTTTCAGCTCTGCGTGGAAGCATCATGCAGCCCATATATTTCTTCAAGTCCCGATTGGCGGGGGCCGTATTTAGTGGATAAAGTCCATGTTAAACAAGTTATATGGCCACACGTGTATTCAAACATAGTTACTGGCGCGTAACTTCACGGCGCCGTCCGTGACAACCCAATGTTTTCTGCCTAAATTCTTCTGAGCGTCTTAGCAATAAAATCTGATTTAAATCGTTATAATTGGGCCCCGTCAAGCGATTTTGGTACTTCTCGCCTATGCGAACAGCGAAGGTTCAGGCGAGCCTGCGCATCCGCGTAGTCTCGCCAGAACCTTCGCTGCTCGCTCATACAAGCAGTGAATCAAGAGGAACCTTCAGACAGAAAGCCATATCACTGGCCCCTCTGAATGGCTGGGCATGCGCAGTTAAAATTTGTCATGACGGAATGCTCGAAGACACAAATTCGCTTGGCGGGGCTCATACGGTAAACAGAATCGTACAGTCGTTGGCATTTCTATAATATGGAAATCCATTTCAAAAAAAAAAATAAAATGAAATAAAATAAAAAAAAATTGAAACTCGCCTCATGCTCGTGTCATAATTTCATACGAAATGACCACTCGTGTAAATTCGTCTATATATGCAATTGTTTTCTTGTTTCAATTTTAGTCCATCTAACTAGGTTTTCTAGTTAATAATGGGTGGAAAATAATAAAACTGCAAGTAGTAAAAATAGCTACTTACACGAGTGGTCACTTAATATGAGAGTGTGTGATTCTGTTTTTTATACAATGATTTTAAAGTGTTTTTCCCCAAATTTCAATAGGAGACATAGGGTCGTCACGGACGGCCGGGCTCGGTAGCTAGGTCCGATGCGCGTTGGACTGGTGGGTAGGTCGCGGGCGGGTCGGCAACATCCTTTCGTCACGGTATAGATTGATCATGAAATCTTTTCCCTAACGCTGATTCAAGAAGGGCGGTTGTCAGTTGCTGGCGCAAGGTTGTGCTCTGTACTGATCACGAGTAACAGCTTATGTATAAGCCTGTCTAGGACGTGTGGCTAGGTAAACTGACCGGTTTGACGTGGCATGAAAGGTGTTGACTGGGCCGTAAAACTCCAGAACAAACAATGTCACGGACGGTTTCAAGACGACGTGTCGCGTCAGTAACAGTTTATACTAATTAATTTTAGTTCGATTGCGATGAAAGCTTCACGCTTATTGAATCGCTCTCGAACACTCATATCATGTGCGCGCGCGAGAGGGGCAGTGACTTTTAGACCATTGCAACCCATTTACACCTGGGTCGAGTGGGGAATTGTCATGACGTGTCTTGCCCAAGGACACACCAATATATTATTATTGCATGTGCACATATGTTCATATCATTTTATGACACGACCTTATCCACAAAATAACAGTGAGATTATATGATAAAGGTGTAATTTATTTCACCATTACGAAAACACGCCTATACAAATACACTGTAACTTTAAACGCCGAAAAAAGAAAATTTTGAGATGAAAAATTGAAACATTTTTCTTATTTCTGCTCAAAATGTAGGTTGTGGGTACCCGTTGAGGCGGTTCTAACGAGTACCCATAATCTATATTTTAGAGCAGAAATAAGAAAGAAAGGTTTACCCCTGTAAATCCCAATTTTAATATTTAAAAGTATAGGTTTCAAGGGGGTCAAATGGCCCCCGCCCATCGTGGCTTGAAGAAATAGAGTGGCTGCATGATGCTTCCACGCAGAGCTGAAACCGACCGCACACGAGTACTGGTAAACCGCTTAGAGGATCTAGGCCTGCCCAGGCAAAGTCGGACCGTCCATGCTTATACACACAATTGGTTTCAATGGGCGACAGGGCTTGAGATGTCATTCCATCTCAATGTCGGGTAAAAGTCCCAGAAAATTGGAAGCAACGTCTCAAAAATGACCTTTACAGTGTTGACGGGGACGTTAAACCTCAATTCAAACAAACAAATTTAAACTGGGGTCACTGGGGTCAAAATTATATAGGAGTGTTTTTTTATGCCGCGCATTGAAGGATACCCTATATGTATTTTAAGTCTGCAACAGCCATACGTATAAAGCTTATATGTGTTAAGTCTGCGATAGCCATATGCGGGTTTAGATGCTTGTCTTCGGTCAAAGCAAAACTTCATAAACTTGAAAATATCTTTCACTTTTGAATGGATGTTATCTTACTATGAAGCAGTCATCATGTGACTATATCATTTTGATAGTAAATTCATCGAGATAATGATAAAATCATTACAAACTTTAACCCTAGCTAATGCAAGGGTGGACATAGAAGCGTGGTATTCTGTTTTCGGTACTTTCTGTTTAAGGGGAATGCTAACACGTAACACTTTTTCTGCAGTTGTTACAAGGGGGACTAGTTATATGATTTCCTAGAAAGTTCTTGCAACGCATTGAGATATGGGCCCCGTCAAGCGATTTTGGTACTTATTACCTATGCGAGCAGCGAAGGTTCAGGCGAGCCTGCGCATCCGCGCAGTCTCGCCAGAACCTTCGCTGCTCGCTCATACAAGCAGTGAATCAAGAGGAACCTTCAGACAGAAAGCCATATCCCTGGCCCCTCTGAATGGCTGGGCATGCGCAGTTAAAAGTTGTCATGACGGAATGCTCGAAGACACAAATTCGCTTGGCGGGGCTCATATCTATTCTCTTTCGGGTGTAAAATGATATTTTTCTCATGAGAAAATGTTACATCTTATGTTGTATCTTTTTTATTTCTGCTTTTAACATAGATTGTGTGTGCTCGTTAGAACCGCTTCATTCTATTTTTGTGCAAGAATAATGAAATAATGGATACCGATGTAAACCCAACTTTTCTGTATAAAAGGGTTTACAGGGAGTATTCATTTCATCGACTTGTTAACGTAATGCTAATTTAAGAGTAAACCCCTAATAAGGTAAGAAATTTTTAAAGAGTTGCCTCCCCTAGTGTGTATGCATTCTCCTTAAAGGATAGAAAGAAAAAAGGAAAGCCTGGACTAAAAAGAAAATACAGAAAGGACTGTTAAGTGATGTCAGCGGATAACCTTTTCTCTCCGATTGTGTAGGAAAAAATAGTGAATTTAACATCATGCGTTTTCGTGTTGTTTTAAATAAACTGGGAGACTTCCAATTTCTAATATTTCTAAATTTGGCAGCCGTCTCAGCTAAAGACTGCCTCCTTAAGGACCAGTGTTCCTGTAATTTTGATGATGGTAGCGGCATTGTTGACCTCACAAGTTTAGGCCATAAGGACAACACACCGAGGTATTTCGTTTACTTACCCGTTTCTTCTGTTTATCTACTACACCCACTGTTCCTCATAAGGAGACCACCTTTGGAACTGTTCGAAAGCAGCAAAGATCCACTTCATGACAGTCAAAAATATGGCCTTTATTTAGAATTTTTAATGTACTTTTTTATCGGTATATCTGTTTTTTCTGTCGCAGCAGTATAATTAATTTTATCATATGACGTCGCGTCTGAGAGTGTAATAACGCCATGCATTATTTTCGATAATACACTAGTGGATTAAATATGCAAATTAGCTAGATACGTCCCGTAACGTTACATGTACGACGTCCTTAACGACGTCGAGTTTACTAATGGCGGAATATTGATATTTTCGTAAACAGTTGTGAATAAAATGCGTTTTAATGTCATATGATAAATAGAATCTTGCATTCGTGCTCATGTATTATTGAATTTATTAAACGAGTTGAGGAAAAGCGATAAAATGCTCGGCACAGCCTCGCATTTTATCCCTTTTCCTCCACTCGTTTAATAAATTCAATAATACATGAACACTCATGTCAGATCCTCTATGAAAAAATGAAATAAATATACTAAAATAAAAGTGAAGGCAATGATCAGGAATCGATACAATTAACCCATAGCTCCCATAAGAGACACCAAAGGGAAAGAAACACAAACATGAAACAACCGACCCTAATGGAAACATCAATAGCTGAAAGCCAAAAGGACAATTACTTTCCCACAAAATGGCCAATTGGCTATCCAAAACAAAAGGGTATAAGCGACACAAACACCCAAAGACAAATCATGGCATAACAAAAATAAACCGCAATAGAAGAACCGCCTTGGAACGGTCAGTGAAAAGAATTCAACTTGGGGTGGGATGGGGGGGGGGGTCTTAAATAGATTTTACGTGGCCACAATCCTCGCCCTTACTTCCGTCGCGATTTGGACAAATAATTTGTTCAGTCCGCATGAAGACCTCCTAACTCATCAGTGGAACATCTCCGTGAACACAAAAGAAAATCAAACAACCACAGAGATGAAACAACGGTGAGGACTCGACAGCACGAGACCACTGATATGCTGGAGCAAAAGAAAACCAACAGTTACACGATAAAAGTTTTGGTTTGGGTCGTCGCTATGAGGGTAGTGCCATACGCCTGGTTTGGCTATGACTTGTCCTGACTCAACAACACGAAGCATGTTTCGTAGTGATGTCGCCGTATTATGTCGGCGATTGACGTAAGTACATCTCGCCTCCACTTGCCACAACTCATAGCTTGTCGGGAAGAGCCTACGAGAAATTTAAACGGTTTGAAATTCACGAGACAATTCCTGGGCCTTCTGTGCAAAACATCATCTAATGAAATGAACATTTCTGCAAAGTAACTTTAAAAAGCCCATCGAGAAATAAGAAAGTTATTGACCGTACACGAAAAAAAAGCTTTTTTACCTTTGACCTCTAAATATGACCTTGACTTTGGAAGTACCGACCTGTGTCTTGTACGTGGCACATCATCCTATGATGGTTAACATTTCTGCCAAGTAATTTCAAAATCTACTAAGGTATAAGAAAGTTACTGGCCGGACAGGAAACAAAAATACTTTTTTACATTTGACCTTTGAGTATGATCTTGACCTTTGAGGCACGGACTTGGATCTTCGGCGCAACACATCGTCACGTGATGGTTAACATTTCTGCCAAGTTAGTTCCTATCCAGGAATAAGAAAGTTATTGACCAAACACGAAAAAAGACTTTTTTTACCTTTGACCTCTAAGTATGACCCTGACCTTGGAGAAACCGACCTGGGTCTAGCGCGCAACACGTTGTCTCATGATGGTTAAAAATTCTGCTAGGTAATTTCACAACCCATCCAGGAATAAGAAAGTTATTGACCGAACACGAAAAAAAAATCCCTTTTTTTACCTTTGACCTCTAAGTATGACCTTGATCTTTGAGGTTCCGACCTGGGTCATGCGCGCGACACAACATCTCATGGTGGTTAACATTTCTGCCAAGTAATTTCAAAAACCATCTTAAATAAGAAGGTTATTGACCGGACACGATTTGCCCATACATACATACATACACGATTTTGTGACCGACACACTTCCAAGGGGGGGGGGGATACTTAAAAATTATAAATGCGAGAGTTATAGTTCTTTAGCTCTGCACGTCGTCTAATGTTGATTTAATATTTATATGAGGTTTCGTGAAGATAGCTTGAACGGATTTCAAATTATAGAGCAGACACGATTTTGGGACAGACAGACGGACGGACAGACAGACAAACAGACGCCCGGGCGGAAATAATATGTCTGTCCGAAAGGGGCGTAGACTTATAATGCATAAGTTTGCTATGACATTCCTACGAGAACTGTTCGACTAAGTACAAGTGTGTACGAGTTACGGCGAGATTACTAGCTACATGTATAAAAGCAATATATCGCCGTTTTCCCGATTATGTCGTACACATATCGTGAGGGTCTCATAGAACAGTTTTGGCAAAAATAACAGAGCAACAACTCGCACTAACTCGTACGACATCCCCATGTTGTATTTCATAAAAACTCTGCGTATGCCGTAGAAAAACTCGTCACGGAATGTGTGACAGGGGTATCTTCTAGAACATCAAAACGCCAAAACGATATTTCAAAAAAAAAAAAATAAAAATAAATAAATAAATAAACATCCCAGCAGGCGCATTTCACTATGGCAAAGTCAAATCAACGTCGGTGCAACGTCACGACGTCGCACCGACGTAGATATGACGTTCCATAAACGCCATGACGTTGAACCGACGTTGATGTGACGTCATATTTACGTCATGTACCTGCTTTGATTATGCCTCCTGACATGGTGCTATGAAAATCCCTCACTGGTTCGAAGTACCCTTGTCTCGAATAACTTTACATAGTTCTAGGGATGTTCGAGCCACCGAAGTTTACCTTCACTCAGTCACTCTGAAAGGTCAACTCTTGAAGAAAAGGGTTGCCTTTCAGTAACAATTTTGTGGGACTTTTACCGGACCGTGATTGAGATGAAATGACATCTCAAGCCCTGCCGTCCAATGAAACCAAAAGGGCTTATCCGACTGGCACCACCTTTCCTTGGCAGGCTTAGAACGTCTAAGTGGTTTACCAGTACACATGTGCGGTCAGTTTCAGCTCTGCGTGGAAGCATCATGCCAAATCTATTTCTTCAAGCCCCGATGGGCGGAGACCGACAGGAATTAAAGGGCTATGTCCTCGTTCAGAACAATTTTTACAACCTACACTCAAGAGACAGTTGACCCACCGCTTCGATTTTCTAAGGGCCTCGCACTATAATGGTGCATATGTTGTCCCAAGGGTTGCAACGTTGATTCAAAGTTGAGTGCTTCCTAGACTGAGTCTAAAACCTTTTCCAAGGAGGATCAGTTTACTGCAGCAAACAAGGAGTCCAGAAACGTGTTCCCCTTGTTTAATCGCGGTTAATAATTTCCCTTGAGGACAGGTCTATGTTGATAACTAACAGAAATAGAGGAGTTACAACCCAACAGGCACACGTCGCTATGGCAAGGTTGCACCAACGTAGATGTTAGGTTGCATAAACGTCATGACGTTGCACCGACGTTAGTGTGACGTCACAGTTAGTCATGTGTCCACTGGGAAGGAAACAAAACAAAAAGGAATCGCAGATAAGATGGCCGTGGCGGAAACGTAGATTGCCCCCGCCTTTCGAGTATTCTATTAACTTGTTAACATAACATGAATATGGCTACCAGATACAAGCGGTCGCTCGATACGTCGGTGGAATTGAAAGACTACGGATGTTGGGTGGACCATTTCTGCGCAGCCTAGACAAGGTTTCAACATACTCATGGTAGCCATATATCACTGTCGTGTCTCCCGCCGGCGAAGACAGCAGCAGCAGCAGTCTCTTCTCCCCCGCCGACCTCTGCTATGGTAAACTCTGTACGGGACGACTGCCGCCTTCCTATCTCCGAGGTGTGGTGATGATGCCAGTTCATCAACGTTTAGCCCTCCGTAGTTGGGGGGTCGAGATCGATGAACGCCCTTACGTCCTTCCAGCTATCATCAAAAGGATACAAGAATCTTTCCCACAGGAGCATCTCCCAATTTCGCCCGTCCTGCACACTACCAGATGAAGTCGTTGTCGGAGTCGTTACGGGCATTGATAACGGTCCGAATCCTTGTTTCTCCATGGCGCCACATTTGCAAGTGGAATTATAGTATTCGAAGAGGACAGGTAATTTACGGTACTATATAGTTCCCTGACATCTTTTGAATCTAGTCTTGTCTGACTGAAACGTATGGACGAATTTACTACCGATCCCTCCTCTATCCTCCAACATATTAGGATTTGTTTCTCTCTGTGGAGAAGAATATGAAGCAAAAGCCTTGCGAACGTTTCAATGATAATAATAATAATAACTTTATTTCAAGAGCATAACATATCTGACAGCCTCGATAGCGCAGTGGTTAACGCGTTCGACATGATCGAGAGGTTGTGCGTTCGAATCAGGCCACCGGTATCGAGGTGTGTCCTTGGGCAAGACACGCAATGACACTGCTCCACTCCACCCAGGTGTAAATGGGTAGCTGTGGTGTAAAAGCCACTGCCTCTTTCTCTCGCGCGCGTGAAAACATCCGGAATGAGTGTTCGAGAGCGATTAAATAAGCTAGAAGCTTTCATCGCAATCGAACTAAAATAAATTATTATAAACTAACATATCTGGAACGAGCGCCAGTCTAACATATGGTCCTCATTATAACATTTACATGAACATGTATGCATTGTTGATAAAATTTTCCGCACCTAATGATACAAACTGAAGTTAAACATATTCACAAATATATACATTAAACGTTAAAAGGATCTTTACTATCAAGGCTGGGGCGAGGGGCGCGTAACGGAAACCAATGTTCAAACATCCCGCCCCCACTCCCGTACTAGTTTGATAGTCCCTAAAATCGCAGGCGTAGTCTAGTATATACGTTCTCTTGGTTTAGCAAAAATTAAAATAGAACATGTAAGTTATGGATATTTTAACTTTCAAACGTCACGTGAGTACTTCACTCCACAGGCCACAGGCTTTAATTGTTTCTTGCAATATTTATGATAAACGCATGATTTTGATTTTGAGATTGTAAATTTTCCTTTTTTAGATGGTGATGTTCCTCGTGCGCCAACCTTTGGCGTTTATATTTCGCAACTGATTCGATTTGCCAGAGTGTCTAGTCATGTAACTGACTTCAACACCCGTAACAAATTGTCAACTGCTAAACTTCTTAATCAGGGATATCGGTACCATAAACTATGCAAAAACTTTTTCAAAATTTTAAAGACGTCATTCTAATCTAATTTCAAATTCAATATTGGACTTAAATCTCTTCTGCAACAAGGGCTATTGGAAACCGAATTTTGTGGTGACTTGTATATAAATTCAGAAAAATATATAACCGCAATGACTTAAGCACCCGATTTCGTAAAAGCATTCGTCGATATAAAAAGATTGGGTACAACATAAATGTTATATGACAGACTGCAGGCATGGTAGTTAACCCAATCACGGTCGACAACTTTGCTTCCCTCTTTAATTGCACGCCGGTGGGTCAGGCCTCAGATTCTATGAGGTTCCAGCGAAAAGGCTTATTCTTTAATTTACTGAGAATCTAATTCTATGTAATGTTGGTTGGTGCCTGATGCTCTGTCTCTGGCCGTGCCCATCGGAGTCTTACTGTTGGTTTTCTTTTGCTCCAGCATTTCAGTGGTTTCTTGCTGTCGAGTCCTCACCGTTGTTTCATCTCTGTGGTTGATTTATATTTTGTGTTCACGGAGATGTTGCACTGATGAGTTAGGAGGCCTTCATAAGGACTGAACAAATTATTTGTCTAAATCGCAACGGAAGAAAGGGCGAGAATTGTGGCCACGTTAAATCGAGTGGAATTCGTTTCACTGACCGTTCCAAGGCGGTTCTTCTGTCGCGGTTTGTTTTTGTTAAGGTCTGCCTTTGAGTGTTTGTATCGCTTATATTTTTTGTGGGGGATAGCCAATTGGCCATTTTGTGGGAAAGTGACTGTCCTTTTGGTTTTCCGCTATTGATGTTTCAATTAGGATCTGTTGTTTCATGTTTGTGTTTCTTTCTCTTTGGTGTCTCTGATGGGAGCTGTGGGTTAATTGTATCGATTCCTAATCATTGCCTTCACTTCTGTTTTGTCCATTCCAGTCACCTTAAGCCAAAAGCCCCGAGGCGTGAGAGTAGGGCCACACGTACCGAGGCATCGAAAAATGTCGAAAGAGTGGACGTGAAAGAATGCTGCAGTTAAGGGGGATGGGAACACCTGGTAGATTTTTCCGCCATTTCTCAAAGGGAGACAACTTTCGGGACTTCCTGTTTGCTTTTCTACAAACTCTGTCCCCCGGAAAAAGGGATCAGCTCTTAAAGGAAAGAGTTTGCTCCTCAAGAGCAAAATATTCTTTCCTTTTAGAGTTGACCCGTATTGACATTGGAGACAAAACTACTTTTGAAGGAGTTGCCTCCCCGGAGGGTGTACCCATTCCCCTTAAGGGGGATGAGTGGGTGTGGGGCGGGGCTGGGTAGGCGAAATCAGCATGTCCCCGAAAGAACGAACAACAAGTTTAAAACATCCGGCAGCTTTGGACCCTAGATTATAGAAGACCCTCGGAGGCCGCAGGCCATCCAGCCGTGGTCGATCTAGCCTTTCGGCGAAACACACCCCAGCCATCCAGTCCGAAAACCGTCCGAGGATACAAGTTGATCACAGTAAACAGTCAATGTTGAGTGCTATTCCAAATTTAGCACGGTTTAACCTCCATGGAGTACATAGTGCTGGAGTGTTTTCTTGAATTTAAACAGGGTTTCGTTTTCTTTAATTAGCTCACCTGTCACGTAGTGACAAGGTGAGCTTTTGGGATCACTTTTTGTCCGTCGTCCGTCGTGCGTCCGTGCGTGCGTCCGTGCCTGCGTCCGTAAACTTTTTCTTCAAACGACATCTCCTCCTAAACTTTTTCTTCAAACGACATCTCCTCCTAAACCACTGATCAGATTTTGACCAAACTTCACAGGAATGATTCTTAGGTGGTCCCCTTTCAAAGTTGTTCAAATGGTTCCGGTCCGTTGCACAAATAGGTCAGAGGAGCCAAAAATAGATTTGTTTCATCGAAAACTTACAAAATCTTCTTCTCTGAAACCGCAAGGCCCAGGTCTTTGATATTTGGTATGAAGCTTTATCTAGTCGACCTCTACCAAGATTGTAATAATTATTGTGCTGGAGCTAAAAATGCCCCCGCACCGGGGTCCTTTGGTTTTACAGGGGCTTATATAGGGAAAGTCTTTAAAAATCTCCTTCTCTGAAACCACAAGGCCCAAGTCTTTGATATTTGGAATGAAGCTTCATCTAGTGGACCCCTACCAAGATTGTTCAAATTATAGTGCTGGGGCCGAAAATGCCCCCGCCGGGGGCCCTTTTGTTTTACATGGGCTTATATAGGGAAAATCTTTAAAAATCTTCTTCTCTGAAACTGCAAGGCCCAGGTCTTTGCTATTTGGTATGAAACTTTATCTAGTAGACCCCTACTAAGATTGTTCAAATTATAGTGCTGGGGCCAAAATTGCCCCCGCCCCAGGGCCCTTTGGTTTTACATAGGCTTATATAGGGAAAATCTTTAAAAATCTTCTTTTCTGAAACTGCAAGGCCCAGGTCTTTGATATTTGATATGAAGCTTCAGCTAGTGAACCTCTACCAAGATTGTTCAAATTATAGCCCTGAGACCAAAAATGCCCCCGCCATGGGGCCCTTTGGTTTTACATAGACTTATATAGGGAAAATCTTTAAAAATCTTCTTCTCTGAAACCACAAGGCTTAGGTCTTTGATATTTGTTATGAAGCTTCAGCTAGTGGACCTCTACCAAGATTGTTCAAATTATAGCCCTGGGGCCAAAAATGCCCCCGCTCCGGGGCCCTTTGGTTTTACATAGACTTATTTAGGGAAAATCTTGTTTTTCATAGACTTCTTTATGCAGGGTAAACCTTTAAAATCTTCTTCTCTGAAACCATAAAGCCCAGGTCTTTCATATTGGATATGAAGCTTCATCTTGTGGACCTCTACCAAGATTGTTCAAATTATAGCCCTTGGGCCAAAATTGACCCTGCCAGGGGCCCACTTATTATACATTGGATCAGGTGAGCGAACCCCCTCTTGTTTCATTTGGTAAACTGTTCCATAGCCGGGGACCTGTGGTAGAAAAGGCTTTGTCGTAATACGTGGTATGCGATCTAGGAACGTGCAGTTTATCGTTTGCTGTAGATCTCGTTTGTCCGTCATGGTGTTCTGAGACAAGCCTTGGCATAGATGGAACGTAAACCGGGGACTGCCCATTTATACCTTTGTATACCATGAGACATGTGTGATATTGAACTTGTTTTGGAAGAGATAGCCAGCTAAGTTGCTTAAACATTTGATCGGATTGTGTTTAATGTCAGTATTTGATATGAGTCTTGTAGCACGCTTTTGTTAGTTGGACAAGACTTGACTGGTTTATAGCTGTGGTATAACCCCATATTATACAACAAAAATGACAAAAATGGAAGAATATAAGAAGAATAATATAATGTGAGGGATTCTTGGTTTATGTAATTTGCTAAAGTTTTTAAAGAAAACA
Organism: Lucinisca nassula; assembly: GCA_963580285.1. NCBI lineage: Eukaryota > Metazoa > Mollusca > Bivalvia > Lucinida > Lucinidae > Lucinisca > Lucinisca nassula. Next base: position 118,512,845 of record OY757025.1, on the reverse strand, counting down.
ACATACTTTAGCAACAAATGTAAGAGTGTTAAAAGTTTCTGGGCTTGTCATTCTTCTGAAATTTATCTTCGTGACAAAAAGGATAACCATTACAAGAACACGCCTATATAATTTTGACCCCCTCATACCCCCACTTTTATATAGTAAAACTGGGGTTTAAGGGGGTATACATATTTTTTTCTTATTTCTGCTAAAAAATATTAGATTGTGGGTACTCGATAGACCCGCCTCGTCGAGGCGGTTCTATCGAGTCCCCGCAATATATGTTTTGAGCAAAAATAAGAAAAAAATCACAATTTTTCATCTTAAAATGTCTAATTTTTGGCCAGAAAATTGGCAATGTATTTGTATAGGCTTGTTTTCGTATTGGTTCAGTTATCTCTGGTGAATGTATATATAAAAATATAAGTGAAGACAATGATCAGGAATCGATACAATTGACCCACAACTCCCATCAGAGACACCCAAGAAACACAAACATGAAACAACAGACCCTGATGGAAACATCAATAGCGGAAAGACAAAAGGACAGTTACTTTCCCACAAAATGGCAAATTGGCTAACCAAAACAAACTAATGTAAGCGACACAAACACCCAAAGACAAACCAAACAAAAATAAACCGCGAAACATCTTGTGTTGTTACTATTTTCAGATTTCAAGACGTTTATTATGATCAAGACAAATCCTACTATTCTTATAATCCGTGTGGTGGTTTTGACGAAGGAGCCTGTTCTAATGCAGCTGTAAGTCTTATTTAAATTGGGGTTTAACGTCCCCGTCAAATCAGTTTGGTCATTTTGATGACCTTGCTTCCAATTTTGTGTGACTTTTACCCGACTTCGAGGTGAAATGACATCTCAAGCCAAATAAATCTTCACCAAATAAAGTGTCATATTCCAACTTCGTTTCTATAACCATCACGAAAACACGCCTATATAATTTTGACCCCCTTGAACCCCACTTTTATATAGTAAAACTGGAGTTTCGGGGGTATACCTTATTTTTCTTATTTCTGCTCTAAAATATAGATTGTGGGTACTCGTAAGAACCGCCTCGATGAGGCGGTTCTTACGAGTGCCCACAATCTATATTTTGAGCAGAAATAAGAAAAATATCTCAATTTTTCAACATAAAATTTTCATATTTTTGGCGATAAAGGTGGCAATGTATTTGTATAGGCGTGTTTGCGTAATGGTGTGCAAACTTTGTTGATGTAACTCGCACATATTGTATTTAAGAATTAGATCAGCTCTTGAATACTTAATCACAGTTTGGAGATCAGTTGTAAAGTAAATCAAATCACGAGCGCGTAAAACTTTTCATCCATATCACTTCAAAACTCTATTTCCGTAGCATATATAAATATTGTTTCTAAAACGGGTACACACGTTGTTTCCATAAAAGATACAAACTTGTTTCTGTATGGCACACAAATTGTATTTTAGTATTGTATACAAGCTTTGTCACAATAACCTATGCAAACTTTTCCCGAAGCATACACAAATTTTGTATATCTTGAGTAAACAGACATGTACACTCCATATTTTTCAGTTATGTGGTGTATTCCTTGCTTCCAAAGGATAACCCCTTTTATAGAACATATTTAACTTCACTACAACTGGTGTGTAGGAATGTGTGGCGGCGGTAAAACGTCTCCCTGCCCTACATCATAGTGTAGATTATATTTTCTTGTCCTTTGGGAACATTGATTCCATTGAGGAGTTTTGAAAATATATGAGGGTCACTGATGAGTCCTTATTGGCCGAAACTAGCTAGTCTGGCCCAGAAAACATGTACACTCCATATTTTTCAGTTCTGTGGTGTATTCCTTGCTTCCAAAGGATAACCCTTTTAGAGAACATATTTAACTTCACTACAGCTGGTGTGTGGGAATGTGTGGCGGCGGTAAAACGTCTCCCTGCCCTACATCATAGTGTAGATTATATTTTCTTCTCCTTCGGGATCATTGATTTCATTGTGGAATTTTGAAAATATCTTAGGGTCACTGATGAGGCCTTATTGGCCGAAACTAGCTAGTCTGGCTCAGATAACATGTACACTCCATATTTTTCAGTTCTGTGGTGTATTCCTTGCTTCCAAAGGATAACCCTTTTATAGGACATATTTAGTTTCTTGTTCACAAACCTATAGAATCCATGTTTCCGCAATGTTTAGAGAGACAGTGTCATAACATATATGTTGTTTCCTTGACGTTAACTCACCTATGCGTTTCATTAACAAATATTTTGTTTCCATAACGCATACAAACTTTGCTTCATGAATATGTACTTTATTTCCATACTCACTTACCTTTCTTAAACACGTACTCGATTTCCTTGATGGAAACAAACTTTTTTCCACAACACGTATGTTGTTTTCTTGAAGTATACAAACTTACTTCCGAAGCATATACTTTGTTTCCTTTGCGTGTGCAAACTTCCGCAAAGCACATACTATGTTTACTCGGCGTATGCAAACTTTTTCCGTAAGACATATTTTTTTCTTTGATATTTTCACATTTTTGTTTTCGTAACCCAAACTTTTTTCCTCGACATATACAAACTTTGTTTCCATAATACATAATTTGTTTCCGTGACGTATACTATCTTCGTTTCCGTGATACATACATTTGCTTCCGTATACAAAACAGAAGTGAAGGCAATGATCAGGAATCGATACAATTTAACCCACAGCTCCCATCAGAGACACCAAAGGAAAAGCAGCACAAACATGAAACAACAAGACCCTAATGGAAACATCAATAGCGGAAAGACAAAAGGACGTTTACTTTCACACAAAATAGTTGAAAGTGAATTTAAAATAATTTACCAGTCTATCACAGAGTTCGATTTCAGAGATTTGATGAATATTTGCACACTTTCATTTTTTGTCAATTACAGTAGAACCTCGACGGCTCGAACACCGATGGCTCGTTTACCATGGCTAAGTCGAACTAGTTCTAGAGTCCCTATGAAAAGCCGCTACATAAGAAATAGTGGGATATAATTTAGGAGATTTTCGTCATATCTTGCAAATGTATGCTGTGTGTACTCATTAGAATCGCCTCGATGAGGCGATTCTAATGAGTACACACAGTATACATTTTCACTATAGAACATCGAAAAAATATCAAAAAGTATATCGTATACCTCCTGGTAGTAGGCCTCAGTGACTCGAACTACCCCTGTCTCGAACAGATTATCAAGGTCTCAAAGGTGTTCTAGCCATTGAAGTTCGACTGTACATTCATTTTTCCTTGCAAAACCCCACCTGGCCAGTATAGTGCCGTTAGTGCTAGTAAGATTGTTGCTAGTATTCTGTTTTGATCTGAAGAGCCGACTAGGACGACAGTGCTTTGGTATTTTTGTTTGTCAGCGTCACTGATAATTGTGTAAATGAGTTTCAGCGTATTTTTAAATACATCTGTGTTCTCACTGTCCCGCATATTAAATGGAATCTCGTTTCAAAGTTTGGCTGCCGAGATTATAAATGACTTTTCATGCATTTTAGTTCGAGAACATGGAATTCGCAGCAGTTGATTTTCGACAGAACGTAAGCTTCTGTTATGGGAGTAAAACATTTCCCAAATGAAATCGGGTGCAAGGCGCCTTCACTCCTATTTTGTATACCAGATTGAATGTGTGTTATTGTATTCGATTGGGAAATGTTGACCATGAAAGCTGTTTGAACATCAAACGGGATGGTGTACATATATCTGCTTTGAGAATAATGCGCGCTGTCCTTTTCTGAAGTTTGGGTATCCTTAGTATGTTAAAATTGGAACAGCGGCCCCAAATTAAGCAGCCATAATCTAGAATAGGTAAAATGTACGAGTTGTATTATTGGTTCTTGCTTTCCTTGTCGACGTATTTTGATAAGAGTTTCAGAAGAGTTTTCCTACGAGTTATGTTTGCGCCAATTTGCTTGTCTCAGCGAAGCGTTCTATCAATAATGGCGCCAGGTTGTTTTTGCTGTTCAACGGTTTGGGAAAGTTTGTTTTCAATACTCTTCACGACTAATGTTTTGACGCGATTAAAGTGTCATATATGTTGTCTTACATTTTATTAGACGTTCACCAAAAAAATAGAAACTTACGGCACCATTTTGTAGCTTAACTGATATGAGGTTTGGGCAAAATTGGTAACAGTTTTGTGTGGATCGCTGTGGTGCAGTAGTAAAAAACCGGATTAGAGATCGAGAGGTAGCCAGTTCGATCCCCGCAGGCGCCACGTGTGGTTTCCTTGAGCAAGAGACTTTATCCACATTGCTTAGTACTGATTTCTACTCAGGAAGCGGAAGAAAAAGAGGACCACATGGAAGATTAGTACCATTACTAAATGTGTTACCCTCTATAAATAAAGACGTTTTTTTTTATTATTATTGTTATTATTAACAGGCTGGCAAACAGTGGTGACCCTGGCGAGATGGCTCGTTTCATCTGGATCAAATTTGTTTGCATAGCACTAGACTGCAAGGTTGGTGGGTTTTTTAAACAATCTATTCAACACAAAAATAACTATAATATTCTGCTTCTAGGCGTGTGCTATTAGCAAAGATAAATCCGACCAGTTGCAAATTGGAGACGCAACACTGGCGAAAACAGCATTCACGTATGATGATGGTTCTGGAAATGTTCAGGTTGTATACACTTCGGGGTCAGGGGTCATTAGGTGAGTCCTACTTTTATTCTACACCTGTGTATTTCTCTTAAGATGAATGGGAACACCTTCAGGGGAGGCAACTCCTGCAAAAGTATTTTTGTTTTCCATGTCAGTAGGGGTCAACTCTTAAAGGAAAGAATTTGCTCCAGAGGAGCAAATTCTTTCCTTTAAGAGTTGACCCCTTTTTCAGTGGGACAGGGCTTATAGAAAAGCGAACAGGAAGTCTCGAAAGTTGTCTCCCTTTGAAAAATGGCGGAAAAAGATGCCAGGGGTTCCCATTCCCCTTAAAAGAAAGTACCAACAGGAGAAGTTTTAAGCAAGGTTGGCAAAAAGCCGGTCAATATGAGTATTAAAACCGGTTTTAACCGGTCATTACTGGTCAATACTGGTCGATTGTGGTCGATTAAATCACTGGAGGACATACCTCTGTCCTGTTGCTAAACTGGTCTTTAAGGCTTTCCCCCTTCATCATGTTCATGATGTTAGACTATATTTTCATCACTGAACAAGACAAAATAGTTTTTATTAATAACAGTAATTATTTGAGGTATTTTTTATTTCATCAAAAGTCAAAACACATTATTGCTGGTCAAATGAAGAGGTTGGATTGACTCACTGAACTGTAGACAGGCCTGTTCTTTTCAATCAAACAATCTTTATAATTATTCTTTTTTCCTTTATATGTTAGATTGATTGTTCATATTTTGATTTACAGGGATATGAATAAGCTGAATGTATCATGGATTTAGAAGGATTTATGAAGGTCCTATTTTATTTGACACAGAAAACAAAAATTGTTGTACCAGATTGAACCACTCCTCTCTCTCCCCTCACAAATCTTCTTCCCTCTTCAACTTTGAAAATATCAGTTATTTAACATAATCTTTGATTCACTGATGTCTTTGAATATATTTAAAAGTATCTACAACACCTGTAAATTGCTGTCAAAACAGACTAACCCATGCCACTGCATTGCTAAATTGACCAATTAATGTCCCCAATAGGGGTATTATAAACTGACACCATTCCTAATGTGTGAAATTTTGATTTATATGCAATATAGACAGAATCTTATCATCAAGCTTTTACTGAAGGTGTAAAAAATGAATGAAACCTGAACTTCTTCACTATTTTGGAAGATAACAAAGAAAAAAAACAGTGCAAGGTGAAAAGAAAACAACAAAAAAAAACAGTGCAAGGTGTTTAAGTTAGTGCTGATGTTTAAAGACTAATGAGTCAAAAATGCATAGGGCTAAAAAAAAACAAAAAGTATTGCTAAGAAGCCACTTAAAGAAATAACATCTGAACCTGAAACTCTACCAAATGATCAGCCTCTAGCAAAGAGACCAAAACTTCAAAATAGTTTCAGTAGCTTTGCCTTTTCAACACCAAAATTATTCAATTGACCACTCAATATTTCAATCGACCAGTATTGACCAGTATTGACCACTCTGGGAGTATTGACCGGGACGGTTTTAACCGGTTAAAACCGCCGGTTAAAACCGCCCCTGGTTTTGACCGCCCAACCTTGTTTTTAAGAGTTTCGAAGGACTCACACTGCAGTAAGTAGAGTAAACTAATATTAGTGTAAATTAATTAGGGGATAAGTGTGCTCAAAATTGTCATTTGGGGAGGTAAATCGGAGGTTTTACGGCCGAAAATTTCGTTTTACGGCGACGCGTCAGCGGAGCCGTAAAACGGAATTTGCGACCGTAAAACCGACGATTTACCTCCCCAAATGACAATTTTCAATACAGTTATCCCAATTCTAATGCATTCTTAAAAATTGTGTGCTATTTTGCCCAAAGCCGCAGCTGCGTAAAACCAAATACCAGCCAATGGAAAGCGGCGTTCCACGATGACGTCGGGTTTCCGACAGTATACCGCAGAATATACTTGATATTTGACGTTATTCAATCAGACGTCGCGTTACATACGCAAGTGCATTAGAAGTGTAGACATTTTGAAGATTTTCAGTAGAGTAAACAGAATGTTCCACCGATTAACTCCCTTAAGAAAAAAATGATTGATGATGGGGCACTCAAAGTCGAATCAACGTAGAAACAACGTTGAAAAATACAAGTGAAGACAATGATCAGTAGGAGTCGATACAATTACCTCACACACACCTCCCTCCCATCTAAGACAACAAAGGGAAAGAAACACAAACATAAAACAACTTTGCCATAATGAAAAAGGGGAAAGCCAATAGGACAGTTACTTTACCACAAAATGGACGAACAGCTATCCAAAATAAAGCATATTAGTAATACATATGTCGTAGGCCAGATTGCAGTCTAGGTAGATCCGGAATCTGCCTAGGCCAGATTAGAATTCTGATTTGGTCTAGACCAAATTATAATTCTGATTTGGTCTAGACCAAATTATAATTCTATTTTGGTCCAGGCAGATCCAGGATATGCCTAGGCCAGATAAGAATTCCAATCTGGCTAGGCAGATTCTGGATCTGCCTAGACCAAATTGGAATCCTCAAAAATGGGGACCCCCCCCCCCACACACAAACACACACACACACACAAAACAAAAATAAAAAAGCACATGTTTATTAATTAATTTTTTCACTATTTCTTTTTTTCTTTTTAGCTGACCTGTCACGTAGTAACGAGGTGAGCTTTTGGCATCACTTTTCGTCCGTCGTCCGTCGTGCGTACGTGCGTCCGTCCGTGCGTGCGTGCGTAAACTTTTTCTTCAAACTACATCTCCTCCTAAACCACTGATCGGATTTTGACCAACATTCACAGGAATGATCCTTAGGTGGTCCCCTTTCAAATTTGTTCAAATGGTTCCGGTCCGTTGCACATCTAGGTCACAGGAGCCCAAAATAGATTTTTTTCACCAAAAACTTAAAAAATCTTCTTCTCTGAAACCACAAGGCCCATGTCTTTTTTATTTAGCATGAAGTTTCATCTAGTGGACCCCTACCAAGATCGTTCAAATTATAGTGCTGGGGCCAAAAATGCCCCGCCCCGGGTCCCTTTGGTTTTTACATAGGATTATATAGGGAAAATCTTTAAAAATCTTCTTCTCTGAAACCGCAAGGCCCATGTCTTTGATATTTGGTATGAAGCTTTATCTAGTGGACCCCTACCAAGATTGTTCAAATTTTAGTGCTGGGGCCGAAAATGCCCCCGCCCCAGGGCCCTTTGGTTTTACATAGACTTATATAGGGAAAATCTTCAAAAATCTTCTTCTCTAAAACCGCAAGGCCCACATCTTTGATATTTGGTATGAAGCTTCATCTGGTGGACTCCTACCAAGATTGTTCAAATTTTAGTGCTGGGGCCAAAATGCCCCCGCCGCGGGGCCCTTTGGTTTTACATAGGCTTATATAGGGAAAATCTTTATAAAAAATTCTACTGTTAAACCGCAAGGCCCAGGTCATTGATATTTGGTATGAAGCTTCATCTTGTGGACCTCTACCAAGATTGTTCAAATTATAGTTCTGGGGCCAAAAATGCCCCCGCTCTGGGGCCCTTTAGTTTTACATAGGTCTATATAGGGAAAATCTGGAAAATTTTCTTCTCTGAAACCACAAGGCCTAGGGCTTTGTTATTTGGTATGAAGCTTAATGTGGTGGACCTTTACCAAGATTGTTCAAATTATAGCCCCGAGAATAAAAATGCCTACGCGTCGGGCCCTTTGGTTTCACATAGAATTATATTCAGAAAATCTTTAAAAATCTTCTTCTGTGAAACTACAAGGCCTAGGTCTTTGATATTTGGTGTGAAATTCCATCTAGTAGACCTCTATCAAGATTGTTCAAATTGTTGGCCTGGGGCCAAAAATGCCCCCGCCGCAAGACCCTTTGGTTTTACATAGTCTTATATAGGGAAATCGTTAAAAAATCTTCTTCTATGAAACTGCAAGGCCCATATCTTTGATATTTGGTATGGAGCTTCAGCTAGTGGACCTCTACAAAGATTGTTCAAATTATAGCCCGCGGGCCACAAATGCCCCCGCCCCAGGGCCCTTTGGTTTTACATAGACTTATATAGAGATAATTTATTCTCTGAAACAGCAAGGCCCAGGTCTTTGATATTTGGTGTGAAGCTTCATCTAGTGGACCTCTTTCACATTATTGCCCTGGGGTCAATAATGGCCCTCCCCGGGGCCTACTTGTTACTCTATGGATCAGGTGAGCGATCCAGGGCCATCATGGCCCTCTTGTTAGCTCACCGTCACGTAGTGACGAGGTGAGCTTTTGGGATCACTTTTTGTCCGTCGTCCGTCGTGCGTGCGTCCGTGCTTGCGTGCGTAAACAATTTCTTCAAGCGAAATCTCCTCCTAAACCACTGATCGGATTTTGACCAAACTTCACAGGAATGATCCTTAGGTGTCCCCTTTCAAAGTTGTTCAAATGGTTCCGGTCCGTTGCACATCTTGGTCACAGGAGCCAAAAATAGATTTTTTCACTGAAAACTTAAAAAATCTTCTTCTCTGAAACCACAAGGCCCAGGTCTTTGATATTTGGTATGAAGCTTCATCTAGTGGACCCCTACCAAGATTGTTCAAATTATAGTGCTTGGGCACAAAATGCCCCCGCCCCGGGGCCCTTTGGTTTTACATAGACTTATATAGGGAAAATCTTTAAAAATCTTCTTCTCTAAAACCATAAGGCCTAGGTCTTTGATATTTGGTATATAGCTTCATCTAATGGACCTCTGCCAAGATTGTTCAAATTATAGCCCTTGGGCCAAAAATGCCTCCGCTCCGGGGCCCTTTGGTTTTACATAGACTTATATAGGGAAAATCTTTAAAAATCTTCTTCTCTGAAACCACAAGGCCTAGGTCTTTGATATTTGGTATGAACCTTCATCTATAGGACCCCTACCAAGATTATTCAAATTATAGTGCTGGGGCCAAAAATGTCCCCGCCCCGGGGCCCTTTGGTTTCACATAGGCTTATACAGGGATAATCTTTAAAAATCTTCTTCTCTGAAACCGCAAGGCCCAGACTTTGATATTTGGTATGAAGCTTCATCTAAAGGACCTTTACCAAGAATGTTCAAATTATAGCCCTTGGGCCAAAAATGCCCCCGCTCCGGGGCCCTTTGGTTTTACATAGACTTATATATGGAAAATCTTTAAAAATCTTCTACTCTGAAACCACAAGGCCTAGGTCTTTGATATTTGGTATGAAGCTTCATCTAATGGACCTCTACCAAGATTGTTCAAATTATAGCCCTTGGGCCAAAAATGCCCCTGCTCCGGGGCCCTTTTGTTTTACTTAGACTTATATGGGGAAAATCTTTAAAAATCTTCTTCTCTGAAACCACAAGGCCTAGGTCTTTGATATTTGATATGAAGCTTCATCTAATGGACCTCTACCAAGATTGTTCAAATTATAGCCCTTGGGCCAAAAATAACCCCACTCCGGGGCCCTTGACTTTACATAGACTTATATAGGGAAAATCTTTAAAAATCTTCTTCTCTGAAACCGCAAGGCCCAGGACTTTGATATTTGGTATGAAGCTTCATCTAATGAACCTCTACGATGATTGTTCAAATTGTAGCCCTTGGGCCAAAAATGCCCCCGCTGCGGGGCCCTTTGGTTTTACATAGACTTATATAGGGAAAATCTTTAAAAATCTTCTTCTCTGAAACCACAAGGCCTAGGTCTTTGATGTTTGGTATGAAGCTTCACATAATGGACTTCTACCAAGATTGTTCAAATTATAGCCCTTGGGCCAAAATGCCCCCGCTCCGGGGCCTTTTGGTTTTACATAGACTAATATAGGGAAAATCTTTAAAAATGTTCTGCTCTGAAACCACAAGGCCTAGGTCTTTGATAGTTGGTATGAAGCTTCATCTATAGGACCCCTACCAAGATTATTCAAATTATAGTGCTGGGGCCAAAAATGCCCCCGCCCCGGGGCCCTTTTGTTTCACATAGGCTTAATCTTTCACATAAGATTTTGGATGGCCATATGGCCATTTTGTGGGAAAGTAACTGTCCTTATGGCCTTCCTTTGTTTAGGTTTCCATTATGGTCTGGTCACTTAATGTTTGTATTTCTTTCCCTTTGGTGTCCTTTATGGGTGGAGTAAGTTAATTGTATCAATTCCTGATCTTTGTTTTACTTCTACTTTTTATACAGGGATAATCTTTAAAAATCTTCTTCTCTTAAACCGCAAGGCCCAGGACTTTGATATTTGGTATGAAGCTTCATCTAATGGACCTCTACCAAGAATGTTCAAATTATAGCCCTTGGGCCAAAAATGCCCCCGCTCCTGGGCCCTTTGGTTTTACATAGACTCTTAATGGAAAAAAGGTTCGAAAATCTTCTTCTCTGAAACCATAAGGCCTAGGTCTTTGATATTTGGTATGAAGCTTCATCTAGTGGATCCCTATCAAGATTGTTCAAATAATAGCCCTGAGACCAAAAATGTCCCCTCTCCGGGGCCCTTTGGTTTTACATAGACTTGTATAGGGGAAATCTTAAAAAATCTTCTTCTCTGAAACAGCATGGCCCAGGACTTTGATATTTGGTATGAAGCTTCATGTAATGGACCTCTACTAACTTTGTTCAAATTAAAGCCCTTTGACCAAAAATGCCCCCGCTCCGGGACCCTTTGATTTTACATAGACTTATATAGGGAAAATCTTTAAAAATATTCTTCTCTGAAACCACAAGGCCTAGGTCTTTGATATTTGGTGTGAAATTTCATCTAGCGGACCTCTATCAAGATTGTTCAAATTAAAGCCCTGGGGCCAAAAATGTCGCAGGCCAGAGACCCTTTTGTTTTACATAGATTATACAGCCCCGGGGCCATTTTGTTTTGCATAGACTTATGTATGGAATATCTTCTACTTCTATGAAAATCTTCTACTCCGAAACTGCAAGGCCCAGGTCGTTGATATTTGGTATGGAGCTTTATCTAGTGGACCTCTACTAAGATTGTTCAAATATAGCCCTGGGGCCACAAATGCCCCTACCCCGGGGCCCTTTGGTTTTACATAGACTTATACAGCGCCGGGGCCATTTGGTTTTGCGTCCGTAAACAATTTCAAATAAGTATATATCTAATACCCCACGGCCAATCTTGATCAAATTTTATGTGAAGCATCATCAGGTAGGGGGAAAGGCTGCATAAGGTTTTTGGGCTGATCAGATTGGAATTCTGGTTGCCATGGCAACATATATCTCCCATAGACTTATAATGGGAAAAATTAAAAATATCTTCTTCTCTGAAACCACAGGGCCCAGAGCTTAGATATTTAGCTTGTAACAATGTTAAGTGGTCACCTACGTAAATCCTGCCAATCATGCCCCTGGGGTCCAAATTGGCCACACCCCGGGGCCCGTTAGCTCCTATAGACTCATAATGGAAAAAAAGCTTCAAAAATCTTCTTCTCTGAAACCACAGGGCCCAGAGCTTAGATATTTAGCATGTAGCAACGGCAAGTGGTCACCTACATAATTCCTGCCAATCATGCCCCTGGGTTCCAAATGGGCTACGCTCCGGGACCCCTTCGCTCCCATAGACTCTTAATGGAAACAAGGTTCGAAAATCTTCTTCTCTGAAACCACAGGGCCCAGAGCTAAGGTATTCAGCATGTAGAAACGGCAAGTGGTCACCTACATAATTCCTGCCAATCATGCCCCTGGGGTCCAAATTGGCCACGCCCCGGGGCCCCTTAGCTCCTTTAGACTCATAATGGGAAAAAAGTTTCAAAAATCTTCTTCTCTGAAACCACAGGGCCCAGAGCTCAGATATTTAGCTTGTAACAACGACAAGTGGTCACCTAAATAATTCCTGGCAATCATGCCCCTGGGGTCCAAATGGGCCACGCCCCGGGGCCCCCTTCGCTCCCATAGACTCATAATGGAAAAAAGCTTCAAAAATCTTCTTCTCTGAAACCACAGGGCCCAGAGCTTAGATATTGAGCATGTAGCAACGGCAAGTGGTCACCTACATCATTCCTGCCAATCATGCCCCTGGGTTTCAAATGGGCCATGCCCCGGGGCCCCTTTGCTCCCATAGACTCATAATGGAAAAAAGCTTCAAAATCTTCTTCTGAAACCACAGGGCCCAGAGCTTAGATATTTGGCATGTAGCAATGGCATATGGTCACCTATATAATTCCTGCCAATCATGCCCCTGGGGTCCAAACGGGCCATGCCCTGGGCCCCTTAGCTCCTATAGTCTCTTAATGGAAAAAAGCTCCCAAAATCTTCTTCTCTGAAACCACAGGGCCAAGAGCTTAGATATTAAGCATGTAGCAATTGCATGTGGTCACCTACATAATTCCTGCCAATCATGCCCCTGGGGTCCAAATGGGCCACGCCCCGGGGCCCCTTCACTCCCATAGACTCATAATGGAAAAAAGCTTCAAAAATCTTCTTCTCTGAAACCACAGGGCCCAGAGCTTAGATATTTAGCATGTAGCAACGGCAAGTGGCCACCTACATAATTCCTGCCAATCATGCCCCTGGGGTCCAAACGGGCCACGCTTGGCACCTTAGCTCCTATAGGCTCATAATGGAAAAAAGCTTCAAAACGCTTCTTCTCTGAAACCACAAGGCAGAGAGCTGAGGTATTTAGCATGTAGCAACGGCAAGTGGTCACCTACATAAATCCTGCCAATCATGCCCCTGGGGTCCAAATGGGCCATGCCCCGGGGCCCCTTAGCTCCCATAGACTCATAATGGAAAAAAAAAACAAAAATCTTCTTCTCTGAAACCACAGGGCCCAGAGCTTAGATATTTAGAATGTAGCAACGGCAAGTGGTCACCTACATAATTCCTGCCAATCATGCCCCTGGGTTTCAAATGGGCCATGCCCCGGGGCCCCTTTGCTCCCATAGACTCATAATGGAAAAAAGCTTCAAAATCTTGTTCTGAAACCACATGGCCCAGAGCTTAGATATTTGGCATGTAGCAATGGCATGTGGTCACCTATATAATTCCTGCCAATCATGCCCCTGGGGTCCAAACGGGCCATGCCCTGGGCCCCTTAGCTCCTATAGACTCTTAATGGAAAAAAGCTCCAAAAATCTTCTTCTCTGAAACCACAGGGCCCAGAGCTTAGATATTTAGCATGTAGCAATTGCATGTGGTCACCTACATAATTCCTGCCAATCATGCCCCTGGGGTCCAAACGGGCCACGCCCTGGGTCCCTTAGCTCCTATAGTCTCTTAATGGAAAAAAGCTCCAAAAATCTTCTTCTCTGAAACCACAGGGCCCAGAGCTTAGATATTTAGCATGTAGCAATTGCAAGTGGTCACCTAAATAAATCCTGCCAATCATGCCCCTGTGGTCCAAATGGGCTCACACTGGTGAGCGATATAGGGCCCTCTTGTATTTTATATTAGGATCACTTTTTGTCTGTCATCCGTGCGTAAACAATTTCTTCAAATGACATCTTGTCCTAAACCACTGATCGGATTTTGACCAAACTTCATAGGAATGTTCCTTAGGTGGTCCCCTTTCAAAGTTGTTCAAATGGTTCTGGTCGGTTGCACATCTAGGTCACAGGAGTCAAAAATAGATTTTTTTTTCACAGCAAACTTAAAAAATCTTCTTCTCTGAAACTACAAGGCCCAGGTCTTTGATATTTGGTATGAAGCTTTATCTAGTGGACCCCTATCAAGATTGTTCAAATTATAGTGCTTGGGCCAAAAATGCCCCCAACCCGGGGCCCTTTGGTTTTACATGGGCTTATATAGGGAAAATCTTGAAGAATCTTCTTCTCTGAAACCACAAGGTCCAGGTCTTTGATATTTGGTATGAAGCTTCATCTATTGGACCCCTACCAAGATTGTTCAAATTATAGTGCTGGGGCCAGAAACGCCCCCGCCCCGGGGGCCCTTTGGTTTTACATGGGCTTATATAGTGAAAATCTTTAAAAATCTTCTTCTCTGAAACCGCAAGGCCCAGGTTTTAGATATTTGGTAAGAAGCTTCATCTAATGGACCCCTACCAAGATTGTTCAAATTATAGTGCTGTGGCGAAAAATGCCCCCGCCCAGGGCTTTTTGGTTTTATATGGGCTTACATAGGGAAAATCTTTAAAAATCTTTTTCACTGAAACCGCAAGGCCCAGGTCTTTGCTATTTGGAATGAAGCTTCATCTAGTGGACCCCTACCGAGATTGTTCAAACTATAGTGCTGGGGCCAAAAATGCCCCCGTCCCGGGACCCTTTGGTTTTACATAGGCTTATGCCTATTCGAAATTCACAAAATTGCAGTATGCTTCCTCTGGCTTTCGTTGCCGGATCAATACAGGGTCACTGATGAGGTTTTATTAGCCGAAACTACGTAGTATGACCTATCTTCTTTCTTATGAATATTTTCATTGATCTTAAAGGAACTCATTTTTTAATTTTTATTTGCCTTCACTGCAGCTGGTGTTGTGCCGTGTGGCGGCCGTAAAACGTCTCCCCGTACATCAACCATAGTGCAGTTTATATTTTACTTTTGGTCCTTTGAGATCAGCGTGAATATTCTGAGAAATGAGAAATAAATTATTAGTTTAGACTCAAATTCTAGACAGGTTTTTAATTATTTGGACCTCATTTTGATTTATATCAGTCTTTGAATCGACTGCCTATTCGAAATTCACAAAATTGCAGTATGCTTCCTCTGGCTTTCGTTGCCGGATCAATACAGGGTCACTAATGAGGCTTTATTAGCCGAAACTACGTAGTATGACCCATCTTCTTTCTTATGAATCTTTTCATTGATCTTAAAGGAACTCATTTTTGAATTATATAGAGAAAATCTTTAAAAATCTTCTTCTCTGAATCCGCAAGGCCCAGGTCTTTGATATTTGGTTTGAAGCTTCATCTTTTGGACCCCTACCAAGATTGTTCAAATTATAGCCCTGGGGCCAATTATGCCCCCGCTCCGGGGCCCTTTGGTTTTACATAGAATAAAAATGCCTACGCGCCGGGCCCTTTGGTTTCACATAGAATTATATAGGGAAAATCTTTAAAAATTTTCTTCTGTGAAACCACAAGGCCTGAGTCTTTGATATTTGGTGTGAAATTTCATCTAGTGGACCTCTATCAAGATTGTTCAAATTATAGCCCTGGGGCCAAAAATGCCCCCGCCCCGAGACCCTTTGGTTTTACATAGACTTATATAGGGAAATCTTTAAAAAATCTTCTTCTCTGAAACTGCAAGGCCTATGTCTTTGATAGTTGGTATGGAGCTTCATCTAGTGGACCTCTACCAAAATTGTTCAAATTATAGCCCTCATGCCACAAATGTCCCTGCCCTTGGGGCCCTTTGGTTTTACATAGACTTAGTATGTATGACTTACTTATAGACTTACTACGTAGTATGACCCATCTTCTTATGAATAGTTTCATTGCCTTTAAAGGAACTCATTTTTGATTTTTATTTTGAAAATATCTGAGGGTCAATGATGAGGCCTAATTGGCCGAAACTAGCTAGTCTGACCCATCTTCTTTCTTATGAATGTTTTCATTGCTCTTAAAGGAACTCATTTTTGATTTTTATTATGTAGAGATAATCTTTGAAAATCTTCTTCTCTGAAACAGCAAGACCCAGGTCTTTGATATTTGGTGTGAAGCTTCATCTAGTGGACCTCTATCAAGGTTGTTTAAATTATAGCCCTGAGGCCAAAAATGCCCCCCTGCCGAGGCCATTTGGTTTTACATAGGCTTATGTAGGGAATATCTTTAAAAAAATCTTCTCTGAAACCACAATGCCCAGGTCTTTGATATTTGGTGTGTAGGTTAATCTAGTGGACCTTTGCCAAGATTGTTCAAATTATAGCCTTCGTTGATAGCTGGTATGAAGCTTCACCTTTTTAGACCTCCTTCAATATTATGCACATTATAGCCCTGGGGTCAATACTGGCCCTCCCCAGGGCCCACTTGTTACTCTATGGATCAGGTGAGCGATCCGGGCCATCATGGCCCTCTTGTGTTTTATATAAGGATCACTTTTTGTCTGTCATCCGTGCGTAAACAATTTCTTCAAATGACAACTCCTCCTAAACCACTGATCGGATTTTGACCAAACTTCACAGGAATGATCCTTAGGTGGTCCCCTTTCAAAGTTGTTCAAATGGTTCCGGTCCGTTACACATATAGGTCACAGGAGCCAAAAATAGATTTTTTTCACCGAAAATTTAGAAAATCTTCTTCTCTGAAACCGCAAGGCCCAGGTCTTTGATATTTGGTATGATGCTTCATCTAGAAGACCCCTACCAAGATTGTTCAAATTATAGTGCTGGGGCCAAAAATGCCCCCGCCCCGGGGCCCTTTGGTTTTACAGGGGCTGATATAGGGAAAATCTTGAAAAATCTTCTTCTCTGAAACCACAAGGCCTAGGTCTTTGATATTTGGTATGAAGCTTCGGCTAGTGGATCTCTACCAAGATTGTTCAAATTATAGCCCTGAGGCCAAAAATGCCCCCGCCTCGGGGCCTTTTGGTTTTACAAAGACTTATATAGGGAGAATCTTTAAAAAATTTCTTCTGTGAAACCACAAGGCCTAGGTCTTTGATATTTGGTGTGAAATTTCATCTAGTGGACCTCTATCAAGATTGTTCAAATTATAGCCCTGGGACCAAAAATGCCCCCGCCCCGAGACCCTTTGGTTTTACATAGACTTATATAGGGAAACTTTAAAAATCTTCTTCTCTGAAACTGCAAGGCCCATGTCTTTGATATTTGGTATGGAGCTTCATCTAGTGGACAATTATAGCCTTTGTTGATATTTGGTATGAAGCTTCACCTTTTTAGACCTCCCTCAACATTATGCACATTATAACCTTGGCGTCAGTAATGGTCCTCCCCGGGGCCCACTAGTTACTCTATGGATCAGGTGAGCGATCCGGGGCCATCATGGCCCTCTTGTTTCTTTCATTTTTACTACAAATAACACCAAAGGTAAGAAATACCTAAATTTTTTACCTCATGAATTTGTTCTTATAATCTTATAATATTTGATTTATTGTCTTTCACACCTTATTATGTGTGTCAGATGGGCAATTGGTCTCCAATATAAATAATAACAGAAGATGAATGCTGTGTATTGATTTCAATCAGTGAAATAAGCCATTTTATTTTTATTTTTTAAATCATAATCTGAAAAAAAAAATTTTGGTGTGTGTGGGGGGGAGGGGGGGGGGGGTGGTATTTTTTTACACATAAATAAGACTTCCATCCTAAAGAAAACACTTATGACATATAATTATGAATATCCAGTCCAAACATTTAACTTAAACAAATAGATTCTAGTTTGGTCTAGACAGATCCAGAATCTGCCTAGCCAAACTGGAATTCTAGTTTGGCCTAGACAGATTCTGGATCTGTCTGGACTAAATTAGGATTCTAATCTGGCCTAGACCAAATTAGAATTCTAATTTGGACTGGGCAGATTCCAGATCTGCCTAGATTCCAATCTAGTCTACGACATATACATGCAAACTAATAAGCCATGTTGTTTTAACGTTAAATCAACGTCAAGTAAACGATGTGTGTCTGCAGGTATATGTTAGGTGTTATTTTTCCCTTCAATGTAACCGACAATGGATTCATGAAAAAAACTCTACACCTCCGTGCAGTCTAATTCGTCTTTGTTGGTACATTGGTTTAATCAAAGCACTGAGAGTGCTGTTGGTTGGTGCGATTGTCTGTGATCTTTGGATTTTGCGTCTGGTCGGTAGTTTAAATCAAACATATAAAGAATATACTCTTGCATAAACTCCTAAGAGCATAGCTGTTTGAAATTATTCCGGGCCAGAAGGCGTATTCATGTTGAAAATATAAAATTAACGTGCTACTTGAATATGAGGTTTGCACGTTGGATATAAAACAAGAGGCCAGTGGGACACTATGCTCACAAGAGCTCAGGTGCGCACTGCCCAATGACAGCCATGTATTTTAGCATCCCGGGGGACCCCCATATTGGTGTCAATGAATGCGTCTCTTTTTAAGGAACAAGAATATATATGGTTAAGGGGTGGGGATCTGTAATGTTTCCAAGATATTGCGCCTTTTATGAAATGCAGGGGGTGGGTCATGACCCCGGCACATCCCGGGGGACCCCCAGGTTGGTGTCACTGAATGCGGCTTATCATAGGGGACAAGAATAAACATGGTTTTGGGTTGGGGATCTGAATAGCTTCTGAGATATATGGCCTTTTGTGAAGAGGACGGGTAAGGCAAGGCCCCGGCGCACCCGGGAGACCCCCAAATTGGTGTCAGTGAACGTATCTTTCCATAAGGAACAAGAATATATATGGTTTAGCGGTGGGGATCTGTTAGGTTTCCAAGATATTGGGCCTTATATGGAATGGAGGGGGTGGGGCATGACCCCTGCACATCCCGGGGGACCCCAGGTTGGTGTCGCTGAATGCATCTTATCATAAGGAACAAGAATATATATGGGTTTGGGGTGAGATCTGAATGGTTTCTGAGTTATATGGCCTTTTATGAAGTGGAGGGGTGGGGCATGACCCCGGCACAACCTGGAGGGCCCCCATGTTAACATAAAAGCATACGGCTGAGAGACGTTTACTGAAAGAACATTTCTATAAAAGTTTTGTCAAAATATCTGCAATGACTTGGCAGCAATTCCATTTTTCAATTTTCCCCATTATAAGTCTATGGAAAATCTAAGTTGTCATAGCAACCAAACTAAAGAGCCGAATTTCATAAAAAAAAAAAACACAAAACCTGTGAAGGCAAATGTGGTAAATATTTCTAAAACTCTCAGCCTCATAGAGCGAGGAGGAGATGATTTTTGAAGTATTTGTTTTTCTTTCTTTTTTTTCATTTTGGTTTCCATGGCAACCAACAGAAATGAGCAGTAGGCCTAAGATCATATGGCAGATAGTGGATTGTTTAAGGAAGATTTCTATGAAAGTTTTTTTGTTGTTTTTTTTTTTTTTTTTCAAAATTTCTGCAGAGGCTTGGCAGTAAATGCCATTTTTTTCAATTTTCCCCATTATAAGTCTATGAAAACTCTAAGTTGCCTTAGCAAGCGAACTTATCAGCCGATTTAAATTAAAAACACAAACTTTCAATCCCCCCAGCCCATGGATGCTACAGGTTAAATTTGGGTTGAATCGGTCCAGTGGCTTCAAAAAATGTCGTTTAAAAGTGTTGACACCAGACGACGCAGACGACGACGACGACGACGGACAACTAACTAGCCTATAAGCTCCGCCGGAGCCTTCGGCTTTGGTGAGCCAAAATGGACATTGGTGTGTGAAGCTCTCACCTTTCTACTTGACAATATTTACATAAGATTTGGTACTAAGTTATTTAGACAAGTTGTAGGTATTCCGATGGGTACTAATTGCGCACCATTTTCTGTTGGAGAATTGCAATATATTTTCTTATTTCTGCTCAAAATATAGATTGAGGGTACACGTAAGAACCGCCTCGGCGAATCGGTTCTAACGAGTACCTACCCACAATCTATATTTTTGAGCAAAATGAAAAATAATGTATACCCTGTAAACCCAAGTTTTACGATATGAAAATGGGGTTTAAGTGGATCAAAATGATATAGGTGTGTTTTCGTGATGGGTCTCTCAAAAACAAAATAACATTATTCCTTGTTATTGATATAAAAACCCCATCAACCAATATATGTCTAGCGTCTTTAAGGGGGGTGCATTTTGCAACATTGCAGACCCAGATCAGACACAACGACGAGCGGCGCCTGATCTGAGTCTAAACTGTTTGCCAGAAGTGCATATTACTGCTAACAATACAAACCTGACTCCCCTATAATTGTCCATGGACCACTCCAAACGGATAAGCTTCGGGATTCCGTTAAATGTTGCATAGAATTACATAATCGACCTACACCGCGTACTTTTAACCCATTTTATACTGAATAGAATCATCAACCTTATATCAGTATAGCAAAAGTTCATTTCAAAACTTAGGGGTTTCAGGTTGCGGTTTCTTCAAAATTTATCTGGCAAATGGCTGAACTTTTCGTAAACATGCCATGTAGGTCCTGATAAGACCCTGCGTTATGTGGTATCTGATCTTGGTCGGCACTGTTTGCCAATTACATGTTTTTGAATTTCCGGTACAATATGGGTTATATGTACTGAGGCAGCATAAAATCGGTTAATTGTACTGATCTATGAAGGATTCTTATTAAATAAAATGTGTTTAAACCAAAAGATTCTTGGTTGATAAAAGGGATTTTCCGGATCGGATAATCAGCTTCCGTTCCCGCTTTGAGATCGGTTTGTGGCGAAACGTCTATGTCGCTAAACGTCTCGTTACCGCGGTTGTCACAGGTTTTACCATTGGCGTGCCTTGTGTTCTTCCGCGGATACGTCAACATTGCTTTTCATTGATAAGAATTCTTTTGAACAAACAAAAGCAATTATTAAAAAAAATAATAAACAGAAGGATGAGTGCGTTCATGATGCTGATTCATAGAACATACAAATTATAATATTTATTTTAACTGAAAGCCTATTGTGAAACTTTTCCAACTCATTTGAATATGGAACACTATTTTCTCTCGGAGACTTTTGGTGGTTCTTCGGCCGTTTGCATTTGCGATCAGATTTCAGCTTAAAGGCATTTATTCTCGTTTATTGAGGACCATCATTGCATTACATAATATTATATAGCCCTCAGTGCTGACTGAAGAGAAGTGCTCTGTCTTCAACAGGTAAGGGGCCTCTTGGGGAAAAATCAATAGTTTACTAACTGTTGACTAGTCTGTACCTTACTGATTTTCCCCTTAAGTGTCTCAGTCAGGGATTCACCAAGAGCTACTAATCACCATATTAGGGGCTGCCTTTGATCTTCTACAGAGAGTATATCACAGGAGGCAATAAAACAATTATGAACGCACGGTGTGTCCTACCTTACAAGAATAAATGCCTTTAAGTGTTCCCTCTGGTGCGACAATCGCACCAAAAACAATCGGTCCAGTTCTTCTTAACGGAAAATGGAGATGTGAAAAAATGCACTATGTCGCACGGGTGTGTTATCATAATGTTTATTGTTCGTATATTACTTTTTGCAGTTTAACAGAGGTAATTCTTGTCTGCGATGAGAGCGCGTGTGATCCAAAGTTCGAACCGCAAGGTCAGCCTTCAACAGGACAGTTTGTAAGTTATTGCTAAAATACAGTAGAACTTCGATGGCTCGAACACTGATGGCTCGTGTACCAAGGATGGGTCGAACCCATTCTTGAGCCCCTAGTGAAATCCTCTACATAAGAAATAGCGGGGGATAAGTAAGGAGATTTTAGCCTTTTATCTTGCAAATGTATGCTGTGTGTACTCATTAGAATCGCCTCGATGAGGCGATTCTAATGAGTACACACAGCATACATATTCATTATAGAACATCGAAAAGATGTCTACAAGTATCTCGTTATGCTTCCTAACAGTAACCTCAGTGGCTCGAACTACCCTGCCTCGAACAGATTTTTGAGGTCCCAAAGGTGTTCGAGCCATTGAAGTTCGACTGTAGTTTTAAAAGTCTCCCCGTAAAATCGTATAATGCTCTTATTTTTCCAACCCCCAGGGACTGCATTTGCAACTGCTTTTTACCATTCCTTAGTCGCTCATGGGTGGAGTTGGGTTGTTGTGTCGATTCCTGACCATTGCCTTCACTTCTATTTTGTCACATATCCAATATGGACATCAGAGCAAGTTTCAAAATGAACTTTTAATTGAAGTTGCCCTCACTTTCCAAAAGGTTGATGTGATGTTGGTTTCATCTAGTCCATCCGCCTGTCTGCCCATCACCTGGTTCATTTAAAATCATAAGGTCTTGTAGCTTGCAGCTGAACTCGGCATGAAAAAGTAGGTGACCTCAAATGTGTTTCGTTGCTATCGGATTTGACCCCCTGTTGAATTGCTGTCGCGAAACATTGTGAACAAATTATCACGAAAACACGCCTATATACTTCTGACCCCATTGAACCCCACTTTTGTATAGTAAAACTGGGGTTTAGAGGGGTAAACCTATTTTTCTTATTTCTGTTCTAAACTGTAGGTTGTGGGTACTCATTAGAACCGCCTCGATGAGGCGGTTCTAACGTGTACACACAGTGTATATTTTGAGCAGAAATAAGAAAAATATCACAATTTTTCATCTTATTTTTTTTTTCGGCGGTAAGATTTACAATGTATTTGTGTAGGCGTGTTTTCTTAACAAAATATCAGAGGACCAGCTGCTGCTTGGCTTTCAATATTTTTCATACTTCTTAAAACCAATGTGTAAATCATTTGATAAATTTTAATTGATGAAATGTCTGTGAATACTTGTCCGAACAATGTCCTGTTTCAGACTTGGACATATAAGCTACAACGAACAGCAGTTATATATGTAGACTTAGGCCTTCATGCGGACGGAACAAATTATTTGTCTTAATCGCGACGGAAGTAAGGGCGAAGATGGTAGCCACGTAAAATCGATTTAAGCCACCCCCCTCCCCCCACACACAGTGGAATTCATTTTCCGCTTACCGTTCCAAGGCGGTTCTTCTGTCGCGTTTTTTTTTTTTTTTTTTTTTTTGTTATGGTTTGTCTTTGGGTGTTTGTGTCGCTAATATTATTTTATTTTGGATAGCCTATTGGCCATTTTGTGGGAAAGTAACTGTCCTTTTGGCTTTCCGCTATTGATGTTTCCATTGGGGTCTGTTGTTTCATGTTTGTGTTTCTTTTCCCTTTGGTGACTCTGATTGGAGCTGTGGTTTAATTGTATCGATTCCTGATCATTGCCTTCACTTCTACTTTGCTTTTCTTCAGAAGGAGATCTTCCTCTTGGCTTTCCGCTTGTGTATGTTTTCATTATGGATTAGTTATATCATGTTCGTGTTTCTTTCCCTTTGGTGTCCCTGGTGATCATTGCCTTCATGTCTGTTTCACAATATTTTGCAATTAACGTAGGTCTAATGTGTAGGTGACATGATTGAACTTTGTGGTGCAAATGCGTAATTTTTTTTTTACCAAACTATGCGCCTTTTTGAATTTAGAATGCTTTCTTCACTTCCGAAGAGCATAGAAGATACAGTAGAACTTCAATGGCTCTAACACCGATGGCTCGTTTACCATGGATGAGTCAAACCCATTCTTGAGCCCCTAGCGAAATCCTCTACATAAGAAATAGTGGGGGATAATTAAGGAGATTTTTGTCTTTTATCTTGCAAATGCAAGCTGTGTGTACTCATTAGAATCGCCTCGATGAGGCGATTCTAATGAGTACACATAGCATACAAATGCATGCTGTGTGTACTCATTAGAATCGCCTCGATGAGGCGATTCTAATGAGTACACATAGCATACATATTCATTATAGAACACCGAAAAGATGTCTAAAAGTATCTCGTTCTGCCTCCTGACCGTAACCGCAGTGGCTCGAACTACCCCTGTCTCGGACAGATTTTCGAGGTACCAAAGGTGTTCGAGCCAATGAAGTTCGACTGTACACGTTATGGTCATGCCAAAAAGTCAAAAAGAGGGTTAAACTTTAACCTTTCTGTTTGATAATATTTATATAAGATTTGTACTAAGTTATAAATATTCCAATACGTAGGAATTGCGCCTCCCTTTTTGGCTGATTTGTTCTTAAACTGCAATGAAAGAGACCTCATTTGGTCTCCTTCTGAAAAAAATTCAATTTGAAGTGATTGTAACATGTAAGTATTAAATATTGATAATGCTTACTTCTATGTAATGGTCATTCAAATTTAACCCCCCCCCACACCACCACCACCACCACCACCACACACACACACCTCCCCGACCCCCAGAGCGTCAGTTACATGAAGCAAATTGTTCTGGCGATACAGTTACCTCAAGCCACGCATCTAAGGCACTAAAGAGAAAGAAACACCAACATAAAACAACTTCATCATAATGAAAACGTCACAAGCAAAAGCCAAAAGAACAGTTTAACTGTTACTTTCCCACAAAATGACCAAACGGCTAGCCAAAATAATAAATAAGATGCTAGCAATACATACATGTAATGCCAAGACGAACTATAACAATAATAATCCACATCAGAAAAACCGCCTTGGAACGGTCTTTAAACATTATTAATGGTGAGGATGGGGGTTTAAGCGGTGTTACGTGGCCACAATCCTAGTCCCTTGTTCTGTCGTGGTTAACACCAATAATCTGTTCGGTCCGCATTAATAAAACACGCCTATACAAATACATTGTCAATTTTACCACCGAAAAAAGAAAAATATCGGATGAAAAATTTCGATATTTTTCTTATTTCTGCTCAAAACATAGATTGTGGATACTCGATAGAGCCGCCTCGACGAGGCGGTTCTATCGAGTACCCACAATCTGTTTTTGAGCAGAAATAAGAAAAAATAATGCATAACATGCAAACCCCAGTTTATCTATGTAAAAGTGGGGTTCGAGGGGGTCAAAATCATATAGGCGTGTTTTCGTGATGGCATGAAGTGCAACATATCCGAGAACAAAAAAAAAAACAACAACATCAAACAAATACAGAGATGAAACAACGATGAGGTCTCCACAGCATGAAATAACTGAAATGCTGGAGCAAAAGAAAACCAACAGTTGGACTCATGTGGGTCCGGCCAGAGACATATCATCAGACACCAACCGACATTACTTAAACGTTTGAGTAGGTCTTTATGCCGGAGCCGTCATAGAGTCTGAGGACCGATCCACCAGAATTTGCATTTGTCTATTTTCGACGGGTTTCTTTCATGTAAACTTATGAAAAACGCGATAATTTTGATTTTGGTATTCTAAATTGTCCCTTCCTTTGAATGTGATTTTCCCCGTGCAGCATCCTGCGGAGTGGTTATTTTATCGTATTTTCGCAACTTCTACGGTTCGCTAGCGTGTCTAGTCTTTTCACTGACTTCACGACTCGAAATATATTATTGGCTTCAAAACAATCCGCAAGGCGTTTTCTTTGCATACGTAGTTTCGATTTGGTACAAAATTCAATCTTGGACTTAAATCTCTTCTCCAACAAGACCTATCGGGACCTGTATTTAATGGTGACTTAGTATATTAAGGAAAATATCTTACTATGATGGCACCAACCTAAAGACTTTTAAATCAGTCAGCTGGTACCTGATACTCTTTCTCTGGTCAAGCCCACCGGAGTCAAACTGTTGGTTGAACAACTGAATGAATTGCATAGAACTAAGGGCTAGGATTGTGGCTACTTCAAATCCGCCCCGCCTGTAAAAATGTACTTATCTTTTCTGTTGTGGTTATTATTGCCATGAATATCTTCTTTTTAGGGGAAGGGGGTGGGGGTTTGTGGGGTGGGGAAATTGCCTTTTAGTTTTCTACTTGTGGCTTTGTGTGCGTCCTTTTCATCCGTTGGTTTAAGGTAATTGAATCGATTCCTGATTTTTACCTTCCCTTCCACATGATTCTTATAGAGGACCTTGCTAAACAGTCTGAAATTCCATGCTATTCCTATTATCCAGTAAATACAGTAGAACTTCGGTGGCTCGAACACCGATGGCTCGTTCACCATGGATGTGTCGAACCCATTCATGAGCCACTAGCGAAATCCTCTATAAAAGAAATAGTGGGGGATAATTAAGGAGAGTTTTGTCTTTTATCTTGCAAATGTATGCTGTGTGTACTCATTAGAATCGCCTCGATGAGGCGATTCTAATGAGTACACACTGCATGCATTTCCATTATAGAACACCGAAAAGATGTCTAAAAGTATCTCGTTATTCCTCCTGGCAGTAACCTCAGTGGCTCGAACTACTCCTGTCTCGAACAGATTTTCGAGGTCACAAAGGTGTTCGAGCCATTGAAGTTCGACTGTGTTTTTTTCAGTTAATGCAGCTTACGAGTATATGCGCATGCCCAGGCGCATGTACATCTTCCGGTTCTCCAAAATGTAAAAAGGGTGGAGGTGGAGGTGGGAGTCTCGGTGGTGGTAGTATTCTTCTTATAATGTGAGTACTTCATCCTCAAATACTAAATATGAGCCAGCGCATGGCAAAAAGGTACTTATCGCATAGGCGACCAGCAAAGGCACCGCGCAGTCTCGCCAGAGCCTTAGCTGCTCACAGACATGCAGAGAAAACATTGAGCAAGCGTCATACAAGGTAGCATGCATCTCGCTCTTTTAGTCAGCTGCGCACGCACATTCAGAGACCTAAAACCGGAAAATGCTAAGGGTCTTATTCTCAGACGCGTATCCGACTGAGCTACAGAGGCCGGCCTGCTGAAAGAAGTGTCATCATTCCTTTACCAGTGTCGGGTAAATGCATATGTACTTCTGATGATTTTATGATTTTTTTTTCTTTTCGGTTTGTTTGCTTATTGAGTATGTTAGTTGGAGGAGACGATCGTAATTAGACGGGCCTTCGTGGCCTAGTAGGTAAGAGCGCATTTGGTCTCTTATGTATATCACCACTGTGGGTCGAGCCTCGACAAGTGCTGTGGCGGAAAATCATGTGGTTTTTCTCCGGGCTCTTCGGATTTTCGACAACTTTCGGGACTGCCTGTTCGCTTTTCCATATGCCCTGCCTCACTGAAATAGGGTCAACTCTTAAAGGAAAGAATTTACTCCTCAGGGGCAAATTCTTTCCTTCAAGAGTTGACCCCTTTTGACATGGGAAACAAAAATACTCTTGCAGGAGTTGCCTACCTGAAGGTGTTCCCATTCCCCTTAAAGAATTTAAGAATAAGAAAGTCAGAGGTTAGAACGGTTGGATGAAGGAGGTTGTAAATTTAGTAATAAGTAGTCGTAAACTGAGACATAACGTTAACAGCTAAATGAAACGATATTTTATGTAAGCCCTACTTTATGTAATATACTCAGTCAAAAAAGTTCCTATACATACAAAAGCTTCTGTTACCATAGTTACTACAAATGAAAAATACACAAAATTTGTTTTGCTTTAGTTAGAGGACCCAGTTTTCATTGCCAAGCCCTAACTTTTATTGTTTATGTAACCTCGCCATCCTAGGTTCTCGTTTTAAACACCCAATGGGGCACTGTGTCAATTTCGCAGAATAAAACATTTGAAAAAGCCAAAATTTAACACCATAAAAAATTACAGTTAGCACAAGATGTCTAAAATTTGATAATTGTAACATTTTATTAGATACCATGTGTGTCTATTCACAAAAGATTTGGCACTTTAGTTTTTGCTTAGAGAAACAGACGATCACGTATTTTGTTTGTTTGTTTGATTTGAGGTTTAACGTCCCCGTCAACACTGTAAAGGTCATTTTGGAGACGTTGCTTCCAATTTTGTGGGACTTTTACTCGACATTGAGATAAAATGACATCTCAAACCCTGTCGCCCAATGAAACCAATAGGGTTTATTAGCATGGATGGGCCGCCTCGGACAGGCTTAGATCCTCTAAGCTGTTTACCAGTACTAGTGTGCGGGCCGGATTCAGCTCTGCGTTGAAGCATCATGCAGCCCATATATTTCTTCAAGCCCCTATGGGCGGGGGCGGTGACGATCACTTATAGGCCTCCGATTCTTTGAAGTTGTGTGCAAAATGTTACTTTCAATTGAAACTCCATAGAAAATCGAAATTGGTAGTGCTACATGCTACATGAATTTTCTACATAATTTGGTGGCAACAAAGCGCTTTTTAAAGAAATAGCAAAAAAAAAAAAAAAAAAACAAAAAAACGAATGACATGTATAGAAAAAACAACAGTATTTTTGTACCGCAGTTCGTGGCTTTTGCTCTTTTTCTGAAGTTTCCCTGGAGCAGGAGGCTACAATCAAATCATCATATTCAGGTTCTATGTGAAAAAAAGAATCGATCATTTGACAGGAAATCCCAACCCTTGGGTCCAGCGGTCACATGGAAAACTCGGCAAACCCTCTCCCTCGCGTCCAGCGGTCACGTGGGAAACTTGGCTTTGCCGAGTTTCCCACGTGAGCGCTGGACCCGCTGGTTGGGACTTTTCTGTATGTTATCCTTAAGGATAGGATGTTTTGAAATTCCTCCAGGGCGCTGACACCCTGTCATCAGATTAACAAGTCCGTGAACACCCCTCTATAAACCCCAGTTTTTTATAGAGAAAACTGGGGTTCACTTAGGTATACATTTGTTTTGCTTATTTCTGCGCCAAGACATATGCTGTGGGTACTTGTTCGAGCACACACAACCTATGTTTGGAGTATAAATGAGAAAAACATCACAATTTTCACCGGAAAAGGTATGAAAGAATGCACTGGGTCACACGGATGTGTTACCGTAATGTATTGTATAGCTACCTCGCTCTCTTTATTATTCGAGTACATGGTAGCACATGCCGAGTGTCCCATGTGACCACTGGACCCACGGGTTGGGATTTCTCTGTCCCCACCGAACAAAAATGACGGGTATGTTTTCCTAATATATAGGATCTTTCGAAACTCTTCTAGGGCGTTCATTCCCTTCTCTTATTAATTGACTATCCTGTATTGTTCGGAAATCATCCGTATTAACACTGAATAATCATGTTTTCAATGGTTTCAATTTATAAAACTGTCATTAATCAAGTAATTCCGTGTTGTCCCAGTTACAAGTCATCGATCTGCTGTATTGGCCTCGGCCTTCGGCCTCGGGCCAATACAGCAGACTTCGGACCTGTAACTGGGCCAGTACGAAATTACTTGATTAATAACATCATATTATAACTTCCTTAATATTTTCAGATTCTTCTCTTTATTATTCGTGTATCTGGTAGCAGGAGTTGTGTTCATGAAATTTGTTAAGAAGGCCGAGGGAAAAGAAGTCATTCCAAATTCTACGTTTTGGTTTGCAATACCGGGCCTTATTAAAGTAAGTACATATACATTTGAGAGACATGTCCTCCCAAAGACGGTCCCGCCCATCGGGGCATGAAGAAATACATGGGTTGCATGATGCTTCAACGCAGAGCAGAAACCGACCGCACACGAGTACTGGTAAACCGCTTAGACGATCTAAGCCTGCCCAGGCAAAGCGGTGCGAGTCGGCTCGTCCATGCTTTTAAACCCTCGTGGTTTCATTGGGCGACAGGGCTTGAAAAGTCATTTGATCTCAATGTCGGTTAAAAGTCCCACAAAATTGGAAGCAGATTCTCCAAAATGACCTATACAGTAACAGTGTTGATGGGGACGTTAAACCTCAATCCTGACAAAGAAGAAGGCACGCACGAGTTGTCATTTCATATGAAATTTATAAATCTTTGACGATCCTTAGGCGAGTTGCTAAATTCCATTTGCACTGACCACGAGTTTTGATATCCGTTTTTTTTTTTTTTTTCTCACATGCATTTCAATGAAATAAGAGGTTTCCCAGTGAAATCGAAATCGATATCGTCACCGCAAACAGTGAAGAAACGATTTTTAAATGTTCACTGTTTGCGGTGAATTGGATGTATCATCGAAACAATACACATATACTGTGTTAATTCAATGTCCATTAACTTTACCTAAAACGTGTGTGTCACACAATATGATGTCAATAAGTCATTGATGATGTCACTTTTAGCGCCTACGTAACTTAATTAATGCACGCGTCGCCAGCTATGCTCAGCAAATGCAGGCAGTGAACCATTCACCTCATAATTTCCATCTAAGCTATTTTCCAGGTCCAATATTATACCCTGCAAACCCGACCGTACACAAGTACTGGTAAACCGCTTAGAGGACCTAAGCCTGTCCAGGCAAAGCGGTGCGAGTCGGACCGTCCATGCTTATAAACCCTATTTGTTTCATTGGGCGACAGGGCTTGAAATGTCATTTCATCTCAGTGTCGGGCAAAAGTCCCACAAAATTGGAAGCAACGTCTCCAAAAAAACCTATACAGTGTTGACGGGGACGTGAAACCTCAAATCAATCAAACAAACACATCCTGAAAACCTGCTCATACCCCTAAATCGGCGCGCATTGGTCATGGAAAAAGTATGTTCTCTGTGGCGACGGCTGACAGTGTGACATTGCACGTCGATTGAGAGGTGTTCAGCGAGTTTTGAAGTTGGACTGAATTTTAAAGACACAAAAAGGATAATATCATTACGAAATTATTTCCATGTGATAGATATCGATGGCTTTTATTGGTCCAGTAGGTGAAAAGTATTATTTTTCTCTCATTTCTCATCACAAGACACGCCTATAAAATTTTGACCACCTCGAATCCCACTTTTATATAGAAAAACTGGGGTTTACAGGGGTAAACCTTATTTTTCTTATTTCTGCTCTAAAATATAGATTGTGGGTACTCGTTAGAACCGCCTCAATGAGGCGGTTCTAACGGGTACTCACAATCTATATTTTAATGAGGCGGTTCTAATGGGTACCCACAATCTATAGATTGAGTAGAAATAAGAAAAATATCACAATTTTTCATCTTAAAAATTTCTTCTTCTTTTTTTCGGCGGTAAAGATTACAATGCATTTGTATAGGCGTGTTTTCGTAATGTGCACCAAGCAAAGAATGTGATGCTCGTTAGAACGTGCGAGTACCCAAAATCTATGTTTTTGAGCTGGAAAAGGGAAAATGATTTATCATATGAAGGCGCGTCTGAGAATGTCATAACTGCCATGTAATTTTGTTTGTTTTGTTTGATTTGATGTTCAACGTCCCCGCCACACTATATACAGTACCGCCAGCATTCTTAGTCACAAACGGATTGGTGGTTGATTGTAGCCTGAACGTTGGTTGCTGAAACTGCCTATGTTGAATGAATGACTGCTGAATGCTGAACGATATATAAGTTGAACGCTGTTTTCCAAAACAACGTTCAAATCGATCATACCTATATTGTCTAATCGATATCATTCAATTGAACGGTTATTGTTAAAATACGGAATGAAAAATTCAAACGAACAAGATACGGATAATATAAGAGTCTGAGCAGGCTTCATGTAAATTGTATTTGTTTTAGTTAATTTTATTTATGTTTATGCAGGTTTCAGTACTCTTATATTTATATAGTTTTTTTTTTGTTTTTTTTTTGCTAAAGAAATAAATATAAAGGTGTCGAGGATTTAAGAAAAAAAATGAAGTCAGAAATGTTTATCACTTAGTTTTAATGATAAGGTGTGTTTGTCGCCGCCCTCTTTTTAGAAGCGCTACTACAGTTGATAATACTGCGAATCACTGCCTTTTACGGCAATTGCGGACAGCGGTGTTTCCCCTCACGTAAGATGTGTCAATGGCAAATTACACTGGCGTTGCCATGACATACATAACGTGTATATGCCTAAGCAATACGCCCTAATCGATAAATGGCATATATTAGTCAATGCTTGCATGATTATACATAATCACGTTACCAAGTCCGTATTGCAAACACCTAATGAATACCCCACTTTTCCTGTCAACAAAAATGCTCGCGAGACCTTAGGCAGTGTCTGAAATAGATATATAGAATTTTTAAGTGAACACTGGTGTTTAAAGGACATGGCATGATCATTTTTATTTCTGCACTAAACCATAGATTGTGATTATTTGTTAAGTTGAGGCGGTTCTGTGGAGTGCCTACAGTCGGAGGTGAGGAAAATCGCACAGTCATATTATGAGCTACCATGTAAACCCCACTTTATATAGACCAAAATGGTGTTTACAATTGTTTTCTTATTTCTACCACAAGACGTAGGTTGTGAGAACTCTTTAGATTCATCTCAATTAGACGGTTCTAACGAGCACCCACAACCTACGTTCGGACTAGAATTAAGAAAAGGGCGTAATGCGAAAAAAAATCACGGAAAAAAATTCCATTGAAGATTAGAAGTACGACTAAAATATTGTCAGTATGAAAACGTCGTGCCTATCCTTTCATATCTCTACGAGCATTTACATAGGATAACACGCCCATGTGCTGTAATAGGGTCTTTCCTGTCCGATACGAACTAGCATTATTCAAATGAAAACATCTGATAGTTCTCTTATTTCTACCCAAAATATTAACTTGTGTGTTTGTCAGAACAACCTTAATGAGGCGGTTCTAACAATTACCAGCAAACTATGTTTTGACTAAAATAAGAAAAAATGAATGTTATGTGTTATATGAGTTACTGTTTGTGTATGTTTTGAAATGTTGACGCTTACACTCGACACCAGGCAAGATCTCTTTGAGCCTTGACGTAACGATAGCACAGCCACATCACGAAAACACAGCTATGTTTGTTTGTTTGTTTGTTTAATTTGAGGTTTAACGTCCCCGTCAACACTGTAAAAGTCATTTTGGAGACGTTGCTTCCAATTTTGTGGGACTTTTACCCGACATTGAGATGAAATGACATCTCAAGCCCTGTCGCCCAATGAAACCAATAGGGTTTATTAGCATGGACGGTCCGCCTCGCACCGCGGTTCCTGGACAGGCTTAGATCCTCTAAGCGGTTTACCAGTACTCGTGCGCGGGTCGGATTCAGCTCTGCGTGGAAGCATCATGCAGCTGATATATTTCTTCAAGCCCCAATGGGCGGGGGCGGAACACAGCTATGTAATTTTGACCGCCTTAAACCCCAATAGGGTTTATAAGCATGGACGGTCCGACTCGTGCGCATTGCTTTGCCTGGGCAGGCGTAGATCCTCTAAGCGGTTTACCAGTACAAAAGAAAAAAAAACGTCACTGTTATGTAAATATTATATGAAAAAGTTGCGACTTTATAAATCAAATGATAAATGAATAAATAAATAATTAAATAAATAAATAAATAAATCCTCTAAGCGGTTTACTAGTACTCGTGCGCGGGTCGGATTCAGCTCTGCGTGGAAGCATCATGCAGCCCATATATTGCTTCAAGCCCCAATGGGCGGGGGCCGAACACTGCTATGTAATTTTGACCCCCTTAAACCCCACTTCTAAATAGTAAAACTGGATTTATAGGCTTATGCATTATTTTTCTCATTTCTGCTCTGGTGGTTCAAACGAATATCCACAATCTATGTGCGAGGCGTATATAACGAGTATTCACTGTTTTCAGCAGATACGTGTTTTTGTATTGGTGTGCTAAAATTGTTTTTTTTTTCCTGTCTTTCGAACTAGTTTGTTCATATGTAAATGCACCATGTTACGCAATAATTTTCGTCAGAATCGTCTTTTCAATAAGCTAATAGTAGAAAGCATAATATTACATCTGACAGCAATTTAATCATGTAAGTCCGAATCAGAAGTTCAGAAAATGTGACATATAGCAATACGATAACATGCTCATTAAACAGGAAGTGGTGTTAGATAAACTGACTGGCCCGATATAACCTGAACAGCGTTGACCAGGCCGTTTAAGTCCAAACACTTAATCCGTATTCTATGTTCATAACTTAGAAAAAAGAGAAAAAACGTCGCTGTTGTGTAAATATTATATGAAAAAGTTGCGACTTTATAAATCAAATGATAAATAAATAAATAAATAAATAAATAAATAAATAAATAAATCGTCTAAGCGGTTTACCAGTACTCGTGCGCGGGTCGGATACAGCTCTGCGTTGAAGCATCATGCAGCCCATATATTTCTTCAAGCCCCAATGGGCGGGGGCCGAACACAGCTATGGAATCTTGACCCCCTTAAACCCCATTTCTAAAAAGTAAAACTGGATTTAAAGGTGTATGCATTATTTTTCTCATTTCTGCTCTGGTGGTTCAAACGAATACCCACAATCTATGTGCGAGGCGTATATAACGAGTATGCACTGTTTTCAGTAGATACGTGTTTTTGTATTGGTGTGCTAAAGTTGTTTTTTTTTCCTGTCTTTCGAACTAGTTTGTTCATATGTAAATGCACCATGTTACGCAATAATTTTCGTCGGATTCGTCTTTTCAATAAGCTAATAGAAGAAAGCATAATATTACATCCG
Source organism: Lucinisca nassula (assembly GCA_963580285.1). NCBI lineage: Eukaryota > Metazoa > Mollusca > Bivalvia > Lucinida > Lucinidae > Lucinisca > Lucinisca nassula. The sequence goes on along the minus strand of OY757025.1, from coordinate 118,478,418 downwards.
ACAGCAATTTAATGGTGTTAGTCCGAATCAGAAGTTCAGAAAATGTGACATATAGCAATACGATAACATGCTCATTAAACAGGAAGTGGTGTTAGATAAACTGACTGGCCCGATATAACCTGAACAGCGTTGACCAGGCCGTTTAAGTCCAAACACTTAATCCGTATTCTATGTTCATAACTTAGAAAAAAAAGAGAAAAAACGTCACTGTTGTGTAAATATTATATGAAAAAGTTGCGACTTTATAAATCAAATGATAAATAAATAAATAAATAAATAAATACATAAATAAATCCTCTAAGCTGTTTACCAGTACTCGTGTGAGGGTCGGATTCAGCTCTGCGTTGAGGCATCATGCAGCCCATATATTTCTTCAAGCCCAAAGGGGCGGGGGCCGAACACAGCTATGGAATCTTGACCCCCTTAAACCCCACTTCTAAAAAGAAAAAACTGGATTTAAAGGCGTATGCATTATTTGTCTCATTTCTGCTCTGGTGGTTCAAACGAATACCCACAGTCTATGTGCGAGGCGTATATAACGAGTATTCACTGTTTTCAGCAGATACGTGTTTTTGTATTGGTGTGCTTAAGTTGTTTTTTTTTTCCTGTCTTTCGAACTAGTTTGTTCATATGTAAATGCACCATGTTACGCAATAATTTTCGTCAGATTCGTCTTTTCAATAAGCTAATAGAAGAAAGCATAATATTACATCTGACAGCAATTTAATGGTGTTAGTCCGAATCAGAAGTTCAGAAAATGTGACATATAGCAATACGATAACATGCTCATTAAACAGGAAGTGGTGTTAGATAAACTGACTGGCCCGATATAACCTGAACAGCGTTGACCAGGCCGTTTAAGTCCAAACACTTAATCCGTATTCTATGTTCATAACTTAGAAAAAAGAGAAAAAACGTCACTGTTGTGTAAATATTATATGAAAAAGTTGCGACTTTATAAATCAAATGATAAATAAATAAATAAATAAATAAATAAATAAATAAATAAATAAATAAATAAAAATTAAAAGTAAATAAATAAATACGATATTTTTCTTGCTGGTTCATTTTGCCTTTACGCGCCTCACTTTATTGTTTGACACATCAAACTGTGTATTTGTCAATTCGCTGCTTTAAGCCCTGCGGTTACCCTTTAACATAGCTTATAATTAGAGAAAACACATCTGATGAAAGGCCGCCAGCATAATCCGGCATCAAAGACGCTCCTGTTTCGAGCTAGTATCCCTTTTAAACACAAATTTAACCATCAGTCAACTTACGAAAAATGGACAGGTGAAAAACAAAAAAAATAAAGTAAATTTATTAATAAATCAATAAAATAAAATAAATAAATAAATAAATAGTAAAACCCTTTTTGATTTAAGAATAACTTGATATTCTTAAGATTAAAATGCGTATTGTTTTTAATTATATTTGGGGATGCCAAATGTAACCAAATTAAAACATATGTCACTTTTACCACATGTAAATTATGTTGACATCACGCTAACAATTCAGTGAAAACCCCCCTTATGTATATAAAGAGAAAAGTGAGGTTTACAGGGTATACATTTCTTCCTTATTTTGCTTGAAAACATAGATTGTGGGTACGCGTTAGGACAGCTTCAACGAGGCCGAATAGTCACAATCTATGTTTGAATAATAAAAAATATCTCAAATTTACTATAGGAAAAATAAATATTTTTTTTTTAGTTTCGCGGCCCTTTCAATACTATTTCACTCATATCGAGCCGATCAATGATAGGCGGTGGTGGAAAACAGAAATACCCGAAGAAAAAACGCCTGACCTTCCGGTGCAGAATTTGTCATGTGACCCTAGCCAGGCTCGAACCCACAGCGGCGAGATACCTAGTAATTAAGGGTCAGTACTCTTATCCACTAGGCCACGGAGGCCCGTCTAACCATTTTAAAGAGGCTGCAGAATGCACCATGCCGCACGGGTGTTAACGAATTGGTATTGGTCGGGTTCAAATGACGCTCATTGATTTGAATACGCGTACACCAAGTTAACAAGTCCGTGTAATGAACATACCTTTAAACCACACTCTAAATGTTCATCACGAAAACATGTCTGTATAAGTTTGACCCCCTTGAACCCCACTTTTAGAGAGTAAAACTACGATCTACAGGGGTAAAAACAGAAGTGAAGGCAATGATCGGGAATCGATACAATTAACCTTATTTTTCATATTTCTGCTCTAAACATAGATTGTGAGTACTCGTTAGAACCGCCTCGATAAGGCGTTTCTAACGAGTACCCACAATCTATGTTTTGAGCAGAAATAAGAAAAATATCGCAATTTTTAATCTTAAAATTCTCCTTTTTTCCGCAATTTACACTGTATTTGTATAGGCGTGTTTTCGTAATGAGTACGATCTACAGGGGTAAAAACAGAAGTGAAGGCAATGATCGGGAATCGATACAATTAACCTTATTTTTCATAAACGGTTTTGACGGGCAAAATGGCGCGTGTCATTTTTCGCGTTCCGTATTGATTACCGCGTTTCGGCAGTTTTGGTGGAGATTTGATGGTCAATGGCAAGTATTCTTGTGTTGATAATTATTCATTTCCTTTTTGTGCATATACATAAACATTCAAGTGGGTGTAGGCCAAACAAACTCGACCATTTTCAACTTCCCATTGTTCTGAGAAGTGGTGGGGTAAGTATGGCGGAACACAACACTGATAGTGGAAATAGTAAAACTCAGTCTAGGAGGGTAGAACCATTGTTTTTCTTGAATAATGAAATAGAGCAAGAAAATAATAACTACCTGAACACCTTGGAAGTGTGTTTAGCTGTGTGTAATGTAGTGAACAATGAAAATGCAGTGGAAGGTGCCCAAAGAATTGGAGGTTTGTGGAGGATCTATTTTACAGAAGAAACAGCTAGAACTCAAGCACTTTGTTCTGGCATTAGCGTCAGAGATATTCAGGTAACATTGAGGGATAAGAATCCCTTTCTGCTACCTGGATATGAAGATTTAGACACAACCAGGTTATATATTAGAAATATTCCTCTCTCATATGACAATGATGCCATAACAAATGCTTTAGAAGGTATGGGTGTGCAAATGATTGGCATCCTGAAGTATGTAAGAGCCAGGACACCAGCAGGTAAACTTACTAACTTTAAAACAGGGGACAGATTTGTGGATATTGTTGTCCCAAATGAACCTCTAGCAAAAAAGAAGGTCATAGGCCTGTTTACGGCTTCCTTGTATCATAAGGAGCAGAGACAGGGCACGTCTGAAGTAGAATGTGGAAACTGCAGGCAAGCAGGACACGTACGCAGAGACTGTCCAAATGATCCCGTATGTTACGAGTGTCTGAAACCTGGGCACAGGAAAGGTAGTCCCCTGTGTCCGGGGTTCAGTATAACTCCTGACAGCCCCAAGGTCCTGCTTGGCTCCGGGGATGAAAGTGTAAAGGAATATGACAATGAGCATAGTGAACAAGAAAATTTTGTTGATGCAAGAATGCAAAATGACGATGTTGTTAACGATGGGGATGATGATGAAAATGATGATGATGATGGTGGTGATGATGATGGTGATGATACTGATGATGATGATACTGATGATGATGATGAAAAAGGGGAAGCAACAAAACATACTGAAGGTATTGATAAAGCTGATAAGAAAGCATCAATAAAAGATACTTCTGAGGAACATAAACAAGCTCAAAAGCTTTTATCTGAAATGTGGTCGGTAAAAGCCCAAGGAGTCAATGAAACTCCAAGAAGGGGGCGTTCAGGAAGCCCAAAAGTAAGGAAAGTGGGTGAAAGGACCCCTGATGAAACATCACAAAAGGGGAGCAAAAAAGCAAAAAAAGCTGACAAGAAAAAAAGATAAATAAATATTACTAACTGCAATATGGACTGTAAACTGCTGTCCATTTTAACCTTAAATGCCAGAGGCTTAAGAGATAGACGTAAACGAGAAAACCTTTTTTACTGGGTAAAACATAATAACATAGATATAATTTTTCTACAGGAAACATATTGGACCACAGATCTTCTACCAACTATTGAAAATGAATGGAAAAATAAAATTATCTTAAACCCCGGCTCAGAACACAGCAAAGGCACTGCTATTTTGTTCAACAAACACAAAAACTTGGATATCAAAAGCGTTCATAATACTGAAGATGGAAGACTTGTGTTAACCAATGTAAAAATTGATGACAAATCCTTAACATTACTCAATCTATATGCCCCAAATAATCCAACTCAACGAAAGGCTTTCTTTAATAAAACACAAAAATGGATAACCAAATACAGTCTGAATAGAGATGATGTGATCATGGGAGGGGATTTTAACTATACAGAACCAAACAGTCTAGACAGATGTAATGATACATCCATATTAAAGGATGTTAGTGCTAACTCATACAAAGCATTAAAAGATAAGTTCAATTTAACTGATATTTGGAGAGACTTCTATCCTCTAAAAAAACAATACACATACCTTGATAAAAGTAGATTAGACAAATTCCTGGTCTCTGAACTATGCAGCAATAATACACAAAAGGTATCAATCTTAAATGCAGGAATAAAAACAGATCATAAAGGGGTTAAACTCGAAATAAACCTTGACTCTACAAACAGAGGACCTGGAAGATGGAAAATGAACACAAGCATCCTAAATGACAAAGCATATAAACAAAAGGTAACAGAACTAATCAAAACAGTCTCAGAAAATTATAAAAACTTGTCAGAACAAATGATCTGGGAAGTATGCAAAGTAAAAATAAAAGAATTCTCTATAGGGTACTGTAAAAAGAAACAAGCCATTAAGAAAAATATTATAAAAGAAATGGAAATAAAAATTGAAGAAAAAGAACAAGAACTCATTGAATCAAACTATAACCACAATATCCAATTAGATAGGGACATGCTAACAAATGAACTGCATAAACTTATTGATGAACAAAAAGAAGGGGCAAAAATCAGAAGCAGAGCAAAATGGATTGAGGAGGGGGAAAAAAGCACTAAATATTTTTACAGCCTTGAAAAGAAAAACTACTCTAGTAACACTATTAAGCAATTAAAAAAGGAAAATGGAGAATACACCACTTCAGACAAGGAGATCCTAGAAGAACAATATAACTTCTATAAAAAGCTGTATCAAGATGATGGCATCCCCGAAAAACCAATTATTGATTATTTAAATGATATAGACAACTTAAATGGCCTAACCGTACAAGAAGCAACAATATTAGAGGGGGAAATAAATGAAATTGAATGTAAAAATGCCATATTCAATATGAAAGATAATAAGTCCCCTGGATCTGACGGCCTACCACCTGAATTTTACAAATCTTTCTGGCAAGATATCAAAAATATGCTATTAGGGTCTCTGAATTCAGCCTATCACATAGGTGAACTCTCAGTTTCACAAAAAAGAGCAATACTCAGTTTAATTTTTAAAAAAAGTGACAGAACCCTTTTAAGTAATTGGCGACCTATAAGCTTATTAAATACAGATTACAAAATTCTGGCTCATATCTTAGCAAACCGACTGAAAAAAGTTATTGGAAAATTAATACATACAGACCAATCTGGATATATCAAAGGACGCAATATAAATTTCAATATAAGGCTTATTCAAGATGTCATAGATTACCTTGAAGAAGGAAATCAACAAGGTGCTGTTATCTTTTTAGATTTCCAAAAAGCCTTCGATACTGTCAGTCATAGCTTTTTACTTAATGTTTTAACAAAATTTAACTTTGGAGAATCCTTTAAAAAATGGGTTGGAATTATGTATAAGAATGCAGAATCCTGTGTTACAAACAACGGTTGGACATCCAAACCACTTCCACTTGAGAAAGGTATACGGCAAGGATGTCCATTAAGTGCTTTACTATTTCTATTGGTGGTAGAAGTTTTAGCAGTAAATATTCGAAGAAATACTAACAATGGAATAACAATTAACATCAATGGTAAAGATGAACAGATACAAGTCTCACAGCTTGCTGATGACACCACTCTTTTCTTCGAAAATGAAGAATCTATTTTGCAAGGGTTACAAGCAGTAGAAAACTTTGGTAAAGTGTCTGGACTTAAGCTAAATAAAGGAAAAACTGAAGGATTATGGTTAGGAAGAGGGATGAATAGAAATGACCAATTTGGAGGGGTAAACTGGGACAAAAACATGGTTAAAGCTCTGGGGGTATATTTTGGGTACAATAAAATAAATGTGGAAACTAAAAATTGGAATGAAAAACTAGAAAGCATTAAAAACTGCTTGAAAAGCTGGAATAGAAGAGACTTGTCTATGCAAGGTCGTATTCAAGTTATCAAAACCATTGCCTTAGCTAAGGTAGTCTATCTTACAGCATCCATTACCACACCTAAATGGGTAATAAATGAAATTAACAAAGAATTTTTCAGTTTCTTTTGGAAATATAAAAGAGATAAAATAGCAAGAAAAGTAATGATAAATGATACAGAAAATGGTGGACTAAACATGATAGACTTCAACATATTTTGCACTTCCATGAAAGCTGTATGGGCAGTACGAGTATACAACTGTAAAAACGAAACTTGGGGTATAATTCCTAGAAAATATTTAGAAAATTGTCAAATTAGCAACATCTTATGCATGAATGCAGAAAAAGAAAAACACATTCCAATACAGATACCGCCATTCTATAAAGAAGTTTTAAACAGCTGGCATTTATGCGGTGGAGGAAAAAAAGCACCAGAAAATGCCTGCGATATAAGACAAGAAATAATTTGGGGCAATAGGTATATACAGTCAAAAGGAAAAACCTTATATTTCAAACACTGGCAAAACAGTAACATAAATTTTATAGATGACTTGATATCAGATGATGGTACTTTCCTGAAGGGAGAAGAAATCTTTAAAAAATTGACAAACAGATCAAACTGGCTAGTAGAGTACAAAATATTACTCAAAGCTATTCCCCAACCATGGAAACAAAAATTATCACTTGGCAGTATCAATATAAAAGTTAAAAAAGAAATTAAACCCTTCTTAAATATCAACAACAAATACATTTATGACCTACCCAGTAAGGCAAGAGATTATTATCAGATATTGCTAAAAAGTATAAGAAAAAGATCCCATAATGAGAAATACTGGACCAAACTATTTCCAGACCGCCCCTCATGGACAGAAATATATAATGCTAGAATAAAAAATCCGAAGGTAAATAAGATAAAAGACTTTCACTTTAAATTAATACATAGAATACTACCTTGTCAAGAGAACCTATATCATTGGAAACTAGCAGAAACCAAAAATTGTCGTTTTGGATGTCCAGAAATAGAGAACTATAATCATTTATTCATATCATGCCAAAGATTGAAGCATATCTTAAATTTCATAGAAAGTATCTTAAAGTGGCTAGGATTTAACATCAGAACATCGTATAAGATATTGATTTTAGGCTATAAGTCAAAATATAAAGCATATAACCAGATAAATGAATTACTATCACACATTTTCTATGCAATTTACAAGAACTGGATCAAAAATGACCCGGCAATTAATGTAGAGCATCAAATTTTCTATGAATTAAAATCATGGCAAGCCACCTACTCATATATGAAAAATCCACCTAATATCTTAGAAAAATTTATAAACAGGTGGATTGAACTAGAAAACTGACTAAATACCTGAAATCCTAAAGCTGGCGTCTTCTGTTTCGTTTCGAGAAGATTCCTCCCTATCTCTAGGAACGAAAGGTATATTATTCCAGTCCATATACAAGTCCAGTGATGCTGTCTTCTGGGTCGAAGAAGAAGCAGGATAGGAAGGATATGGCTAATAGTAGAAAGAAGCTGCTAGGTCAGTCTTCAAGTTAACTTGCATAAAGGAACCAAACCATCAGTATCAGTTGACCCCATAAATGCAAGAAATAAATTGAGACTTCTTTTTTTTCTTTCCCTCACTCCTGTTTAAATGCATGATGTCCTAAATAACATATAAACAAAGACACACTTTGGCAGAAACATCAAGCAGATAAATCATTAGCACTGTATACAACAAACCGAAGCTCATGTGATGTGCTTCCAATATTTTTTTTCCCTTCAATAACCATAATATTTCATAAACATACTTTTCATCTCAATCCGCAACAAGTCATACTCCCCTTGGTTACTAAATAGTACAAACATTCATAAAACACAAACATCTTTATCAGTGAGCATGTAACAAATATTTTATTTACCCATAGTAGATTAAGCTTCCATAATCATAAATTCTCTTTACTATAACCATATTTGTACATATCCCCACAGTTACAAGGAAAATTAAAGAGTGGAAAAAAAGCAAACAACTTCCTAGTTAAAGTAATCCCTTATGGGACCAAATGTAGTTGGTAGGGCTTGAGATGTCTTTCTGATCAATAACCAGCAGATCTCAAATAAATTGTCTAACACAGACATGTAAAACTGATATATTGACCCTCAGATTCAGAGTATGCATGCACCATTTTCTATTTCTAAATCTGCTTATGCATTGTATGGTGCCAAATAATAGGCATCTTGCTAAATAAGCAAGCAACATTTCAAGTGGGATGTATTGCATAGTGATACAGACTATAGCTGTAATTAAAACAGACAAATATTATTTTTAACACGAAATATACACAATGTAGTTAAAAGCAAAGCAAGAAATCCACATCAGAGCCTTAATGACTGACCTCCACAACATATAAACATGTAGTTGGCTAGCCTCAATGACATAACCAGATGTACCTGACTTATGATCAGGATAAAACATTCCAATAGCAAATTGTTAAACAATTTATTCCCACATGCATTGAAACAAGTATCCGTCAGTTTGTACTCTATAACAGTAGCCCCAAATGGCCTAAGTAGTTCTGACAAGGTCATTCGGATACAAACCATGCTAAGGTGAAACCAGAACAAAAATTGTGTTACACACAACCTCTTTGTAATAGAGGAGCAAATTCCTTCCTTTAAGAATCCTCCCATCAACCCATCAACAAAAAAAAAAAAAAAGACTATAATCCCGGTTATCTCCCTTAGTTCTGAATTACAAAGAACTCGCTTTAACATCGAGCAGTTGTAAGCGCCTCAAGATAAATGCACACTTTATGGATTTATCACGAGACTGAGTCGTCCCAAATGGCCTAAGTAGTGCAGAACAGGCCATTAGGGTACAATACAAACCATGTATTTATGAAAATGTAAGATAGCTATTATTATTGTTGCATATCAGATCAAATTTTCAGCCTCATCTTGTATAAATGAATAACCTTTAACCTTGTTTAAATTTATATGTCAATATATCTTTACTTCTGTATCATGTTACTTACCTGGCTTCATCTGTGTGTCTATTCATTATGTGTCTGGATGGTCGCCGTCCAGGCTGAAGATAACCTCATTGTGTATTATTAACCATCGGTCATTTACATTTTTGTTTGTGTCTTGTGGCGTCTTATGTGTAGTCTTCTTCTATACTTCATGACCTGAAAATACAGAAATTTATATAAATATAATTATCGTTAATCTAATAATGTCTAAAACCTGAAGGAAGACATTTCCTTCATTTTCCCCTATTTTTCTAATTCCTCATACCGGTAATTTTTAGCACTTTCAATATAGGTAATCCAAAACTTTCTCTCGCATGCATGTATACTGAGTGATAAATAAAATAATAATAATAAAATAGATTCAATCAATACTTCAGAAACTAAACAAAAACAGCATTATTTAAAAACACCTTTCAAAATAAATGTCAAACTTGAACTTTCTTTTTTTTTTTTTTTTTTTTTTTTTCACACTAAATTGTTCCCAAAAAATATATAAAGCTAAAGAACAGGAAATTTGCACATTTTTGGGTCATACATGGACCGTGTGGGCCCATCAGGGCTACATTGTAGTGTGGTTCTGATGGGCACCCACGGCCTGTAAATATGCTTTAAATTTCAAAATCTAATAAATAACACTATGGATAAATTTTAAGACGCTTATGAACTGAGCATAAAATATTTCTTTTGGTAGAGTGGAGGAAAAACAAAAAAAATATTTTGCATTAATAATAAATATTATCCTTTAGATAAATATTATGAAATGTTTGACTCGTCCTGACCCATGAGTTCTGCTTTTGGATGGTGAAACTGCGGTTTGCGAAGTGTTTCTGCTCGGTGGCATGGGTTGTGGGTGCTCGTTAGGACTGCATTGTCGATGCTGTTTCTGGCGGGCGCCATCCATCTGTGTTCGGGGCGGGGACGGAGAGGTTATCTGAATTGTTTGTTTGTTTTGTTTGAATTGAGGTTTAACGTCCCCGTCAACACTGTAAAGGTCATATTGGAGACGTTGCTTCCAATTTTGTGGGACTTTTACCCGACAATGAGATGAAATGACATCTCAAGCCCTGTCGCCCAATGAAACCATTAGGGTTTATTAGCATGGACGGTCCGCCTCGCACCGGGGTTCCTGGACAGGCTTACATCCTCTAAGCTGTTTACCAGTACTAGTGTGCGTGCCGGATTCAGCTCTGCGTGGAAGCATCATGCAGCCCATATATTTCTTCAAGCCCCTATGGGCGGGGGCTTTATCTGAATTGTACAACCCTGCTTTTTAGGTAGAACTCCTGTGCATCGTTCCATATGCTGAATTTGAGCGGACAGTGTGGACCCGGATAGGATGCCGCATTCCAAGACAACTGGTCTGGGTCTACACTGTGTGCCGGTTTCATAAAAAAAAAAAAAAAAAAAAGGTTACTAGGCATAAGAATGGAAAACTAGATATGTAAAAATGCCGAAGTACAGTGGTTACAAACCCCTGACCCCATACAAATCATTTAAATCCGATATTGGCGACAACAAACCTTGACCCAATTATCCCTAGTGATTGTACTGCTGAGTAATCATGCCAGCAAATGCCGACTCTGTATAAACACGAACTGTATCTCGACTGATTGATGGTTAAACTATAAAACTTACGAATGGATCTTCTTCTTCTGTATCCAAAAATGATGAAAGAAAACATACAGACACGCCGTAGACATTTCAATACACAGCATAAACGGGTCAATGTCTGTCTATGCCACGATAACCTAATTATGCTAATTGTGGGTAAAAACCAACATCTAACGGAATATTTTTTCTTCCTTTTCCAGGTCAGACAACACTACCGAAAGACACTCAACAGCTGAAAGTTGTCAATATTTCGCGATTTTTGTTGGAAAAAAAAAAAATGAAAACAAAATAAAAAATGAAAAAAAAAAAAAAAAAAAAAGGAGAGGGAGCTATTACTTTTTCATGGCGATAAGGTTGTGCTGATACTGGATAACTTGCTAAGCGGGACCAAGTGGATTCCTGGGTCTCCATTTTTCTCGTCCCACTTGGTAACATCTATACCGTCATAGCCTTGTCGCCAGAAGAAGTAAAAAAACTCAAACATACCGTGACGTTGAAATGGAAAAAAAAAAAAACCAAAAAAAAAACTTAAACGGTACAAACATACATACATACATACATACGTACCCGAGCGCGCTTGCTGACAGACAGACACTCGCATACATACATACATACATACATACATACATACATACATACATACATACATACATACATACATACATACATACATACATACATATAAAGCAACATTAATTTCACTTTAACTGAAGATGTCATTTCATCCTAATGTCGGGTATGGCCCGCATGGTCTCCAAAACTGACTCGCACAGATAGTAACAATCAAAACCACACATGCATACACACATGCATACAACTGTATACATACATACATACATACATACATACATACATACATACATACATACATACATACATACAATCGCGAATTTTTTTTAACATACATAAATACATACATACATACATACATACATACATACATACATACATACATACATACATACATACATACATACAATCATGCGTTTTGGCTTACACCTTTGCAATGTGGGCAAAATCACTTTTGAACCCGAGGTTCTGTAGATCTCAGATACTCTTTAAAGTGAGTCCCCCGTCTCCGTATAGCTTTTAGCTGTTGGTGAGACGTATAACTCAAAACAATCACTTACATATATACAAACTGCTTTAGATACGGGCATTAAGACTGTCAAACCACCATTTATTTGGTATTATATATATATAGTTCGTCTGTCATTTCTGACAATGACCATTCTTAAGCGCATTTATGAAATGTTACTGTTTGTGTGTTCTAAGGAGGCTGATGAGACCAATTCTATTCCTGAACTGTCTGTTGCAGATAGAGCAACTGAGGTTAGAGGAAGACAGCTCTGTTGGTGATGCGTCAGCTCTTTTTTTTGCACTGTGCCCATTTTAGCTCAGCTACATACATACATACATACATACATACATACATACATACATACATACATACATACATACATACATGATGCATACATATATACATGTGTTAATGTGTAAATAATAACATTGTTTTTGCCCAAAACACGGTATGTCAAAAAATATGGAGTCGGAAGGGGAGGAGGCGCCGACAAAAAAAAAAAAAAAAAAAAACCTTATTTTTCATATTTCTGCTCTAAACATAGATTGTGAGTACTCGTTAGAACCGCCTCGATTAGGCGGTTCTAACGATTACCCACAATCTATGTGTGAACAGAAATAAAAATTTCTGCTCTAAAACATAGATTGTGAGTGCTCGTTAGAACCGCCTCGATAAGGCGTTTCTAACGAGTACCCACAATCTATGTTTTGAGCAGAAATAAGAAAAATATCGCAATTTTTAATCTTAAAATTCTCCTTTTTTCCGCAATTTACACTGTATTTGTATAGGCGTGTTTTCGTAATGAGTAAACTGGGTTTACAAATATATTCATTATCTTCCTTATATTTGCCCGGTTACATGGACGAGCAGCCCGAATCAACATTTGAACCAGAAATTTTCAAACATTTTCATTTGAAAAATGATGAATGATATGCAATATGCGAAACAGATTTTTGGTCCTGGCTAGAACCGCTTCGGCGGGCCGATTCTTACGAATACCCACAATCTATGTTTATAATAGAAATAGAAAATTAATGTACATCCCTGTAAACGTCGGCAACATTCTTAGTTGGGCGGGGGCAATAAACTCAATACACACACTTATAGGTGGCCAGCGCCGGCAATATTGGTCTTATTTGCTTTATGACTTGTGAACTCAGCATTTATTTTCCATGAAGTTTTACATGAAAATTAATATTCTTTGCGATTTACCAATAACAGCAACAGTATCAGTAATAATAATAATAAACATAATAATAATAATAATAATAATAATAATAATAATGTTCTTTAATCATTTCACTTCGTTCACTTATCTGATTCGCTTTTTAGTTTTAACCGATTTGAGTAATTGGATCGATAGTTCATCAAAATCGATTTGAATGATTTGAACGGTGAACGGTGAACGAAATGAATGAATGATTGCTGAACGATGGTTTGGCTATTCCGGAATGATTGTTTTGATTGAATGAATGGTTGCTGAGGGATGAACTACGGCTGATTTGGTGACTTTTACCGTTAGCGGTACTGTAGGTCATTTTGGAGACGTTACTGTCATGTAATAAATTTGGTTATCCACTAGTTGATTATGTAAGCAAATTAGTTTGATACGCTCCGTAACGTTATACGGCATTATAGACGTCGCGTTAAATTATTGCGGAATGTTGACCTTTTTGTTAAAAACCGTGAATAAACCAGTGCTTCAGCTGAAGTGCACGACCCGCCAGATGCTTTTAGCTTTATGAGTGTTACCATATATGGGTATGGCGGCCATTTTGGTCATGTAACCTGGACCTAAAACGGTTCCCCAAATAAATGCGCGTAAGGAACAAAAATATATCTTATACTTTAGTACTGTATTCTGAATCGTTTGCAGGATAAAATGCATTCTCATTTTTCCAGTACAAAAGCATATGTGTCAAAGTTTGACCTAGGCACAAAGAAGGTCAAGGTCAACCCAGGGTCACCATTTTAGCAATTTATGATGGGCCTACGTCCTAGATGCTATTTATCAAGTTTCGTGGAAATCTGCCCGGGTGGTTCTGGAGAAGACTATTTTTGAAGGGTTTTTACCATATATGGCTTGGCGGCCATTTTGATCATGTGACCTGGACTCCATGAGCAAATTTTGGTTTCCCTATCCCATAGAGGCTCCATATGAAATTTGACTTCAAACGGCCCAACGGTTTCCGAGGAGTGGCGGTTCGAAAATTTTCACATTTTCGTCTCGGCGAGGCTATACTAAATGGAATGTAATATTTCGCAAGTTCATTTGTAAGATCTCATTGATATCTATCAGTATGCCAAAAATTGTTTAAATATTCCAAGCGGTTAAGTCACTATCACCAATTTTAACAAACGGGTTACGGACGGACAGACAGACAGACCATATATGGCGTGGCGGCCGTTTTGGTCATGTGACCTGGACCCCATGAGCAAATTTTGGTTTCCCCCGTCCCATAGAGGCTTCATATGAAATTTGATTTCAATCGGCCCAACGGTTTCCGAGGAGAAGCAGTTCGAAAATTTTCACATTTTTCGCCTCGGCGAGGCTATACTAAATGGAATGTAATATTTCGCAAGTTCATTGGTTAGATCTATTTGATATCTATCAGTATGCCGAAAATTGTTTAGATATTCCAAGCGGTTAAGTCACTATCACCAATTTTCACAAACGGGTTACGGACGGACCCAAAGAAGGTCAAGGTCAACCCAGGGTCGCCATTTTAGCAATTTATGATGGGCCTACGTCCTAGATGCTATTTATCAAGTTTCGTGGAAAGCTGCCCAGTGGTTCTGGAGAAGACTATTGATGAAGGGTTTTTACCATATATGGCTTGGCGACCATTTTGGTCATGTGACCTGGACCCCATGAGCAAATTTTGGTTTCCCTATCCCATAGAGGCTCCATATGAAATTTGACTTAAATCGGCCCAACGGTTTCCGAGGAGAAGCAGTTCAAATATTTTCACATTTTTTGCCTCGGCGAGGCTATACTAAATGGAATGTAATATTTCGCAAGCTCATTGGTTAGATCTCATTGATATCTATCAGTATGCCAAAAATTGTTTAAATATTCCAAGCGGTTAAGTCACTATCACCAATTTTCACAAACGGGTTACGGACAGACAGACAGACCATATATGGCTTTGCGGCCATTTTGGTCATGTGACCTGGACCCCATGAGCAAATTTTGGTTTCCCCCATCCCATAGAGGCTCTATATGAAATTTGACTTCAATCGGTCCAACGGTTTCCGAGGAGAAGCAGTTCAAAATTTTTCACATTTTTTGCCTCGGCGAGGCTATACTAAATGGAATGTAATATTTCGCAAGTTCATTTGTAAGATCTCATTGATATCTATCAGTATGCCAAGCACTGTTTAAATATTCCAAACGGTTAAGTCACTATCACCATTTTTCACAAACGGGTTACGGACGGACAGACAGACAGACCATATATGGCTTGGCGGCCATTTTGGTCATGTGACCTGGACGCCATGAGCTAATTTTGGTTTCCCCCGTCCCATAGAGGCTTCATATGAAATTTGATTTCAATCGGCCCAACGGTTTCCGAGGAGAAGCAGTTCGAAAATTTTCACATTTTTCGCCTCGGCGAGGCTATACTAAATGGAATGTAATATTTCGCAAGTTCATTGGTTAGATCTATTTGATATCTATCAGTATGCCGAAAATTGTTTAAATATTCCAAGCGGTTAAGTCACTATCACCAATTTTCACAAACGGGTTACGGACGGACCCAAAGAAGGTCAAGGTCAACCCAGGGTCACTATTTTAGCAATTTATGATGGGCCTAGGTCCTAGATGCTATTTATCAAGTTTCGTGAAAATCTGCCCAGTGGTTCTGGAGAAGACTATTGATGAAGGGTTTTTACCATATATGGCTTGGCGGCCATTTTGGTCATGTGACCTGGACCCCATGAGCAAATTTTGGTTTCCTTATCCCATAGAGGCTCCATATGAAATTTGACTTAAATCGGCCCAACGGTTTCCGAGGAGAAGCAGTTCAAAAATTTTCACATTTTTTGCCTCGGCGAGGCTATACTAAATGGAATGTAATATTTCGCAAGCTCATTGGTTAGATCTCATTGATATCTATCAGTATGCCAAAAATTGTTTATATATTCCAAGCGGTTAAGTCACTATCACCAATTTTCACAAACGGGTTACGGACGGACAGACAGACAGACCATATATGGCTTTGCGGCCATTTTGGTCATGTGACCTGGACCCCATGAGCAAATTTCGGTTTCCCCCATCCCATAGAGGCTCTATATGAAATTTGACTTCAATCGGCCCAACGGTTTCCGAGGAGAAGCAGTTCAAAATTTTTCACATTTTTTGCCTCGGCGAGGCTATACTAAATGGAATGTAATATTTCGCAAGTTCATTTGTAAGATCTCATTGATATCTATCAGTATGCCAAGCACTGTTTAAATAATCCAAGCGGTTAAGTCACTATCACCATTTTTCACAAACGGGTTACGGACGGACAGACAGACAGACCATATATGGCTTGGCGGCCATTTTGGTCATGTGACCTGGACCCCATGAGCAAATTTTGGTTTCCCCCGTCCCATAGAGGCTTCATATGAAATTTGATTTCAATCGGCCCAACGGTTTCCGAGGAGAAGCAGTTCGAAAATTTTCACATTTTTCGCCTCGGCGAGGCTATACTAAATGGAATGTAATATTTCGCAAGTTCATTGGTTAGATCTATTTGATATCTATCAGTATGCCGAAAATTGTTTAAATATTCCAAGCGGTTAAGTCCCTATCACCAATTTTCACAAACGGGTTACGGACGGACCCAAAGAAGGTCAAGGTCAACCCAGGGTCACCATTTCAGCAATTTATGATGGTCCTACGTCCTAGATGCTATTTATCAAGTTTCGTGGAAATCTGCCCAGTGGTTCTGGAGAAGACTATTGATGAAGGGTTTTTACCATATATGGCTTGGCGGCCATTTTGGTCATGTGACCTGGACCCCATGAGCAAATTTTGGTTTCCCTATCCCATAGAGGCTCCATATGAAATTTGACTTAAATCGGCCTAACGGTTTCCGAGGAGAAGCAGTTCAAAAATTTTCACATTTTTTGCCTCGGCGAGGCTATACTAAATGGAATGTAATATTTCGCAAGCTCGTTGGTTAGATCTCATTGATATCTATCAGTATGCCAAAAATTGTTTAAATATTCCAAGCGGTTAAGTCACTATCACCAATTTTCACAAACGGGTTACGAACGGACAGACAGACAGACCATATATGGCTTTGCGGCCATTTTGGTCATGTGACCTGGACCCCATGAGCAAATTTTGGTTTCCCCCATCCCATAGAGGCTCTATATGAAATTTGACTTCAATCGGTCCAACGGTTTCCGAGGAGAAGCAGTTCAAAATTTTTCACATTTTTTGCCTCGGCGAGGCTATACTAAATGGAATGTAATATTTCGCAAGTTCATTTGTAAGATCTCATTGATATCTATCAGTATGCTAAGCACTGTTTAAATAATCCAAGCGGTTAAGTCACTATCACCATTTTTCACAAACGGGTTACGGACGGACAGACAGACAGACCATATATGGCGTGGCGGCCATTTTGGTCATGTGACCTTGACGCCATGAGCAAATTTTGGTTTCCCCCGTCCCATAGAGGCTTCATATGAAATTTGATTTCAATCGGCCCAACGGTTTCCGAGGAGAAGCAGTTCGAAAATTTTCACATTTTTCGCCTCGGCGAGGCTATACTAAATGGAATGTAATATTTCGCAAGTTCATTGGTTAGATCTATTTGATATCTATCAGTATGCCGAAAATTGTTTAAATATTCCAAGCGGTTAAGTCACTATCACCAATTTTCACAAACGGGTTACGGACGGACCCAGAGAAGGTCAAGGTCAACCCAGGGTCACCATTTTAGCAATTTATGATGGGCCTACGTCCTAGATGCTATTTATCAAGTTTCGTGAAAATCTGCCCAGTGGTTCTGGAGAAGACTATTGATGAAGGGTTTTTACCATATATGGCTTGGCGGCCATTTTGGTCATGTGACCTGGACCCCATGAGCAAATTTTGGTTTCCCTATCCCATAGAGGCTCCATATGAAATTTGACTTAAATCGGCCTAACGGTTTCCGAGGAGAAGCAGTTCAAAAATTTTCACATTTTTTGCCTCGGCGAGGCTATACTAAATGGAATGTAATATTTCGCAAGCTCGTTGGTTAGATCTCATTGATATCTATCAGTATGCCAAAAATTGTTTAAATATTCCAAGCGGTTAAGTCACTATCACCAATTTTCACAAACGGGTTACGAACGGACAGACAGACAGACCATATATGGCTTTGCGGCCATTTTGGTCATGTGACCTGGACCCCATGAGCAAATTTTGGTTTCCCCCATCCCATAGAGGCTCTATATGAAATTTGACTTCAATCGGTCCAACGGTTTCCGAGGAGAAGCAGTTCAAAATTTTTCACATTTTTTGCCTCGGCGAGGCTATACTAAATGGAATGTAATATTTCGCAAGTTCATTTGTAAGATCTCATTGATATCTATCAGTATGCTAAGCACTGTTTAAATAATCCAAGCGGTTAAGTCACTATCACCATTTTTCACAAACGGGTTACGGACGGACAGACAGACAGACCATATATGGCGTGGCGGCCATTTTGGTCATGTGACCTTGACGCCATGAGCAAATTTTGGTTTCCCCCGTCCCATAGAGGCTTCATATGAAATTTGATTTCAATCGGCCCAACGGTTTCCGAGGAGAAGCAGTTCGAAAATTTTCACATTTTTCGCCTCGGCGAGGCTATACTAAATGGAATGTAATATTTCGCAAGTTCATTGGTTAGATCTATTTGATATCTATCAGTATGCCGAAAATTGTTTAAATATTCCAAGCGGTTAAGTCACTATCACCAATTTTCACAAACGGGTTACGGACGGACCCAGAGAAGGTCAAGGTCAACCCAGGGTCACCATTTTAGCAATTTATGATGGGCCTACGTCCTAGATGCTATTTATCAAGTTTCGTGAAAATCTGCCCAGTGGTTCTGGAGAAGACTATTGATGAAGGGTTTTTACCATATATGGCTTGGCGGCCATTTTGGTCTTGTGACCTGGACCCCATGAGCAAATTTTGGTTTCCTTATCCCATAGAGGCTCCATATGAAATTTGACTTAAATCGGCCCAACGGTTTCTGAGGAGAAGCAGTTCAAAAATTTTCACATTTTTTGCCTCGGCGAGGCTATACTAAATGGAATGTAATATTTCGCAAGCTCATTGGTTAGATCTCATTGATATCTATCAGTATGCAAAAAATTGTTTATATATTCCAAGCGGTTAAGTCACTATCACCAATTTTCACAAACGGGTTACGGACGGACAGACAGACAGACCATATATGGCTTTGCGGCCATTTTGGTCATGTGACCTGGACCCCATGAGCAAATTTCGGTTTCCCCCATCCCATAGAGGCTCTATATGAAATTTGACTTCAATCGGCCCAACGGTTTCCGAGGAGAAGCAGTTCAAAATTTTTCACATTTTTTGCCTCGGCGAGGCTATACTAAATGGAATGTAATATTTCGCAAGTTCATTTGTAAGATCTCATTGATATCTATCAGTATGCTAAGCACTGTTTAAATAATCCAAGCGGTTAAGTCACTATCACCATTTTTCACAAACGGGTTACGGAAGGACAGACAGACAGACCATATATGGCTTGGCGGCCATTTTGGTCATGTGACCTGGACCCCATGAGCAAATTTTGGTTTCCCCCGTCCCATAGAGGCTTCATATGAAATTTGATTTCAATCGGCCCAACGGTTTCCGAGGAGAAGCAGTTCGAAAATTTTCACATTTTTCGCCTCGGCGAGCCTATACTAAATGGAATGTAATATTTCGCAAGTTCATTGGTTAGATCTATTTGATATCTATCAGTATGCCGAAAATTGTTTAAATATTCCAAGCGGTTGAGTCCCTATCACCAATTTTCACAAACGGGTTACGGACGGACCCAAAGAAGGTCAAGGTCAACCCAGGGTCACCATTTCAGCAATTTATGATGGTCCTACGTCCTAGATGCTATTTATCAAGTTTCGTGGAAATCTGCCCAGTGGTTCTGGAGAAGACTATTGATGAAGGGTTTTTACCATATATGGCTTGGCGGCCATTTTGGTCATGTGACCTGGACCCCATGAGCAAATTTTGGTTTCCCTATCCCATAGAGGCTCCATATGAAATTTGACTTAAATCGGCCCAACGGTTTCCGAGGAGAAGCAGTTCAAAAATTTTCACATTTTTTGCCTCGGCGAGGCTATACTAAATGGAATGTAATATTTCGCAAGCTCATTGGTTAGATCTCATTGATATCTATCAGTATGCCAAAAATTGTTTAAATATTCCAAGCGGTTAAGTCACTATCACCAATTTTCACAAACGGGTTACGAACGGACAGACAGACAGACCATATATGGCTTTGCGGCCATTTTGGTCATGTGACCTGGACCCCATGAGCAAATTTTGGTTTCCCCCATCCCATAGAGGCTCTATATGAAATTTGACTTCAATCGGTCCAACGGTTTCCGAGGAGAAGCAGTTCAAAATTTTTCACATTTTTTGCCTCGGCGAGGCTATACTAAATGGAATGTAATATTTCGCAAGTTCATTTGTAAGATCTCATTGATATCTATCAGTATGCCAAGCACTGTTTAAATAATCCAAGCGGTTAAGTCACTATCACCATTTTTCACAAACGGGTTACGGACGGACAGACAGACAGACCATATATGGCGTGGCGGCCATTTTGGTCATGTGACCTTGACGCCATGAGCAAATTTCGGTTTCCCCCGTCCCATAGAGGCTTCATATGAAATTTGATTTCAATCGGCCCAACGGTTTCCGAGGAGAAGCAGTTCGAAAATTTTCACATTTTTCGCCTCGGCGAGGCTATACTAAATGGAATGTAATATTTCGCAAGTTCATTGGTTAGATCTATTTGATATCTATCAGTATGCCGAAAATTGTTTAAATATTCCAAGCGGTTAAGTCACTATCACCAATTTTCACAAACGGGTTACGGACGGACCCAGAGAAGGTCAAGGTCAACCCAGGGTCACCATTTTAGCAATTTATGATGGGCCTACGTCCTAGATGCTATTTATCAAGTTTCGTGAAAATCTGCCCAGTGGTTCTGGAGAAGACTATTGATGAAGGGTTTTTACCATATATGGCTTGGCGGCCATTTTGGTCATGTGACCTGGACCCCATGAGCAAATTTTGGTTTCCTTATCCCATAGAGGCTCCATATGAAATTTGACTTAAATCGGCCCAACGGTTTCTGAGGAGAAGCAGTTCAAAAATTTTCACATTTTTTGCCTCGGCGAGGCTATACTAAATGGAATGTAATATTTCGCAAGCTCATTGGTTAGATCTCATTGATATCTATCAGTATGCAAAAAATTGTTTATATATTCCAAGCGGTTAAGTCACTATCACCAATTTTCACAAACGGGTTACGGACGGACAGACAGACAGACCATATATGGCTTTGCGGCCATTTTGGTCATGTGACCTGGACCCCATGAGCAAATTTCGGTTTCCCCCATCCCATAGAGGCTCTATATGAAATTTGACTTCAATCGGCCCAACGGTTTCCGAGGAGAAGCAGTTCAAAATTTTTCACATTTTTTGCCTCGGCGAGGCTATACTAAATGGAATGTAATATTTCGCAAGTTCATTTGTAAGATCTCATTGATATCTATCAGTATGCTAAGCACTGTTTAAATAATCCAAGCGGTTAAGTCACTATCACCATTTTTCACAAACGGGTTACGGACGGACAGACAGACAGACCATATATGGCTTGGCGGCCATTTTGGTCATGTGACCTGGACCCCATGAGCAAATTTTGGTTTCCCCCATCCCATAGAGGCTTCATATGAAATTTGATTTCAATCGGCCCAACGGTTTCCGAGGAGAAGCAGTTCGAAAATTTTCACATTTTTCGCCTCGGCGAGCCTATACTAAATGGAATGTAATATTTCGCAAGTTCATTGGTTAGATCTATTTGATATCTATCAGTATGCCGAAAATTGTTTAAATATTCCAAGCGGTTGAGTCCCTATCACCAATTTTCACAAACGGGTTACGGACGGACCCAAAGAAGGTCAAGGTCAACCCAGGGTCACCATTTCAGCAATTTATGATGGTCCTACGTCCTAGATGCTATTTATCAAGTTTCGTGGAAATCTGCCCAGTGGTTCTGGAGAAGACTATTGATGAAGGGTTTTTACCATATATGGCTTGGCGGCCATTTTGGTCATGTGACCTGGACCCCATGAGCAAATTTTGGTTTCCCTATCCCATAGAGGCTCCATATGAAATTTGACTTAAATCGGCCCAACGGTTTCCGAGGAGAAGCAGTTAAAAAATTTTCACATTTTTTGCCTCGGCGAGGCTATACTAAATGGAATGTAATATTTCGCAAGCTCATTGGTTAGATCTCATTGATATCTATCAGTATGCCAAAAATTGTTTAAATATTCCAAGCGGTTAAGTCACTATCACCAATTTTCACAAACGGGTTACGAACGGACAGACAGACAGACCATATATGGCTTTGCGGCCATTTTGGTCATGTGACCTGGACCCCATGAGCAAATTTTGGTTTCCCCCATCCCATAGAGGCTCTATATGAAATTTGACTTCAATCGGTCCAACGGTTTCCGAGGAGAAGCAGTTCAAAATTTTTCACATTTTTTGCCTCGGCGAGGCTATACTAAATGGAATGTAATATTTCGCAAGTTCATTTGTAAGATCTCATTGATATCTATCAGTATGCCAAGCACTGTTTAAATAATCCAAGCGGTTAAGTCACTATCACCATTTTTCACAAACGGGTTACGGAGAGGCTTCATATGAAATTTGATTTCAATCGGCCCATCGGTTTCCGAGGAGAAGCAGTTCGAAAATTTTCACATTTTTCGCCTCGGCGAGGCTATACTAAATGGAATGTAATATTTCGCAAGTTCATTGGTTAGATCTATTTGATATCTATCAGTATGCCGAAAATTGTTTAAATATTCCAAGCGGTTAAGTCACTATCACCAATTTTCACAAACGGGTTACGGACGGACCCAGAGAAGGTCAAGGTCAACCCAGGGTCACCATTTTAGCAATTTATGATGGGCCTACGTCCTAGATGCTATTTATCAAATTTCGTGGAAATCTGCCCAGTGGTTCTGGAGAAGACTATTGATGAAGGGTTTTTACCATATATGGCTTGGCGGCCATTTTGGTCATGTGACCTGGACCCCATGAGCAAATTTTGGTTTCCCTATCCCATAGAGGCTCCATATGAAATTTGACTTAAATCGGCCCAACGGTTTCCAAGGAGAAGCAGTTCAAAAATTTTCACATTTTTTGCCTCGGCGAGGCTATACTAAATGGAATGTAATATTTCGCAAGCTCATTGGTTAGATCTCATTGATATCTATCAGTATGCCAAAAATTGTTTAAATATTCCAAGCGGTTAAGTCACTATCACCAATTTTCACAAACGGGTTACGGACGGACAGACAGACAGACCATATATGGCTTTGCGGCCATTTTGGTCATGTGACCTGGACCCCATGAGCAAATTTTGGTTTCCCCCATCCCATAGAGGCTCTATATGAAATTTGACTTCAATCGGTCCAACGGTTTCCGAGGAGAAGCAGTTCAAAATTTTTCACATTTTTTGCCTCGGCGAGGCTATACTAAATGGAATGTAATATTTCGCAAGTTCATTTGTAAGATCTCATTGATATCTATCAGTATGCCAAGCACTGTTTAAATATTCCAAGCGGTTAAGTCACTATCACCATTTTTCACAAACGGGTTACGGACGGACAGACAGACAGACCATATATGGCTTGGCGGCCATTTTGGTCATGTGACCTGGACGCCATGAGCAAATTTTGGTTTCCCCCGTCCCATAGAGGCTTCATATGAAATTTGATTTCAATCGACCCAACGGTTTCCGAGGAGAAGCAGTTCGAAAATTTTCACATTTTTCGCCTCGGCGAGGCTATACTAAATGGAATGTAATATTTCGCAAGTTCATTGGTTAGATCTATTTGATATCTATCAGTATGCCGAAAATTGTTTAAATATTCCAAGCGGTTAAGTCACTATCACCAATTTTCACAAACGGGTTACGGACGGACCCAAAGAAGGTCAAGGTCAACCCAGGGTCACCATTTTAGCAATTTATGATGGGCCTAGGTCCTAGATGCTATTTATCAAGTTTCGTGGAAATCTGCCCAGTGGTTCTGGAGAAGACTATTGATGAAGGGTTTTTACCATATATGGCTTGGCGGCCATTTTGGTCATGTGACCTGGACCCCATGAGCAAATTTTGGTTTCCTTATCCCATAGAGGCTCCATATGAAATTTGACTTAAATCGGCCCAACGGTTTCCGAGGAGAAGCAGTTCAAAAATTTTCACATTTTTTGCCTCGGCGAGGCTATACTAAATGGAATGTAATATTTTGCAAGCTCATTGGTTAGATCTCATTGATATCTATCAGTATGCCAAAAATTGTTTATATATTCCAAGCGGTTAAGTCACTATCACCAATTTTCACAAACGGGTTACGGACGGACAGACAGACAGACCATATATGGCTTTGCGGCCATTTTGGTCATGTGACCTGGACCCCATGAGCAAATTTCGGTTTCCCCCATCCCATAGAGGCTCTATATGAAATTTGACTTCAATCGGCCCAACGGTTTCCGAGGAGAAGCAGTTCAAAATTTTTCACATTTTTTGCCTCGGCGAGGCTATACTAAATGGAATGTAATATTTCGCAAGTTCATTTGTAAGATCTCATTGATATCTATCAGTATGCCAAGCACTGTTTAAATAATCCAAGCGGTTAAGTCACTATCACCATTTTTCACAAACGGGTTACGGACGGACAGACAGACAGACCATATATGGCTTGGCGGCCATTTTGGTCATGTGACCTGGACCCCATGAGCAAATTTTGGTTTCCCCCGTCCCATAGAGGCTTCATATGAAATTTGATTTCAATCGGCCCAACGGTTTCCGAGGAGAAGCAGTTCGAAAATTTTCACATTTTTCGCCTCGGCGAGCCTATACTAAATGGAATGTAATATTTCGCAAGTTCATTGGTTAGATCTATTTGATATCTATCAGTATGCCGAAAATTGTTTAAATATTCCAAGCGGTTGAGTCCCTATCACCAATTTTCACAAACGGGTTACGGACGGACCCAAAGAAGGTCAAGGTCAACCCAGGGTCACCATTTCAGCAATTTATGATGGTCCTACGTCCTAGATGCTATTTATCAAGTTTCGTGGAAATCTGCCCAGTGGTTCTGGAGAAGACTATTGATGAAGGGTTTTTACCATATATGGCTTGGCGGCCATTTTGGTCATGTGACCTGGACCCCATGAGCAAATTTTGGTTTCCCTATCCCATAGAGGCTCCATATGAAATTTGACTTAAATCGGCCCAACGGTTTCCGAGGAGAAGCAGTTCAAAAATTTTCACATTTTTTGCCTCGGCGAGGCTATACTAAATGGAATGTAATATTTCGCAAGCTCATTGGTTAGATCTCATTGATATCTATCAGTATGCCAAAAATTGTTTAAATATTCCAAGCGGTTAAGTCACTATCACCAATTTTCACAAACGGGTTACGAACGGACAGACAGACAGACCATATATGGCTTTGCGGCCATTTTGGTCATGTGACCTGGACCCCATGAGCAAATTTTGGTTTCCCCCATCCCATAGAGGCTCTATATGAAATTTGACTTCAATCGGTCCAACGGTTTCCGAGGAGAAGCAGTTCAAAATTTTTCACATTTTTTGCCTCGGCGAGGCTATACTAAATGGAATGTAATATTTCGCAAGTTCATTTGTAAGATCTCATTGATATCTATCAGTATGCCAAGCACTGTTTAAATAATCCAAGCGGTTAAGTCACTATCACCATTTTTCACAAACGGGTTACGGACGGACAGACAGACAGACCATATATGGCGTGGCGGCCATTTTGGTCATGTGACCTTGACGCCATGAGCAAATTTTGGTTTCCCCCGTCCCATAGAGGCTTCATATGAAATTTGATTTCAATCGGCCCATCGGTTTCCGAGGAGAAGCAGTTCGAAAATTTTCACATTTTTCGCCTCGGCGAGGCTATACTAAATGGAATGTAATATTTCGCAAGTTCATTGGTTAGATCTATTTGATATCTATCAGTATGCCGAAAATTGTTTAAATATTCCAAGCGGTTAAGTCACTATCACCAATTTTCACAAACGGGTTACGGACGGACCCAGAGAAGGTCAAGGTCAACCCAGGGTCACCATTTTAGCAATTTATGATGGGCCTACGTCCTAGATGCTATTTATCAAATTTCGTGGAAATCTGCCCAGTGGTTCTGGAGAAGACTATTGATGAAGGGTTTTTACCATATATGGCTTGGCGGCCATTTTGGTCATGTGACCTGGACCCCATGAGCAAATTTTGGTTTCCCTATCCCATAGAGGCTCCATATGAAATTTGACTTAAATCGGCCCAACGGTTTCCAAGGAGAAGCAGTTCAAAAATTTTCACATTTTTTGCCTCGGCGAGGCTATACTAAATGGAATGTAATATTTCGCAAGCTCATTGGTTAGATCTCATTGATATCTATCAGTATGCCAAAAATTGTTTAAATATTCCAAGCGGTTAAGTCACTATCACCAATTTTCACAAACGGGTTACGGACGGACAGACAGACAGACCATATATGGCTTTGCGGCCATTTTGGTCATGTGACCTGGACCCCATGAGCAAATTTTGGTTTCCCCCATCCCATAGAGGCTCTATATGAAATTTGACTTCAATCGGTCCAACGGTTTCCGAGGAGAAGCAGTTCAAAATTTTTCACATTTTTTGCCTCGGCGAGGCTATACTAAATGGAATGTAATATTTCGCAAGTTCATTATTAAGATCTCATTGATATCTATCAGTATGCCAAGCACTGTTTAAATATTCCAAGCGGTTAAGTCACTATCACCATTTTTCACAAACGCGTTACGGACGGACAGACAGACAGACCATATATGGCTTGGCGGCCATTTTGGTCATGTGACCTTGACGCCATGAGCAAATTTTGGTTTCCCCCGTCCCATAGAGGCTTCATATGAAATTTGATTTCAATCGGCCCATCGGTTTCCGAGGAGAAGCAGTTCGAAAATTTTCACATTTTTCGCCTCGGCGAGGCTATACTAAATGGAATGTAATATTTCGCAAGTTCATTGGTTAGATCTATTTGATATCTATCAGTATGCCGAAAATTGTTTAAATATTCCAAGCGGTTAAGTCACTATCACCAATTTTCACAAACGGGTTACGGACGGACCCAGAGAAGGTCAAGGTCAACCCAGGGTCACCATTTTAGCAATTTATGATGGGCCTACGTCCTAGATGCTATTTATCAAATTTCGTGGAAATCTGCCCAGTGGTTCTGGAGAAGACTATTGATGAAGGGTTTTTACCATATATGGCTTGGCGGCCATTTTGGTCATGTGACCTGGACCCCATGAGCAAATTTTGGTTTCCCTATCCCATAGAGGCTCCATATGAAATTTGACTTAAATCGGCCCAACGGTTTCCAAGGAGAAGCAGTTCAAAAATTTTCACATTTTTTGCCTCGGCGAGGCTATACTAAATGGAATGTAATATTTCGCAAGCTCATTGGTTAGATCTCATTGATATCTATCAGTATGCCAAAAATTGTTTAAATATTCCAAGCGGTTAAGTCACTATCACCAATTTTCACAAACGGGTTACGGACGGACAGACAGACAGACCATATATGGCTTTGCGGCCATTTTGGTCATGTGACCTGGACCCCATGAGCAAATTTTGGTTTCCCCCATCCCATAGAGGCTCTATATGAAATTTGACTTCAATCGGTCCAACGGTTTCCGAGGAGAAGCAGTTCAAAATTTTTCACATTTTTTGCCTCGGCGAGGCTATACTAAATGGAATGTAATATTTCGCAAGTTCATTATTAAGATCTCATTGATATCTATCAGTATGCCAAGCACTGTTTAAATATTCCAAGCGGTTAAGTCACTATCACCATTTTTCACAAACGCGTTACGGACGGACAGACAGACAGACCATATATGGCTTGGCGGCCATTTTGGTCATGTGACCTGGACGCCATGAGCAAATTTTGGTTTCCCCCGTCCCATAGAGGCTTCATATGAAATTTGATTTCAATCGGCCCAACGGTTTCCGAGGAGAAGCAGTTCGAAAATTTTCACATTTTTCGCCTCGGCGAGGCTATACTAAATGGAATGTAATATTTCGCAAGTTCATTGGTTAGATCTATTTGATATCTATCAGTATGCCGAAAATTGTTTAAATATTCCAAGCGGTTAAGTCACTATCACCAATTTTCACAAACGGGTTACGGACGGACCCAAAGAAGGTCAAGGTCAACCCAGGGTCACCATTTTAGCAATTTATGATGGGCCTACGTCCTAGATGCTATTTATCAAGTTTCGTGGAAATCTGCCCAGTGGTTCTGGAGAAGACTATTGATGAAGGGTTTTTACCATATATGGCTTGGCGGCCATTTTGGTCATGTGACCTGGACCCCATGAGCAAATTTTGGTTTCCTTATCCCATAGAGGCTCCATATGAAATTTGACTTAAATCGGCCCAACGGTTTCCGAGGAGAAGCAGTTCAAAAATTTTCACATTTTTTGCCTCGGCGAGGCTATACTAAATGGAATGTAATATTTTGCAAGCTCATTGGTTAGATCTCATTGATATCTATCAGTATGCCAAAAATTGTTTATATATTCCAAGCGGTTAAGTCACTATCACCAATTTTCACAAACGGGTTACGGACGGACAGACAGACAGACCATATATGGCTTTGCGGCCATTTTGGTCATGTGACCTGGACCCCATGAGCAAATTTCGGTTTCCCCCATCCTATAGAGGCTCTATATGAAATTTGACTTCAATCGGCCCAACGGTTTCCGAGGAGAAGCAGTTCAAAATTTTTCACATTTTTTGCCTCGGCGAGGCTATACTAAATGGAATGTAATATTTCGCAAGTTCATTTGTAAGATCTCATTGATATCTATCAGTATGCCAAGCACTGTTTAAATAATCCAAGCGGTTAAGTCACTATCACCATTTTTCACAAACGGGTTACGGACGGACAGACAGACAGACCATATATGGCTTGGCGGCCATTTTGGTCATGTGACCTGGACCCCATGAGCAAATTTTGGTTTCCCCCGTCCCATAGAGGCTTCATATGAAATTTGATTTCAATCGGCCCAACGGTTTCCGAGGAGAAGCAGTTCGAAAATTTTCACATTTTTCGCCTCGGCGAGGCTATACTAAATGGAATGTAATATTTCGCAAGTTCATTGGTTAGATCTATTTGATATCTATCAGTATGCCGAAAATTGTTTAAATATTCCAAGCGGTTAAGTCCATATCACCAATTTTCACAAACGGGTTACGGACGGACCCAAAGAAGGTCAAGGTCAACCCAGGGTCACCATTTCAGCAATTTATGATGGTCCTACGTCCTAGATGCTATTTATCAAGTTTCGTGGAAATCTGCCCAGTGGTTCTGGAGAAGACTATTGATGAAGGGTTTTTACCATATATGGCTTGGCGGCCATTTTGGTCATGTGACCTGGACCCCATGAGCAAATTTTGGTTTCCCTATCCCATAGAGGCTCCATATGAAATTTGACTTAAATCGGCCCAACGGTTTCCGAGGAGAAGCAGTTCAAAAATTTTCACATTTTTTGCCTCGGCGAGGCTATACTAAATGGAATGTAATATTTCGCAAGCTCATTGGTTAGATCTCATTGATATCTATCAGTATGCCAAAAATTGTTTAAATATTCCAAGCGGTTAAGTCACTATCACCAATTTTCACAAACGGGTTACGAACGGACAGACAGACAGACCATATATGGCTTTGCGGCCATTTTGGTCATGTGACCTGGACCCCATGAGCAAATTTTGGTTTCCCCCATCCCATAGAGGCTCTATATGAAATTTGACTTCAATCGGTCCAACGGTTTCCGAGGAGAAGCAGTTCAAAATTTTTCACATTTTTTGCCTCGGCGAGGCTATACTAAATGGAATGTAATATTTCGCAAGTTCATTATTAAGATCTCATTGATATCTATCAGTATGCCAAGCACTGTTTAAATAATCCAAGCGGTTAAGTCACTATCACCAATTTTAACAAACGGGTTACGGACGGACAGACAGACCATATATGGCGTGGCGGCCATTTTGGTCATGTGACCTTGACGCCATGAGCAAATTTTGGTTTCCCCCGTCCCATAGAGGCTTCATATGAAATTTGATTTCAATCGGCCCATCGGTTTCCGAGGAGAAGCAGTTCGAAAATTTTCACATTTTTCGCCTCGGCGAGGCTATACTAAATGGAATGTAATATTTCGCAAGTTCATTGGTTAGATCTATTTGATATCTATCAGTATGCCGAAAATTGTTTAAATATTCCAAGCGGTTAAGTCACTATCACCAATTTTCACAAACGGGTTACGGACGGACCCAAAGAAGGTCAAGGTCAACCCAGGGTCACCATTTTAGCAATTTATGATGGGCCTACGTCCTAGATGCTATTTATCAAGTTTCGTGGAAATCTGCCCAGTGGTTCTGGAGAAGACTATTGATGAAGGGTTTTTACCATATATGGCTTGGCGGCCATTTTGGTCATGTGACCTGGACCCCATGAGCAAGTTTTGGTTTCCCTATCCCATAGAGGCTCCATATGAAATTTGACTTAAATCGGCCCAACGGTTTCCAAGGAGAAGCAGTTCAAAAATTTTCACATTTTTTGCCTCGGCGAGGCTATACTAAATGGAATGTAATATTTCGCAAGCTCATTGGTTAGATCTCATTGATATCTATCAGTATGCCAAAAATTGTTTAAATATTCCAAGCGGTTAAGTCACTATCACCATTTTTCACAAACGCGTTACGGACGGACAGACAGACAGACCATATATGGCTTGGCGGCCATTTTGGTCATGTGACCTGGACGCCATGAGCAAATTTTGGTTTCCCCCGTCCCATAGAGGCTTCATATGAAATTTGATTTCAATCGGCCCAACGGTTTCCGAGGAGAAGCAGTTCGAAAATTTTCACATTTTTCGCCTCGGCGAGGCTATACTAAATGGAATGTAATATTTCGCAAGTTCATTGGTTAGATCTATTTGATATCTATCAGTATGCCGAAAATTGTTTAAATATTCCAAGCGGTTAAGTCACTATCACCAATTTTCACAAACGGGTTACGGACGGACCCAAAGAAGGTCAAGGTCAACCCAGGGTCACCATTTTAGCAATTTATGATGGGCCTACGTCCTAGATGCTATTTATCAAGTTTCGTGGAAATCTGCCCAGTGGTTCTGGAGAAGACTATTGATGAAGGGTTTTTACCATATATGGCTTGGCGGCCATTTTGGTCATGTGACCTGGACCCCATGAGCAAATTTTGGTTTCCTTATCCCATAGAGGCTCCATATGAAATTTGACTTAAATCGGCCCAACGGTTTCCGAGGAGAAGCAGTTCAAAAATTTTCACATTTTTTGCCTCGGCGAGGCTATACTAAATGGAATGTAATATTTTGCAAGCTCATTGGTTAGATCTCATTGATATCTATCAGTATGCCAAAAATTGTTTATATATTCCAAGCGGTTAAGTCACTATCACCAATTTTCACAAACGGGTTACGGACGGACAGACAGACAGACCATATATGGCTTTGCGGCCATTTTGGTCATGTGACCTGGACCCCATGAGCAAATTTCGGTTTCCCCCATCCTATAGAGGCTCTATATGAAATTTGACTTCAATCGGCCCAACGGTTTCCGAGGAGAAGCAGTTCAAAATTTTTCACATTTTTTGCCTCGGCGAGGCTATACTAAATGGAATGTAATATTTCGCAAGTTCATTTGTAAGATCTCATTGATATCTATCAGTATGCCAAGCACTGTTTAAATAATCCAAGCGGTTAAGTCACTATCACCATTTTTCACAAACGGGTTACGGACGGACAGACAGACAGACCATATATGGCTTGGCGGCCATTTTGGTCATGTGACCTGGACCCCATGAGCAAATTTTGGTTTCCCCCGTCCCATAGAGGCTTCATATGAAATTTGATTTCAATCGGCCCAACGGTTTCCGAGGAGAAGCAGTTCGAAAATTTTCACATTTTTCGCCTCGGCGAGGCTATACTAAATGGAATGTAATATTTCGCAAGTTCATTGGTTAGATCTATTTGATATCTATCAGTATGCCGAAAATTGTTTAAATATTCCAAGCGGTTAAGTCCATATCACCAATTTTCACAAACGGGTTACGGACGGACCCAAAGAAGGTCAAGGTCAACCCAGGGTCACCATTTCAGCAATTTATGATGGTCCTACGTCCTAGATGCTATTTATCAAGTTTCGTGGAAATCTGCCCAGTGGTTCTGGAGAAGACTATTGATGAAGGGTTTTTACCATATATGGCTTGGCGGCCATTTTGGTCATGTGACCTGGACCCCATGAGCAAATTTTGGTTTCCCTATCCCATAGAGGCTCCATATGAAATTTGACTTAAATCGGCCCAACGGTTTCCGAGGAGAAGCAGTTCAAAAATTTTCACATTTTTTGCCTCGGCGAGGCTATACTAAATGGAATGTAATATTTCGCAAGCTCATTGGTTAGATCTCATTGATATCTATCAGTATGCCAAAAATTGTTTAAATATTCCAAGCGGTTAAGTCACTATCACCAATTTTCACAAACGGGTTACGAACGGACAGACAGACAGACCATATATGGCTTTGCGGCCATTTTGGTCATGTGACCTGGACCCCATGAGCAAATTTTGGTTTCCCCCATCCCATAGAGGCTCTATATGAAATTTGACTTCAATCGGTCCAACGGTTTCCGAGGAGAAGCAGTTCAAAATTTTTCACATTTTTTGCCTCGGCGAGGCTATACTAAATGGAATGTAATATTTCGCAAGTTCATTATTAAGATCTCATTGATATCTATCAGTATGCCAAGCACTGTTTAAATAATCCAAGCGGTTAAGTCACTATCACCAATTTTAACAAACGGGTTACGGACGGACAGACAGACCATATATGGCGTGGCGGCCATTTTGGTCATGTGACCTTGACGCCATGAGCAAATTTTGGTTTCCCCCGTCCCATAGAGGCTTCATATGAAATTTGATTTCAATCGGCCCATCGGTTTCCGAGGAGAAGCAGTTCGAAAATTTTCACATTTTTCGCCTCGGCGAGGCTATACTAAATGGAATGTAATATTTCGCAAGTTCATTGGTTAGATCTATTTGATATCTATCAGTATGCCGAAAATTGTTTAAATATTCCAAGCGGTTAAGTCACTATCACCAATTTTCACAAACGGGTTACGGACGGACCCAAAGAAGGTCAAGGTCAACCCAGGGTCACCATTTTAGCAATTTATGATGGGCCTACGTCCTAGATGCTATTTATCAAGTTTCGTGGAAATCTGCCCAGTGGTTCTGGAGAAGACTATTGATGAAGGGTTTTTACCATATATGGCTTGGCGGCCATTTTGGTCATGTGACCTGGACCCCATGAGCAAGTTTTGGTTTCCCTATCCCATAGAGGCTCCATATGAAATTTGACTTAAATCGGCCCAACGGTTTCCAAGGAGAAGCAGTTCAAAAATTTTCACATTTTTTGCCTCGGCGAGGCTATACTAAATGGAATGTAATATTTCGCAAGCTCATTGGTTAGACCTCATTGATATCTATCAGTATGCCAAAAATTGTTTAAATATTCCAAGCGGTTAAGTCACTATCACCATTTTTCACAAACGGGTTATGGACGGACCCAAAGGAGATCAAGGTCAACCCAGGGTTTCACATTTTTGCCTCGGCGAAGCTATACTAAATAGAATGTAATATTTCGCAAGTTCATTGGTAAGATCTCATTGATATCTATCAGTATGCCAAAAATTGTTCAAATATTCCAAGCGGTTAAGTCACTATCACCAATTTTCACAACAGGTTTACGGACGGACAGACAGACAGACCATATATGGCTTGGCGGCCATTTTGGTCATGTGACCTGGACCCCATGAGCAAATTTTGGTTTCCCCCATCCCATAGAGGCTCCATATGAAATTTGACTTCAATCGTCTCAACGGTTTCCGAGGAGAAGCAGTTAAAAAATTTTCACATTTTTTGCCTCGGCGAGGCTATACTAGATGGAATGTAATATTTCGCAAGCTCATTGGTTAGATCTCATTGATATCTATCAGTATACCAAAATTAATTTAAATATTCCAAGCGGTTAAGTCACTATCACCAATTTTCACAAACGGGTTACGGACGGACCCAAAGAAGGTCAAGGTCAACCCAGGGTCCCCATTTTAGCAATTTATGATGGGCCTACGTCCCAGATGCTATTTATCAAGTTTCGTGGGAATCTGTCCAGTGGTTCTGGAGAAGACTATTTATGAAGGGTTTTTACCGTATATGGCTTGGCGGCCATTTTGGTCATGTGACCTGGACCCCATGAGCAAATTTTGGTTTCCCTATCCCATAGAGGCTCCATATGAATTTGACTTAAAACGGCCCAACGGTTTCCGAGGAGAAGCAGTTCAAAAATTTTCACATTTTTTGCCTCGGCGAGGCTATACTAAATGGAATGTAATATTTCGCAAGCTCATTGGTTAGATCTCTTTGATATCTATCAGTATGCCAAAAATTGTTTAAATATTCCAAGCGGTTAAGTCACTATCACCAATTTTCACAAACGGGTTACGGTGGGACAGACAGACAGACCATATATGGCTTTGCGGCCATTTTGGTCATGTGACCTGGACCCCATGAGCAAATTTTGGTTTCCCCCATCCCATAGAGGCTCCATATGAAATTTGACTTCAATCGTCCCAACGGTTTCCGAGGAGAAGCAGTTCAAAATTTTTCACATTTTTTGCCTCGGCGAGGCTATACTAAATGGAATGTAATATTTCGCAAGTTCATTTGTAAGATCTCATTGATATCTATCAGTATGCCAAGCACTGTTTAAATAATCCAAGGGGTTAAGTCACTATCACAAATTTTCGCAAACGGGTTACGGACGGACAGACAGACAGACCATATATGGCTTTGCGGCCATTTTGGTCATGTGACCTGGACCCCATGAGCAAATTTTGGTTCCCCCCATCCCATAGAGGCTCTATATGAAATTTAACTTCAATCGGCCCAACGGTTTCCGAGGAGAAGCAGTTCGAAAATTTTCACATTTTTCGCCTCGGCGAGGCTATACTAAATGGAATGTAATATTTCGCAAGTTCATTGGTTAGATCTATTTGATATCTATCAGTATGCCGAAAATTGTTTAAATATTCCAAGCGGTTAAGTCACTATCACCAATTTTCACAAACGGGTTACGGACGGACCCAAAGAAGGTCAAGGTCAACCCAGGGTCACCATTTTAGCAATTTATGATGGGCCTACGTCCTAGATGCTATTTTTCAAGTTTCGTGGAAATCTGCCCAGTGGTTCTGGAGAAGACTATTGATGAAGGGTTTTTACCATATATGGCTTGGCGGCCATTTTGGTCATGTGACCTGGACCCCATGAGCAAATTTTGGTTTCCCTATCCCATAGAGGCTCCATATGAAATTTGACTTAAATCGGCCCAACGGTTTCCGAGGAGAAGCAGTTCAAAAATTTTCACATTTTTTGCCTCGGCGAGGCTATACTAAATGGAATGTAATATTTCGCAAGCTCATTGGTTAGATCTCATTGATATCTATCAGTATGCCAAAAATTGTTTAAATATTCCAAGCGGTTAAGTCACTAACACCAATTTTCACAAACGGGTTACGGACGGACAGACAGACAGACCATATATGGCTTTGCGGCCATTTTGGTCATGTGACCTGGACCCCATGAGCAAATTTTGGTTTCCCCCATCCCATAGAGGCTCTATATGAAATTTGACTTCAATCGGCCCAACGGTTTCCGAGGAGAAGCAGTTCAAAAATTTTCACATTTTTTGCCTCGGCGAGGCTATACTAAATGGAATGTAATATTTCGCAAGTTCATTTGTAAGATCTCATTGATATCTATCAGTATGCCAAGCACTGTTTAAATAATCTAAGCGGTTAAGTCACTATCACCATTTTTCACAAATGGGTTACGGACGGACAGACAGACAGACCATATATGGCTTGGCGGCCATTTTGGTCATGTGACCTGGACCCCATGAGCAATTTATGGTTTCCCCCGTCCCATAGAGGCTTCATATGAAATTTGATTTCAATCGGCCCAACGGTTTCCGAGGAGAGGCAGTTCGAAAATTTTCACATTTTTCGCCTCGGCGAGGCTATACTAAATGGAATGTAATATTTCGCAAGTTCATTGGTTAGATCTATTTGATATCTATCAGTATGCCGAAAATTGTTTAAATATTCCAAGCGGTTAAGTCACTATCACCAATTTTCACAAACGGGTTACGGACGGACCCAAAGAAGGTCAAGGTCAACCCAGGGTCACCATTTTAGCAATTTATGATGGGCCTACGTCCTAGATGCTATTTATCAAGTTTCGTGGAAATCTGCCCAGTGGTTCTGGAGAAGACTATTGATGAAGGGTTTTTACCATATATGGCTTGGCGGCCATTTTGGTCATGTGACCTGGACCCGATGAGCAAATTTTGGTTTCCCTATCCCATAGAGGCTCCATATGAATTTGACTTAAATCGGCCCAACGGTTTCCGAGGAGAAGCAGTTCAAAAATTTTCACATTTTTTGCCTCGGCGAGGCTATACTTAATGGAATGTAATATTTCGCAAGCTCATTGGTTAGATCTCTTTGATATCTATCAGTATGCCAAAAATTGTTTAAATATTCCAAGCGGTTAAGTCACTATCACCAATTTTCACAAACGGGTTACGGTGGGACAGACAGACAGACCATATATGGCTTTGCGGCCATTTTGGTCATGTGACCTGGACCCCATGAGCAAATTTTGGTTTCCCCCATCCCATAGAGGCTCCATATGAAATTTGACTTCAATCGTCCCAACGGTTTCCGAGGAGAAGCAGTCCAAAAATTTTCACATTTTTTGCCTCGGCGAGGCTATACTAAATGGAATGTAATATTTCGCAAGCTCATTGGTTAGATCTCATTGATATCTATCAGTATGCCAAAAATTGTTTAAATATTCCAAGCGGTTAAGTCACTAACACCAATTTTCACAAACGGGTTACGGACGGACAGACAGACAGACCATATATGGCTTTGCGGCCATTTTGGTCATGTGACCTGGACCCCATGAGCAAATTTTGGTTTCCCCCATCCCATAGAGGCTCTATATGAAATTTGACTTCAATCGGCCTAACGGTTTCCGAGGAGAAGCAGTTCAAAAATTTTCACATTTTTTGCCTCGGCGAGGCTATACTAAATGGAATGTAATATTTCGCAAGTTCATTTGTAAGATCTCATTGATATCTATCAGTATGCCAAGCACTGTTTAAATAATCCAAGCGGTTAAGTCACTATCACCATTTTTCACAAATGGGTTACGGACGGACAGACAGACAGACCATATATGGCTTGGCGGCCATTTTGGTCATGTGACCTGGACCCCATGAGCAAATTTTGGTTTCCCCCGTCCCATAGAGGCTTCATATGAAATTTGATTTCAATCGGCCCAACGGTTTCCGAGGAGAAGCAGTTCGAAAATTTTCACATTTTTCGCCTCGGCGAGGCTATACTAAATGGAATGTAATATTTCGCAAGTTCATTGGTTAGATCTATTTGATATCTATCAGTATGCCGAAAATTGTTTAAATATTCCAAGCGGTTAAGTCACTATCACCAATTTTCACAAACGGGTTACGGACGGACCCAAAGAAGGTCAAGGTCAACCCAGGGTCACCATTTTAGCAATTTATGATGGGCCTACGTCCTAGATGCTATTTATCAAGTTTCGTGGAAATCTGCCCAGTGGTTCTGGAGAAGACTATTGATGAAGGGTTTTTACCATATATGGCTTGGCGGCCATTTTGGTCATGTGACCTGGACCCCATGAGCAAATTTTGGTTTCCCTATCCCATAGAGGCTCCATATGAAATTTGACTTAAATCGGCCCAACGGTTTCAGAGGAGAAGCAGTTCAAAAATTTTCACATTTTTTGCCTCGGCGAGGCTATACTAAATGGAATGTAATATTTCGCAAGCTCATTGGTTAGATCTCATTGATATCTATCAGTATGCCAAAAATTGTTTAAATATTCCAAGCAGTTAAGTCACTATCACCAATTTTCACAAACGGGTTACGGACGGACAGACAGACAGACCATATATGGCTTTGCGGCCATTTTGGTCATGTGACCTGGACCCCATGAGCACATTTTGGTTTCCCCATCCCATAGAGGCTCTATATGAAATTTGACTTCAATCGGCCCAACGGTTTCCGAGGAGAAGCAGTTCAAAATTTTTCACATTTTTTGCCTCGGCGAGGCTATACTAAATGGAATGTAATATTTCGCAAGTTCATTTGTAAGATCTTATTGATATCTATCAGTATGCCAAGCAGTGTTTAAATAATCCAAGCGGTAAAGTCACTATCACCATTTTTCACAAACGGGTTTCGGACGGACAGACAGACAGACCATATATGGCTTGGCGGCCATTTTGGTCATGTGACCTGGACCCCATGAGCAAATTTTGGTTTCCCCCGGCCCATAGATGCTTCATATGAAATTTGATTTCAATCGGCCCAACGGTTTCCGAGGAGAAGCAGTTCGATTTCCGAGGAGAAGCAGTTCGAAAATTTTCACATTTTTCGCCTCGGCGAGGCTATACTAAATGGAATGTAATATTTCGCAAGTTCATTGGTTAGATCTCAGTGATATCTATGAGTATGCCAAAAATTGTTTAAATATTCCAAGCGGTTAAGTCACTATCACCATTTTTCACAAACGGGTTATGGACGGACCCAAAGGAGATCAAGGTCAACCCAGGGTTTCACATTTTTGCCTCGGCGAAGCTATACTAAATAGAATGTAATATTTCGCAAGTTCATTTGTAAGATCTCATTGATATCTATCAGTATGCCAAAAATTGTTTAAATATTCCAAGCGGTTTAGTCACTATCACCAATTTTCACAACAGGGTTACGGACGGACAGACAGACAGACCATATATGGCTTGGCGGCCATTTTGGTCATGTGACCTGGACCCCATGAGCAAATTTTGGTTTCCCCCATCCCATAGAGGCTCCATATGAAATTTGACTTCAATCGTCCCAACGGTTTCCGAGGAGAAGCAGTTCAAAAATTTTCACATTTTTTGCCTCGGCAAGGCTATACTAAATGGAATGTAATATTTCGCAAGCTCATTGGTTAGATCTCATTGATATCTATCAGTATACCAAAATTTATTTAAATATTCCAAGCGGTTAAGTCACTATCACCAATTTTCACAAACGGGTTACGGACGGACCCAAAGAAGGTCAAGGTCAACCCAGGGTCCCCATTTTAGCAATTTATGATGGGCCTACGTCCCAGATGCTATTTATCAAGTTTCGTGGGAATCTGTCCAGTGGTTCTGGAGAAGACTATTTATGAAGGGTTTTTACCGTATATGGCTTGGCGGCCATTTTGGTCATGTGACCTGGACCCCATGAGCAAATTTTGGTTTCCCTATCCCATGGAGGCTCCATATGAATTTGACTTAAATCGGCCCAACGGTTTCCGAGGAGAAGCAGTTCAAAAATTTTCACATTTTTTGCCTCGGCGAGGCTATACTAAATGGAATGTAATATTTCGCAAGCTCATTGGTTAGATCTCTTTGATATCTATCAGTATGCCAAAAATTGTTTAAATATTCCAAGCGGTTAAGTCACTATCACCAATTTTCACAAACGGGTTACGGTGGGACAGACAGACAGACCATATATGGCTTTGCGGCCATTTTGGTCATGTGACCTGGACCCCATGAGCAAATTTTGGTTTCCCCCATCCCATAGAGGCTCCATATGAAATTTGACTTCAATCGTCCCAACGGTTTCCGAGGAGAAGCAGTCCAAAAATTTTCACAAATTTTTTGCCTCGGCGAGGCTATACTAAATGGAATGTAATATTTCGCAAGTTCATTTGTAAGATCTCATTGATATCTATCAGTATGCCAAAAATTGTTTAAATATTCCAAGCGGTTTAGTCACTATCACCAATTTTCACAAACGGGTTACGGACGGACGGACACACTGACAGACTGACAGAATGACAGAATGACACTTTGATTTTAGGGCACTCCTAGAAATCAGTCGGTTGATTTTTCTGCGGGTCGTGCAATAGCGAATAGAGGATATTTACTTTTTTGAGATGAATACCTATTTCTTCAAGTGTGGGTTTTCACGAGTGCGAAAAATTCTGATGTCACAAGTTCAACATTCGAGATGATATATGTTTGGTATATATCTTAAAGAAAGTAAATTTTCTTTTTATTTTATATGTTACTTTGGCGATGCTCTGTTATTGAACAGCTGTTCCTCCTTTTTATCCCTTGTTCTCAACTCATTTAATTAATTCAATAATACATGAGCACTTATGTAAGATCTTCTATGTATACCCCTGTAAACTCCCATATTCTCACTATAAAGTAGTGTTTACAGGGATTTTCATTTTACGGATTTGTTATCATGATGGTTTAATTGCTCGTTTCTTACCATGTTGTCTTCTATTTTTCAGGGTGGATTTGTATTTGTAATTGGCAAAGTTACTAGGAAACAAACGACTTATGACAGCATTTAACACATCACCCGAGAAATGAACAGTAAAGTCCCATCAACAAGCTGTTGTTATTCGGCTTATCAGAATTGCATGTATTCAGGCGGAAGCCAGCGTTTATGGCAGGGTCAAATTCGTGGCTCCCCACTTGCTTGCTTTCCTTCAAACTTAGCCTTTCTTGAAAAAGGGTCTAGATTTAACCCTGTCCATGCTAAATCCTGATATATTCCTTTTTGAAAACAATAAAGTTCACAAAAACATGCCTCGTATATAATTTTGACCCCTATCGTATGGCGGGGTATAAAAAGTATCATAATTTTTCATGTTGAAATTTTCGTTTTTTCGGCGGTTAAGTTTACAATGTATTTGTATAGGCGTTTTTCGTAATGAGATCCAGATCAGCTGGTTTCTCAGACAATAGTTATGTTTCCTTTATCAAAAGTTTTTGTCCTGCTGAATAAATTAGTTTAATAATATTTTATTGCAAAATTAGCAATATGGGTGAGCAACAAGTTCTCAGAACGTTAGAATGGCCCTTCTCCTAAATAAATTCATTTAGCCATACCCACTTCTCACTTTTAAGCCAATCAGATACCTTGGTGTTATTTATTCCCACAAAGTCACGGACTTAATATCAAACAGTGTTAATACTGATCAGATGGCTTCTTCAAAAGCTTCAGACGCCATCTGATCAGGATCTACACTGTTTGCACAGGAAGTTTTATCATGGTCCAGCAGGACAATTTGTTTCGTTTGTTTGATTTGTGGTTTAACGTCCCCGTCAACACTGTATAGGTCATTTTGGAGACGTTGCTTACAATTTTGTGGGACTTTTACCTGAAATT
The DNA here is from genome assembly GCA_963580285.1 of Lucinisca nassula. Lineage (NCBI taxonomy): Eukaryota > Metazoa > Mollusca > Bivalvia > Lucinida > Lucinidae > Lucinisca > Lucinisca nassula. Next base: position 118,436,644 of record OY757025.1, on the reverse strand, counting down.
GAGATGAAATGACATCTCAAGCCCTGTCTCCCAATGAAACCAATAGGGTTATAAGCCTGGACGATCCGACTCGCACCGCTTTGCCTGAGCAGGCTTAGATCCTCTAAGCGGTTTACCAGTACGCGTGTGCGGTCGGTTTCAGCTCTGCGTGGAAGCATCATGCAGCCCATCTACTTCTTCAAGCCCCGAAGTACAACATCGTGGTTTGCCTATGAATTAAGCTTAAGCTTGATCGGATGCAAATTGTAGGAGAAGTGAGCCGGTCAAGATAAAATTTACGAACAGACAGGACGGGCGGCGGGCGGACGGACCCGGGGACGGACGCCATATCCCGTAACATAATATGTCCCGTTCTTCAAACGGACGTATAAAAAGATATTATCTGGAAATGCATGCAAAACCATAAAATGACAATGGTAAGCCAAAAGAGAAGCACCGCCTTGGAACGGTCAGTCAAATATTAACCTGGGCCTTAAATGCATCTTACATGCCATTTGTTCCACAGTGGTTGACACCTGTACAGTCAAACTTCAATAACTCGAACACCTTCGGGACAATGAAATTTTGTTCCAGATAGAGGTAGTTCAAACTATTAAGGGTTATTCTTACTGTTAGGCCATGAGTCATAATGGGATCGCCTCAGGGTATATTTTAGATTTTATTTTATAAAAATAAATGTATGTTGTGTGTACTCATTAGAATCGCCTCAATGAGGCGATTCTAATGAGTACACACAGAATACATTTCCAAGATAAAATCAAACAAATATCCGTAAACTTACTTAAACACATGGATATCTGGAGCTATAGACACATCTAAAGTCTACGTCACACAAGGTCAAAGGTCATTAGCCTCGTTTTATCTGGTGGGCAAAAAACACTTCCGGTTCCATACTCTACCATTGATGTAGCAAGAATTATTTTCTGTAATAACTATTGTTAAATTCGCTTTCTATCAAAACTGTTTGCCACAAACCATTTTTGACATTAAACTGCTTCTTTTTTGTATAAAATTGGATAGAAAATATACATGCTTTAATCTTATTTCCATTCGTCAAATAAAGCGCATCGACTACGTTTTGGCATGATGCTGGATAGTTTTATAACGCTTTTTAGGCAACAAAATGTGCGATAAAATGTCAGAAGAGACTGGTTCTATATCATTTATTACTTCAAAAACACAAACTGACAAGGATCAGTTAATTTTGTGGAGTAGAAATGAGTTTAATCACACGATAAATAAACAGTCATGTTTTGCCAACCAGATAAAAGAGTACATCTACAGGGGAGGTAATATGCGCATGCGCAGTGAAATGTAAACAATGTCACGTGTCAAAACATTGGATCCGTCTATAGGAACAATTCTCTAGGGACCAAAGATTTGAGGTCGAACTAGACATAGTAAACGAATTATCCGTATTCGAGTTATAGAAGTTTCACTGTAATTTGTTCTGTCCGTGTGAAGTTCTTATCTCATCACTGCAACATCTCCGAGTACATACAAAGCAAATCAAACAAATTCAGTGATTAACCCATTCAGTACCAGAAACCCCTTAAGGGGTACCTTGTCAATCAGTGCAGGCCCAGATCAGACGCCGCAGAACGCGGCGTCTGATCAGGGCCTACACTGTTTGCAAAACGTTAAGCCATTTCCCAAATAAATTTTGGAGAAACCACAGCCTGACATCCACAAAATTTGAAATCGGGCAGGTACTTCATACTCCGTGTCCTGAAATCTCACTTGGGCAACTGTGCATGTAAATCAGTGGTTAAAAAATTGATGCTTGCAAATGTTTCTATCTAAATTTAAAGGTCCAAGATTTCAGGACACGGAGTATGAAGTACATAGTACAAGGGCTTTCATATAAACACCCTAATAGGGATGAGATTCAGGACACGTTACACAGAATGAAATTCAGGCAAACAGAGGTTCCGGGGTGTCCTGGAGTCTCTAATTTCACTGTTAATTGAATTCTACTCATTTTACTTACGTTACTGATCTTCACATCAACACTATAAGTAAAATAAGCAAGTTTACAGTATTCTACTTAGGTTACTCAGTTTACTTACCTGGCACTACAGCAGTATAAGTAATCTAAGTAAACTTAGTAGAGGTCAAAAAATCTATGCCCCTCGATCCAAAAAACATGCTACATAAAATTAAGTGCAAAAAGCTAATTAATTGATAAAATAGAACAATTTTACATAGTTTTAAGAGAAATACTTAAAATTTGCTGACCAGAACACTGAAGCATGATACTATAATACGGAAATGAGCTAAGTAGGATGAGTAACATAAGTAGGCGTATAGCTAACCAAGGATGGTACATGTATCAACCTCACTCTTAAGATAAGCTAAGTAACGTGAGTAATGTAAGTTGACTAATCAAACCAACGAAAGTCAATCTTGATATAACAGGATAAGTACAAGAATAAGCGTAAGTAACCTAAGTAACCTAAGTAAACTAAGTAAACTAAGTAACCTTGCATGTCTTTTATGACAAAAGGTACTACCATACCAACAATGCTAAGAGTAAGCTAAGTAAGATAAGTAACCTAAGTTGAGGTTATATATTTCATCCATGACTATGAGCAGTGTAAGTAGGATAAGTAAGTTAAGTAAGGTAAGTAACATAAGTATTGTAAGTAACTGATAAACCAGTAACATCAGCGACATCAGAGTAAGTTAAGTAAACTAAGTGAAGTAAGTAAGTAAGTATTGTGGTTTCGATCCCAGCACATGAGTAAGCTGAGTAGGGTAAGTAAACTAAGTAACCTGAGTAGAACTCAAAAGTAACATAAGTAAATGTCCTACCAGCTACAACAGCCGTACCAGAGTAAGTTAAGTAAGCTAAGTAAACTAAGTAGGCGTCCTGGTCACTTCGATGTGCAGGGTAAGTAGGATAAGTAAAGTAAGTAACCTAAGTAGACTTATAAGTAACATAAGTAATGTAAGTAACCTCTCCACCAGCTACACCTACCATACCAGAGTAAGTTAAGTAAGCTAAGTAAACTAAGTAGGCATGATGGTCACTCCGAACAGGGTTGAGAAGGGTAACTATGATAAGTAAACATTAGTAACCTAAGTTGAATTCTAAGTAACATAAGTAAGATAAGTAACTACTCCACTAGCTACGTTACCTATGCCAGAGTAAGTTAAGTAAGCTAAGTAAACTAAGTAAACGGCGAAGTCTGTCCTAACGATGATAAGCAGGGTAAGTAGGATAAGTAAACTAAGTAACCTAAGTAGAATTATAAGTAAGGTAAGTAACTACTCCATTAGCCACTCTACCCAGACAAGAGTAAGATAAGTAAGCTAAGTAAACTAAGTAAGCAGCGAAGTTTGTACTGAAGATGATGAGTAGGATAAGTTAACTAAGTACCTGAGTAGAATTCTAAGTAACATAAGTAAGGTAAGTTACTGCTCCACCAGCAACGCTACCAATACCAAAGTAAGTTGAGTAAACTAAGTAAACTAAGTTGGCGACCTTGTCATCCCGAACAATGGTGAGCCGGGTAAGTAGGATAAGTAAACTAAGTACCTAAGTAGAATTCTAAGTAACATAAGTAAGGTAATTTACTGCTCTACTAGCAACGCTACCAATACCAAAGTAAGTTGAGTAAACTAAGTAAACTAAGTTTGCGACCTTGTCATCCCGAACAATGATGAGCCGGGTAAGTAGGATAAGTAAACTAAGTAACCTAAGTAGAATTCTAACTAACGTAAGTAAGGTAAGTAACTGTCCTACTACCTACACCACCCTTACCACAGTAAGTTAAGTAAACTAAGTAAGCGGCAAAGTCTGTCACCGCGAGGATCAGTAGGGTAAGTAGGATAAGTAAACTAAGTAACCTAAGTAGAATTATAAGTAAGGTAAGTAACTACTCCATTAGCCACTCCACCCATACCAGAGTAAGTTAGGTAAGTTAAGTAAGCGGCGAAGTCTGTACTGAAGATGATGAGTAGGGTAAGTAGGATAAGTAAACTAAGTAACCTAAGTAGAATTCTAAGTAACATAAGTAATACTTCACTAGCCACTCTACCCATACCAGAGTAAGTTAAGTAAGCTAAGTAAACTAAGTAAGCAGCGGAGCCAGTACAGAAGAGGATGAGTAGGGTAAGTAGGATAAGTAAACTAAGTAACCTAAGTAGAATTCTAAAGTAACATAAGTAAGGTAAGTAACTACTTCACTAGCCACTCTACCCAGACCAGAGTAAGTTAAGTAAGCTAAGTAAACTAAGTAAGCGGCGACGTATGTCCCATAGAGGATGAGAAGGGTAAGTTGGTTAAGTAAACTAAGTAACCTAAGTAGAATTCTAAGTAACGTAAGTAGGGTAAGTAACTACTCCATTAGCCACTCTACCCATACCCAGGTGAGTTAAGTAAACTAAGTAAGCAGCGAAGCCAGTACAGAAGAGGACGAGTAGGGTAAGTAGGATAATTAAACTAAGTAACCTAAGTAGAATTCTAAGTAACATAAGTAAGGTAAGTAACTACTTCACTAGCCACTCTACCCAAACCAGAGTAAGTTAAGTAAGGTAAGCAAAACTAAGTAAGCGGCGACGTATGTCCCATAGAGGATGAGAAGGGTAAGTTGGTTAAGTAAACTAAGTAACCTAAGTAGATTTCTAAGTAACGTAAGTACGGTAAGTAACTACTCAATTAGCCACTCTACCCATACCCAGGTGAGTTAAGTAAACTAAGTAAGCGGCGAAGTCTCTATTGTAGAGGATGAGTAGGGTAAGTAGGATAAGCAAACTAAGTAACCTGAGTAAAATTCTAAGTAACATGAGTAATGTAAGTTACTGCTCTACCAGCAACGCTACCAATACCAAAGTGAGTTGAGCAAGCTAAGTAAACTAAAATGGCGACCTTGTCAACCCGAACAGTGATAAGCAGGGTAAGTAGGATAAGTAAACTAAGTAACCTAAGTAGAATTCTAAATAACGTAAGTAAGGTAAGTAACTGTCCTACTACCTATACAATCCTTACCACAGTAAGTTAAGTAAGCTAAGTAAACTGAGTAAGCAAAGTAGGCAAAGTCTGCCCCAACGAGGATCAGTAGGGTAAGCAGGATATGTTAACTAAGTAACCTAAGTAGAATTCTAAGTAACATAAGTAACTACTCGACTAGCCACTGTACCCATACCAGAGTAAGTTAAGTAAGCTAAGTAAACTAAGTCAGCAGCGAAGTCTGTACAGAAGAAGATGAGTAGGGAAAGTACGATAAGTAAACTAAGTAACCTGAGTAGAATTCTAAGTAACATAAGTAAGGTAAGTTACTGCTCCACCAGCAACGCTACCAATACCAAAGTAAGTTGAGTAAGCTAAGTAAACTTAGTTGGCGACTTTGTCACTCCGAACAATAATGAGTAGGGTAAGTACGCTAAGTAAACTAAGTAACCTAAGTAGAATTCTAAGTAACGTAGGTATGGTAAGTAACTGTCGTACTACCTATACCGCCCTTACACAGTAAGTTTAGTAGGCTAAGTAAACTAAGTAAGCGGCGTAATATGTACTGAAGAGGATGAGAAGGGTAAGTAGGGTAAGCAAACTAAGTAACCTGAGTAGAATTCTAAGTAGCATAAGTAAGGTAAGTTATTGCTCAACCAGCAACGCTACCAATACCAAAGTAAGTTGAGTAAGCTAAGTAAACTAAGTTTGCGACCTTGTCATTCCGAACAATGATGAGCAGGGTAAGTAGGATAAGTAAACTAAGTAACCTAAGTAGAATTCTAAGAAACGTAAGTAAGGTAAGTGACTGTCCTACTACCTATACCACCCTTTCTACAGTAAGTTAAGTAAGCTAAGTAAACTAAGTAAGCGGCAAAGTCTGTCCCAACGCGGATCAGTAGGGTAAGTAGGATAAGTAAACTAAATAACCTGAGTAGAACTCTAAGTAGCATAAGTAAGGTAAGTTACTGTTATACCAGTAACGCCAACAATACCAAAGTAAGTTGAGTAAGCTTAGTACACTAAGTTGGCGACTTTGTAACTCCGAACAACGTTGAGTAGGGTAAGTAGGATAAGTAACCTAAGTAGAATTCTAAGTAACGTAAGCAAAGATCAGTAACTGTCCTACTGCCTATACCAACCGGACCACAGTAAGTTAAGTAAGCCAAGTAAACTAAGTAAGCGGCGAAGTCTGTCATCCCGTACAATGATGAGCAGGATAAGTAGGATAAGTTAACTCAGTAACCTAAGTAGAATTCTAAGTAACGTAAGTAAGGTAAGAAACTGTCCTGCTACCTATACCACCCTTACCACAGGAAGTTAAGTAAGCTAAGTAAACGAAGTTAGCGGCGAAGTCTGTCCCATAGAGGATGAGTAGGGTAAGTAGGATAAGTAAAATAACTAACCTAAGTAGATTTATAAGTACACTAAGTAAGTTAAGTAACTTCTCTATTAGCCAATCTATCCATACCAGACTAAATTAAGTAAGTTAAGTAAACTACGTAAGCGGCGATGTCTGTGCTGAAGAGGATGAGTAGGGTAAGAGGATGAGTAGGGTAAGTAGGATAAGTCAACTAAGTAACCTGAGTAGAATTCTACGTAACGTAAGTAAGGTAAGTAACTGTCCTTCTACCTAAACTTACCTTAACACGCCAAGTAAACTAAGTAAGCGGCAAAGTCTGTCCCAACAAGGATGAGTAGGGTAAGTAGGATAAGTAAGCTAAGTAACCTAAGTAGAATTCTAAGTAACATAAGTAATTAGCCACTGTACCCATACCAGAGTAAGTTAAGTAAGCTAAGTAAACTAAGTAAGCAGCAAAGTTTGTACTGAAGAGGATGAGTAGGATAAGTAACCTGAGTAGAATTCTACGTAACATAAGTAAGGTACGTTACTGCTCTACCAGCAACGCTACCAAAACCAAAGTAAGTTGAGTAAGCTAAGTAAACTTAGTTGGCGACCTTGTCACTTCGAACAATGATGAGTAGGGTAAGTAGGATAAGTAAACTAAGTACCCTAAGTAGAATTCTAAGTAACCTAAGTAGAATTCTAAGTAACGTAAGTAACTGTCCTACTAGCTATACCACCCTTACCACAGTAAGTTAAGGAAGCTAAGTAAACTAAGTAAGCGGCAAAGTCTGTACTGAAGAGGTTAAGTAGGCTAAGTAGGACAAGTAGGACAAGCAAACTAAGTAACCTGAGTAGAAATCTAAGTGACATAAGTAAAGTAAGTTACTGCGCTAAGAGTGAGTTGAGTAAGATTAGTAAACTAAGTTGGCGACCTGGTCACTCCGAACAATGATGACTGTGGCCAGTAGGATAAGTAAAATAAGTAACCTAAGTAGAATTCTAAGTTACGTAAGTTAGGTAAGTAACTGTCATACTAGCTATACGACCCTTACATTAGTAAGTTAAGTAAGCTAAGTAAACTAAGTAAGCAGCGAAGTTTGTACGGAAGAGGATGATAAGGGTAAGTAGGATAAGTAAACTAAGTAACCTGAGTAGAATTCTAAGTAACGTAAGTAAGGTAAGCTACTGCTCTAAGAGCAACGCTACCAATACCAAGGTAAGTTGAGTAAGCTAAGTAAACTAAGTTGGCGACGTGGTCACTCCGAACAATGATGGCTATGGCCAGTAGGATAAGTAAACTAAGTAACCTAAGTAGAATTCTAAGTAACGTAAGTAAGGTAAGTGACAGTCATACTAGCTATACGACCCTTACATTAGTAAGTTAAGTAAGCTAAGTAAACTAAGTATGCTTCAAAGTACCGAAGAGGGTGATTGGGGTAAGTAGGATAAGTAAACTAAGTAACCTGAGTGGAGTTCTAAGTAACACAATTAAGGTAATTTACTGCTCTACCAGCAACGCCACCAATACCAAAGTAAGTTGAGTAAGCCAAGTAAACTCAGTTGGCGACTTTGTCACTCCGAACAATGATGATTAGGGTAAGTAAGAGTAACCTAGGTAGAATTCTAAGTAACGTAAGTAAGATAAGTAACTGTCCTACTACCTATACCACCCTTACCACAGTAAGTTAAGTAAGCTAAGTAAACTTATTAAGCGGCGAAGTCTGTACTGATGATGATGAGTAGGGTAAGTAGGATAAGCAAACTATGTAACCTGAGTAAAATTCTAAGTAACATAAGTAAGGTAAGTTGCTGCCATAAGTTGAGTAAGCTAAGTAAACAAGTGTTATCTCGAACAACGATGAGCAGGGTAAGTAGGATAAGTAAACTAAGTAACCTAAGTAGAATTCTAAATAACGTAGATAAAGTAAGCAACTACACCATGAGCTACACCAACCATACCACAGTAAGTTAAGTAAGCCAAGTAAACTAAGTCGGCTACCTTGTCATTCCGAAAAATGATGGATAGGATAAGTTAACTAAGTAACGTAAGTAGAATTCTAAATAACATAAGTAAGGTAAGTAACTCCACCACCTTCACTACCCATAACAATGTAAGTTAAGCAAGCTAAGTAAACTAATTAAGCGGCGAAGGTTTTCCAAACGAGGATGAGTAGGATAAGAAAACTAAATAACCTGAGTAGAATTTCAAGTAACATAAGTAAGGTAAGTAACTGCTCTACCAGCAACGGTACCAATACCGAAAGAAGTTGAGTAAGCTATGTTAACTAAGTTGGCGACCGCATTCCGAACAATGGGTAGAGTAAGTTGGATAAGTAAGCTAAGTACATAAGTAGAATACTAAGTAACAATAAGCAAGGTAAGTAACTGTCCTACTAGCTATACCACCCATAGCGCTGTAAGTTAAGTAAGCTAAGTAAACTAAGTCAGTGGCAAAGTATGTCTCAACGAGGATAAGTAAGGTGAGTAGGCAAAGTAAACTAAGTAACCTGGGTAGAATTCTAAGAAACATAAGTAAGGCAAGTAACTGCTCCACCTGCAACGCTACCAATACCAAAGTTAGTCGACTAAGCTTAGTAAACTAACTTGGCGGTCTCGTCACTCCAAACAATGATGAGTAGGGTAAGTAGCAAATTCAGCTTAGTAACCTGAGTAGGTTGCATGTCGTAGGTTGTGAGTAGAGTGAAACCAGCTCAAACAGAGATTACAAGAAGCGCATTGTGTTTCAAGCTTTTCACTTGCATGTAATAGCCGCGTCGGGGCTTGAAGAAATAGATGTGCTGCATGATGCTTCCGACCGCACAAGAGTACTGGTAAACCGCTTAGAGGGCCTAAGCCTGTCAAGGCAAAGCGGTGCGAGTCTGGTTCGTTTACTAACCGGAACGGACCCAATAACCCGAACGGACCTGCAATACCCCCACCCCACGTTCCATTTGCTGTTAAAAATGCTTATGGAAGCTCACCAAAACACCATATATTATTTGTGTATTTGACATATTTTCAAGGAAATTAGCCCATGTTTTTATAGCAGAAAACGGTACCGGTAATAGGTCTCTTCAAAGCTTAATTTATCTAAAGAGATCTGAGAACAGTGCCTAACTATTATGGCACCAGACCAGACAGCTTATGAGCTCTGAGCTAATTCTACAGTTGAATAGTCTATACCATTTTTAAGCTTTTATGCTTAATTTATACGACAATATTATACCTATATATTATGCGATATTTGCTCTATCAATGGTATGAGTTTTTGTTTGTTTGGTTTTGGTTTTACGGCCCTTTCAAGATTATTTCACTCAAATCGAGCCTATCGTTAACCAGGTGGGCGAAGACCGGAGCACCCGGAGAAAAAAACATTAAAACATGTAGGGAGCACGGAAATGGTGCTTTTCCCCGGCATATATATATGAATATGACATGACCGCCCCTGACCCGTCGGGCTTTCCAACACTGAGAAACGGTACACGCTTCATCTCATATTCCTTTGCATACGAGAGAAATACATCAAAACAACATTAAGCTGAACATGTAATGAACACAGAGATAATGAACATAGAGAAAGCACATAATGAGGAACAGTTCAAAACATCATTAAAACATGTAATTAACCCGGAGATAGTCGGTTTTTCGGCATATAAAGGAATATGACATGACCGCCCCTACCCCGCCGGGCATCCCAATAATGAGAAACGGTACACGCTTCTTGTCATATCCCTTCACAAACGGGAGAAATACATCAAAAACAACACTAAACTGAACACGTAATGAACACGGAAATAATGAACATAGAGAATGGTGATAATTGAGAAACTGTTCAAAAGCAACATTAAAACATGTAATGAACACGGAGATTAGGGTTTCCCCCGTATATAAGGGACTATGACATGGCCGCGCCTACCCCGCCGGGCATGCCAACAATGAGAAACGGTACACGCTTCATGTCATATTCTTTCACATACGGGAGAAATACATAAAAAACAACACTAAACTGAACATGTAATGAACACGGAGATAATGAACATTGAGATAGCATTTAATTGAGAAACAGTTCAAAAATCATTAAAACATGTAATGAACACGGAGATAGTGTGTTTCCCCGGTATATAAAGGAATATGGCATGACCGCCCCTACCCCGCCGGGCATCCCAACATTGAGAAATGGTACTCGCTTCATGTCATATTCCTTCACAAACGGGAGAAACACAACAAAAACAACACTAAACTGAACATGTAATGAACACGGAGATTATGAACATAGAGATATGACATAATTTAGAAACTGTTCAAAAACAACATTACAACATGTCATGAACACGGAGATTATGTTTTTCCCCGGCATATAAAGGAATATGACATGACCGCCCCTGACCCGCCGGGCATCCAAATACTGAGAAACGGTACACGCTTCATGTCATATTCCTTTACATTCGAGAGAAATACACCAAAAACAACATTAAGCTGAACATGTAACGAACACAGAGATAATTAACATAGAGATAGCACATAATTGAGGAATAGTTCAAAATCATCATTAAAACATGCAATGAACACGGAGATAGGTATATATGAAGAAACATGACATGACCACCCCTACCCAGCCGGGCATCCCAACAATGAGAAACGGTACACGCTTCATGTCATATTCCCTTCACAAACGGGAGAAATACATCAAAAACAACACTAAACTGAACATGTTATGAACACGGAGATAATGAACATAATGAGAAACAGTTCAAAAACAACACAAACATGTAATGAAAACGGAGGATTTGTGCTTCCCCGGGAATATGACATGATCGCCCCTACCCACCGGGCATCCCAACAATGAGTAACGGTACACGCTTCATGTCATAAACCTTCACATACGGGAGAAATACATCAAAAACAACACTTAACTGAACATGTAATGAACACGGAGAAAATGAACATAGAGGTAGCTTATAATTGTGAAACAGTTCAAAAACATCATTAAACTAGAGAAAGCGACCAGTGGGTCACGTATACCTCCGGCCAGTGCCATACTCTGATATATCTTTTGAGCTTGAATGTAATATGAACTAGAATCGCACAGTCGATGGCACGCCATCGCATATCCCCACGCTTTTTTAAAGATACGCCACTATATAAGTTCTCAATTGCAACTTCCATCCAATCTTAAGATCAAAATTCCGAAAGTGCCATGCACTCCTCAGACCAAACACCCATCAGTTTCCAAAGTTTCATGTTTCTATCTGAAACGGCGTAGGAGGAGTTATCCGGTAATCGTTAAAAAGGGGGTTATGGGGGTGAAAATCGAAGTTTTTGACCTCTGGTGACCTCAAACCTGACCCTAGGGGTCAAATTTTGATTGTTATTTATTCTACTCATTATGCCGTTTGATTTGATATGTCACACGACCAGGTTATGAAAATTTTGATTTTTTACCCCCAGGGCACACCACCCCCTGGCCTGGCCCCTAGGGGTAGGATCAAAATTCCGAAAGTGTCATGCACTCCTCAGACCATAGACCGTTCCCAAAGTTTCATGTTTCTATTTGAAACAGCATAGGAGGAGATATCCGGTAATCGTTAAAAAGGGGGTTATGGGGGTGAAAATCCAAGTTTTTGACCTCTGGTGACCTCAAACCTGACCCTAGGGGTCAAATTTTGATTGTTATGTATTCTACTCATTATGCCGTTTGATTTGATATGTCACACGACCAGGTTCTGAAAACTTGTTTTTTTTTTACCCCGGGGGCACCCCACCCCCTGGCCTGGCCCCTAGGGGTAAGATCAAAATTCCGAAAATGTCATGCACTCCTCAGACCAAAGACCTATCAGTTCCCAAAGTTTCATGTTTCTATCTGAAACGGTGTAGGAGGAGTTATCCGGTAATCGTTAAAAAGGGGGTTATGGGGGGTGAAAATCCAAGTTTTTGACCTCTGGTGACCTCAAACCTGACCCTAGGGGCCAAATTTTGATTGTTATGTATTCTACTCATTATGCCGTTCGATTTGATATGCCACAAGACCAGGTTCTGAAAACATTGATTTTTTACCCCCGGGCACCCCACCCCCTGGCCTGGCCCCTAGGGGTAGGATCGAAATTCCAAAAGTGTCATGCACTCCTCAGACCAAAGACCTATCAGTTCCTAAAGTTTTAAGTTTCTAGCTGTAAAAGTGTGGGAGGAGTTGTCTGGTAAGACGGACGGACGGACGTACGGACGTACGGACGACGGAGACAATTACAATATCCCCACTTTTTCTTTGAAAAGCGTGGGGATAATTAAGATGTCAAGAAGCTATAATAATGTATAAATGTGCTTGTAAAAGCTAAATCAAACATAAAATTTCTAAATGGACCAAGGGAGTGAGGGAATCAAGTTACTGAAGGGTGGGGGTATCATTGAAGCAGCAGGATGGGGGTATGCATCAATGAAATCTTTGGACTGGTATGCAACATCGATGCAAGCATCAATTGAATTTGTCTTAGAGTTTAGAACATCTATAAACTTGGTCATAAAACTTGAACCAAATGTAAAATTTCTAAGTCTATGACCTTGACCTCAAGGTCACTGTGGGGGGGGGGGGGGGGGGGGCATGCATCAATGAAAGTTTTGGACCAGTATGTAACTTCAGTGTAAAAATCAACTAAATCTATCAAAGGGTTCAGAAGATAAAATCTCTTAGATACGTTGACGAAAAACTTTAACAAAAATGTTAACGGACGGACGTCCTCACAGATGGACACTTGTTGGGTACTTCCATGTAAAAAACTACCCAACAAGACACAAAAATACCCCTTAACTTTCCAACAAAGCAATAAATCTTGTTGGCTACTTTTTTCGGACACTAACGGAATAAATGGCAAATACTCAATAACGTCCTACCCAACTAGTGCCCATTGGTGTGCCCGGACAGACGGAAAGACGGACCCACGGACGAAAGGCAGGACGAAAACATTATATCCCCATAGCATACTTCGTATGCCGGTGGCATAAACATGTAATGAACACGGAGACAGTGTGTTTCCCCGGTATATAAAGGAATAAGACAGGACCGCCCCTACCACGCCGGGCATTCCAACATTGAGAAACGGTACACGCTTCATGTCACATTCCTTCACATACGAGAGAAATACATTCCAAACAGCACTAAAACTTGAAATGAACACGGAGATGGTGCGTTTCCCCGGCATAATTGAGAAAAAGTTCAAAAAAAAAAATTAAAACAAGAAATAAACACGGAGATGGTGTGTTTTCCCCCGCATATAAAGGAATACGACATGACTGTCCCTACCCCACCGGGCATGCCAATATTGAGAGACGGTACATGCTCCATGTCGTAACCCGTTACAAACGAGAGAAATACATCAAGCACTAAACTGAACATGTAATGAACACGGAGATAATGAACATAATAGCACATAATTGAGAAACTATTTAAAAACAACATTAAAACAAGTAATGAACACGGAGATGGTGCGTTTCCCAGGCATATAAAGGAATACGACATGACCGCCCCTACCCCGCCGGGCATCCCAACATTGAGAAACGGTACACGCTTCATGTCATATTCATTACATACGAGAGAAATACATCAAAAACAACATTAAGCTGAACATTAAGATAATGAACATACAGACGTGCTCATGTAACAACTATATAAGCATGAATGTGTTTGATGTCCTTCCGTCCCCACCCCCCCCCCCCCCCCCGCCTGCACCCGAGGACTCCGGGCCGTCGCCCCGGAAACGGCCAGTCCACCCAAAGCGGGGAATCATGTCTCCGGGCGCCCCCGCCCGAAGCCCCAAGGGGCACGGAAGGACGAAAGTATGAGGATGGGGCCTACATGTGTGGGTCGAGTGGCGTGGGTCATCAGGGTCGTACTACATCGTTGGATTTTACCCACGCATCAGTATAAGGGTATTGACCTCACAGTCCCAATCTCTCTAAATAGCATTTAGCTGTTTGTGGGAAGAAAAACAAACAAAACTACTGTGGGCTGTATATGGCTTCTGTACAGAGCCCAACCAAACGTTCATACCTACATAGGCTAAGTGGTGCTGGTCAGACTGCTTATCCTGCCTAGGCAGAGTGGTGCGGCTCAGACTGCCCCCTGCTCATTGGGGCTAGAAATAGCTGAGCTGCATGACGCTTCCACGCAGAGCTGAATTCTACCGCATAAGTACTGGCCATCGTTCATGTCATGCATATAAAACCATATTGGTTTCATTTGGCGGCAGGTCTTGAGATGTCATTTCATCTCAATGTCTGGTAAAAGTATAACAGTATTGGAAACAATGTCTCCAAAATGATCCATATAGTGTTGAGAGGGATGTACAACCTTAAAATCAAGCAAACGGACCATGCTGAGTATGCCTCGGTGCTTGAAGAACTAGATGGGCTGCATGATGCTTCAGTGCAGAGCTAAATTGGAGGGCACACGAGTACTGGAAAACTTAGAAGATCTAAGCCTGCCCAGGCAAAACCATGCATTGCGGACTGACCATTGGGCAACAGAGCTTGAGATGTCATTTCATCTCAAAGTCCCACAAAATTGGAAGCACAGTCTCCAACATGATCTATACAGTGTTCTTGGGGTCATTAAACCTCTAATCAAACTGCCCCCAGCTAATAAACCCTTGGCAGACGGGTCAGGCACACTCGCACAAAAGGGAAGCTAGCTCTCCAAAATGGCCTATAAAGGTTGATGGGAATTTCAAATATCAAAACAGCTAAGCAGATACTTTGACATAAACAGCTAGCTCCAGTTAATTTAATATGTATACACCCCAATCTTCAATTGATTTAATTAAAAGGAAGGAACAGTATGTTGAAACTTTACAGATATGGGCCCCTGTGGCCTAGTGGAAAAGAGGTGACCATCTACCAAAATGGCTAAAAAAATCATTCCTCTTAAAAGGTACAAGATGGCCACCAGTGCTAAAAATAGAAAACATCAACACATTGCATAAAACGCCAACTCCTCCTTGATCTTCGGGCATATTTCAGTTAAACTTCACACGAATAAAGCCCTGGGTGGCCCCACCCATCTGTACTTGAAGAAATTCATTGTTTTCACAAAATGGGTATAGCTTACAATTCCTTCAATTATTTTCAATTACTTAGTGCTTCCTCTGCATTGAACTTCTGGTAAATCTTATGGTCCCCGCCAATTGGCGCTGGAAAAATAAATTGGTCTGCACGAGGCCTCCACAAAAAGGTGACACCGACTGAACATTAGTACTGGTAACTGCTTCTAAGCCTGCCCAAGAAAAAGGGTCTGTTTGAACCATTGACCATCCATGCATATAAACCCTACTGGTTTCATTGGGTGGCAGGGCTTGAGATGTCATTTCATCTCAATATTTGGCTGAGTAAAATGTCGTTAGTGAATGGAAGTCAACTGGTTTAAAGCAACATATTTCATTTTATGGTGACACGTTTGCAGAGCAGTAAAACAGAATTTGTGACAGTAAAAGATTTTTCTATCGGTAAACCACCAATTGACTTCCCCAAAGTACATTTTTTAAAATACTTTTTCCCGCAACTCGATCCTAATTATATCTGAAAAATAATGCATCTTTTACTGTTCACAGCACTTGGTAACATCAAGAAGAAATCTGAGTCCAGGTCTTTATCGCCTAATACGTCACTTGAACAACCTGGCAGTCCACAGAGGGCAAAGTCTCCTTGCCCAGCAGAACCAGGAGCTTCTGTACAACCAAACAAGACTTCAACATGCGGAACAAGTGATAAGGAAGGACTTGAGCCTATAGAAGAAACAGCTAGTGGCAACCAGGTTGCTGAGCCTCAGCACCAAGAATGCAACACCACCTCAACACTTGCCAACCCACAGACCAAACCCAAGTCGGCTAACCTTCCTGCTTGGGTTTTTCACAGAACAACTATGCCGACACAAGCAGGGAGTGACCTGATAACAGAAGAATTGAGGTCCAGAGAAGGCCAGTCTGATGACTCCTTCCCAACTGCAGCATATTTATGGACTGCTGCTGCTGGACTTGGGCTAAAGCCTGGTGGGTGTTACTGTTTTAATATTTATTATGAATTTACAGGGCTGTGGGGTTGGGTACAAACAGCCTGCTACAGTGTAATTACTTGTAAAATTATGATGTCATGTTTGGCGAGGTCACCGTGACGATTGCACACAACTAGTGTACATTACACATTTTAATCTGTATACCATGATGTGTAAGATTAGCCTGATTTCTAAGAAGTCATTCAAGAGCAAGGGTCAATCTCTGTATTGAAAGTATGTAAACTGGTAACCACATATGTAAATGTACCAGGTTATACTGAATCAGTCTTATACTTGGATGGGGAAGCTATGTGCATCAGAGCTGAAGCTTTACTAGACTTCCAAACAACGGTTGAAGATGAAGTTAATTTAGTGAATCTTGCTATTAAAACTGTAATCTGGTTATATCTTTACTAATTGTAACATGGTTATGGATTGTAGTTTAAAATAGTCATTCTAATTCTTATTGAAAGGTTATGCTCTTATGTGTTTAAAATTGGCCAGTGTCTCATGCAATCCTAGATACTATATTCCTTAAAAAAGTTTGCTTTGAATCTACGTTGATTGTTTCTAATGAAAATAATACAGTAATACAGTTATTACATATGGATAACACAATGTCTGAGGTGTGTTTTTTGCTAAATTGATTAAAATTTTCGACATGAGCTTATATGATTAATGATCATTCAATTCTTTTCGAATCCGATCCAGATTTTGCATGAAACACTTCCAGCCTCAGTAGCTCGGACAGATGCATGTCTGACTTGTGATCAGGAGGATGCTAGCTTGATACCTGCTGTGGTCGGCAACATTCTTTTGTGGAGACTGATCATGAAATTTTTCTAGTCAGTGCACTGATTCAAGAAGGGCAGTTGTCAGTTTCTGGTGAAAGAAGGTGCACTGTACTGGTTAACCACTGACGTATCACCTTGCCCAGGAAAAGTATTGATAGGTTAACGGACTATCTCAAAAATGACAAACAAACCAGAAGTAACTGTAATTAATTGTTATGAAAATGACCTTAATGGTCTTGACGGAGGGATTTGATACACCTTCAAGGAGGCAGCACTGCTTACCCTAATCCTGCTGAATAAATTAATTTAACCACACACATTTCAGACTATCAACCGATCAAATTGCTTGCCGTTGGGTTTTAATTAGAATTCAAACACTGCATGAAAAACATTGAAGATCCAGATCATACGGCAATTTAACTGGATCTACACTATTTGCGATTGTAGGGCTAAGGATAAAACATCAGTTGTCCCTTGAAATGGAATTTTAATAGGATGTATTTGCCTGAAATTGGTCTCTTGAAAGCAAATGATGGAAACTAAAATCAGTGCAGCCAATATTCAGCATCTAATGAAAACATAAACAAGGAATCGAGTTTTCGCTGTTACATATTTGAAGATTGACCTATATTTCTCCTATGTTGCAGTAACAAAAGATCAGCCAACCAAGTCCAAGTCTACCAAGTCTAGCAAGCCAAAGCGCCACAGAACCACAGTTAATTACAAGGAGCTGACAGGCAAAGAAGAAAAACCAGCTAAGAAGAAAAAGAAACAGAAGGACACCTCAAATTCTGAAGATGACAAAGTCTAGTGCTGTTACCTGTATATTTTACAGGATCCTTGGAAGTCCCAGTCAACTCATGGTTTCTGCCCTTACAATGGAATGGTATGGAACCTGGTTAGAGATTGGGACTTCTATACTCATAAAGTGCTATCTGGTGAAGACAATTTGTCTGCAATAATCCTGTGGTTTAATTCTGGTGCACTTTCTAATGGTGAGCAATCTTCTGAAGGCCATATTGGCTTTTGGTCGGGGGATTTGCCATCTCTTCCGATAGGGAGATAACTTTCGGGACTTCCTGTTTGCTTTTCTATAAGCTCAGTCTTGCTGAAAAATGGGTCTGCTCTTAAAGGAAAGAATTTGCTCCTCGGGAGCTAATTCTTTCCTTTAAGAGTTGACCCCTATTGCCACGGGAAACAAAAATACTTTTGAAGGAGTTGCCTCCCCTGAAGGTGTACCCATTCCCCTTAATAACTGAGTAATAAATGAGGTAGCGCCCAACATAACCTATGTTAAGGCTTGTGCTACCAGCGAAGACTCAGTTCCACCTGCACAGTCATGCAGTCTGATCAGAGCTTTCACTGATAACATGTGCCTTCTACAGCCTGCGGGCTATTCAAAGAGAGATACATGGTATCTCTTAATGAGTAAATGAGCAGACTGATCCGGGCATTTGAAGCTCTCACGTCTTTATGTAGGTTTTGTCATGCACTGGCTCAAATCACAGTCACTTGTAAAGAGCGCATAGCACCAGTGATTTGTCTACTTTCATACTGACCATCAAACTGTGATTTATCACTCAACAATTTGCACACTAGGGCTGATCTTTTCCAATTCTAATGCTAAAAATCAGCAAGGTTTCAAAGTATCAGGACTTTATGGAACGTGGGAAGGTGGTCACTACCAGGTTGTTATGCCAGGGGTATCAAAAAACCAAACTGGTATCAACACTAAAGAAGTTTTATGGGAGGCACCATGATCTTGTGGATCCGTACAATGTGGCCATTTCCAGAATCATTTCTGATATGTTTGCCAATGGAAAGCCATAGGAAGACTTCCAAAATCTCGAACATACCCTTCCCGGCATTTACACCATTTCTTCGTTCGGGTCGATGGGCATGGTGGGCGAAGCTTGCTTACCAAGTAATGCTAACTATCCGCGGACGCCTGATTACACTCTTCTGGAGTCCATGTCTGTTGATCCGAACATTGATATTTGCCATTTTGTCTATGGATTAACGATTTTGGATTAACGCTTTGGTACTACGACCTAAACTACTTTCAGTTGGTTTAAACAAGATTTATTTCAATAAAGAATGATTGTTTGTTTGTCCCCATCAATACTATTTAGGTCATTTTGGAAGCATTGCTTCCAATTTATAGGACTTTTACTCGACATTAAGATGAAAGGACATCTCAGTTCTGCCGCCGAATGAAACCATTAGTGTTCATATGCATTGGACGACTTGCATCACTTAAGTCTTTGCCTGGGCAGGCTTAACGGTTTACCAGTCCTCATGTGTGGTCTGGTTCAGCTCTGCGTGGAAGATTCATGCAGCCCAATCTATTTCTCCAAGGGTGCGCCAGGGCCATGCCCCACCCCTCTACTTTATAATTTTTAGGCGATATATCTCAGAAACCATCCAGATCCCCACCCCAAAACCATGTATATTCTTGTTTCTTATGATAAGACGCATTCAGTGATACCAACCTGGGGCTTCCCTGGGATGTACCTGGGCCTTGCCCCACCCCCACCACCCCATAAACGGCCCAATATCTCAGAAACCGTTCAGATCCCCACCCCTAAACCATATATATTCTTGTAAATTATGTTAAGACGCATTCAGTGATTTCAATCTAGGAGTCACCCGGGATTGCGCCGCGGCCATGCCCCACCCCTCCACTTCATAAAAGGCGGTATATCTCAGAAACCACCCAGAAGCCATATATGAGGACTGTTCAAATATGAATGCAACTAAGCACATAAAAATGATTCCGTGATAGATTTCGATGAAAAATTTATTTTGTCCCCTCAAAGTATTCCCCTTTAACAGATATACAAACGTTCAGTCTTCTGATCGAATCATTGAATGCATTTTGGTAGTCTTTTCGAGGTATACTATGAAGGCACTGGAATTTGCAGAACCCAGGTGTTTGCGCTGTACAAATTTTCTACCAAACAGGTATTTCTTCAGCCGCGGGAACAAAAAAAAGTCACACGGGGCAAGGTCAGGGGAATACGGGGGGTGAGGGAGTTCAACAACCTTTTCCTGCTTCAGATAGTCATGTAGAAAACTGACATTGGCCAAACCAGTTGCGGGTCTTCGTTCTTTGAAATATTTCTTCAATTTTCGAAGAACTTTATTCTTGTAAAACTTTACAGATTTACGGATTTGCCTTTAGACACAGCAACCTGAATAGCAGGGCCCTGATTTGAAAAGAATATGGCATACATTACCTTCTTGACGCTCATGGTCCGCTTTGCAAACCATAGTCTTTTGCAATACTTTGTTGCCCATATTTTGTTCTGGATCTTTCGTTTTGGCTCAAAATAGTGAACCCATGTCTTGTCACCTGTGATGACATTAGCGAAAGACCGTGCATTGTAATTTGGAAACTTTTTAAGCAACTTCTTGGCGCCATCTTGCACAGATCTTTCTCATTTCAAATCCCGTTTCAGAATTGTATGAGCTGCTCCTAATGAGATGCCAACCATACTAGCTATTTGCCTAGTGGTGTACCATGCATCGGTAGCAACTATTTCACTCTAGCAACCATCTTGGCAGATGTTGCTCTTTTCGGCCGACGATCATGTGGTGCATCTTCTGTTGAGCCTAGCCCACAGCTGAATTTCTTACACCAACGAAAAACTGTCGGAAAAGACATTTCATTATGCCCATAAACCGAACATATTTCATCAAAAATGTCTTTGCACCGTATACCAAGAATACAACGATTCTTAATATAGGACCGTATTTCAACGGCATACTCTGACCTTCTTCCAACCATGTTTTGTATTAGTATACAAAAGTAGACAGTGTTTCTCGAACGATATACATGGCTAAAGTGAACAGGTTTGGTATCAATGTATAGGTAAAATGTTTTTCTAAGCTGTGATATTTATTTCCAGGTGATTTTCGCATTAGTGCATGAGAAAACGTTCTACTTGCATTCATATTTGAACAGTCCTCGTATACTCAGGCCAACTTGTTACACAATGGATCAGGTGAGCGATCGAGGGCCATTATGACCCTCATGTTTGATGTTAACCCTTATCTTGCTGTTCACGACAACCCCTATCTTTGCAAACAGGGTAGATCCAGATCAGATGGCTTCTTCTGAAGAAGCCATCTGATCAGGATCTACACTGTTTGGCTTTCAGTGCATGAATTGGCAGCATTAAATTACATCACGTAATTTGATTTGTTGATAGACAGAAATGGGTGTGGCTTAAATGAATATTCAGCAAGATAAGGGTTAAGTGACCATACCATATGAATTTTACACATGCATAGCAGCCCTTTATGGGACATTGGGAAATCAGATGCCACAAAACGCAGCATCTGATCTGATCCCACACAGTTTGCTGAAAATACATACAATTAAGCAAAATTCTCCCCAAACAAAACAAACCTAAAACCATGGACCACTTCCAGACTTACTAGGTGGGAGATTCCATTGTCATATATGGGTTAATTAATTGCTGGAAATCTAATTATAAACATACTACTTAGCCCCACAAGTTTTTATAGTCTCTTGGTACAAGGTATAGTACTGCCTTATCAGTAGTTGACCATGCCTATGTTCATAATTTTATGAAGTCAAACATTTTAAAATGTTAATTTAATGTTTAGATGAACACTCTTAAATAGAAATAAAATATGAAATAATATTTTCTTGTTTATATTTTATTCCCTGTTTTCGCGAGGTGCAAACAGTTGATTTTGCTATTCCAAAGAGGTTACCAATTGTCCTGTGCTCTGCAGACCCAGCTGACAACTACCATGTGACTGCCACCTGCAAACCCCAGGGAAACAAAATTCCGTTGCGCAGATTGTCTCCAGCTGATGGCCATATCACATGGTTATATACTAACAGGGGAGAAAATTCTCGTCTATCGCTCTTTTTAGCTTATAGGATAGGCAGTTGTCCGTCTGCGTCTGCGTCCGTCAACACTTTCAAACGACAACTCCTCTGAAGCCACTGGGCCAATTGGGCCCAAATTTTATCTGTAACATCCTTAGGCTGGGGGATTGAAAGTTTGTGTTTTTTATGAAAATCGGCTCATTAGTTTGGTTGCTATGGCAACTTAGAGTTTCCTTAGACTTATAATGGAGAAAATTGAAAAATGGCAATTACTGCCAAGCCTCTGCAGATATTCTGACAAAACTTTCATGGAAATGTTCCTTAGGCAATCTTCTATCTGCCATATGATTTTAGGCCTACTGCTCATTTTTATTGGTTGCCATGGAAACCAAAATGCAAAAAAATAGAAAAAAATACTTAAAAAATCATCTCCTCAGAAACCATATGCTCTAGGAGGCAGAGACTTTATGAAAATATTCACCATATTTGCCTTTACAGGTTCTGTGTTTTTTTTATGAAATTTGGCCTTTTAGTTTTGTTGCTATGGCAACTTAGAGTGCCACCAGCTTGGCATTCGGTTTTGTATTGTATGAATTTGTTGCAATACATTACATCAAGTAATTTAATTGGTTGATAGACCGAAATGGGTGTTGCTTGTTTTGTTTGTTTTTGTTTGATCTGAGGTTAAACGTCCCCGTCAACACTGTAAAGGTCATTTTGGAGACGTTGCTTCCAATTTTGTGGGACTTTTACCCGAAAATGACATCTCAAGCCCTGCTGCCCAATGAAACCAATAAGGTTTATTAGCATGGGCGGTCCGCCTCGCGCCGACGCTCTTGGACAGGCTTAGATCCTGTAAATGTGCAGGCCAGAATCAGCTCTGCGTGGAAGCATCATGCAGCCCATATATTTCTTCAAGCCTCTATAGGCGGGAGCCAGGGTGTGGCTTGAATGTGCTAACTTTGCCGCTTACTTAGTTTACTTAGCTTCCTTAACTTACTGTGGTAAGGGTGGTATAGCTAGTAGACAGTTACTTACGTTACTTAGAATTCTACATAGGTTACTTAGAATTCTACTTAGGTTACTTAGTTTACTTATCCTACTTACCCTACTCATCATTGTTGGACGTGACAAGGTCGCCAACTTAGTTTACTTAGCTTACTCAACTTACTTAGGTATAGGTAGCGTTGCTGGTAGAGCAGTAACTTACCTTACTTATGTTACTTAGAATTCTACTCAGGTTACTCAGTTTACTTATCCTACTTACCCTACTCATCCTCTTCAGTACAGACTTCGCGGCTTTCTTAGTTTACTTAATTTACTTAACTTACTCTGGTATGGGTAGAGTGGCTAATGGAGTGGTTACTTACGTTACTTAGAAATCTACTTACGTTACTTAGTTTACTTATCCTACTTACTCTACTCATCCTCTATGGGACAGACTTCGCCGCTTACTTAGTTTACTTAGCTTACTTACATTACTGTGATAAGGGTGTTAGCTGGTAGGACAGTTACTTACCTTACTTATGTTACTTAGAATTCTACTCAGGTTACTTAGTTTGCTTATCCTACTTACCCTACACATCCTGTACAATACAGACTTCGTCGCTTACTTAGTTTACTTAACTTACTCTGGTATGGGTAGAGTGGCTAATGGAGTAGTTACTACCCTTACTTACGTTACTTAGAATTCTACTTAGGTTACTTAGTTTAATTAACCTACTTACCCTACTCAACCTCTATGGGGCATACTTCGCCGTTTACTTAGTTTACTTAGCTTACTTAACTTACTCTGGTCTGGGTAGAGTGGCTAGTGGAGTAGTTACTTACCTTACTTATGTTACTTAGAATTCTACTCAGGTTACTTATTTTACTTATCCTACTTACCCTGCTCATCCTCTTCGGTACAGACTTCGCTGCTTAATTAGCTTACTTAGCTTACTTAACTTACTCTGGTATGGGTACAGTGGCTAGTGGAGAAGTTAAACTTATGTTACTTAGAATTCTAATTAGGTGACTTAGTTTACTTATCCTATGTACCCTACTGATCCTCATTGGGACAGACTTTGCCGCTTTCTTAGTTTACTTAACTTATTGTGGTAAGGGTGGAAAAGGTTGTAGGACTGTTACTTATCTAACATACGTTACTTAGAATTCTACTTAGGTTTCTTAGTTTACTTATCCTACTTACCCGGCTCATCATTGTTCGGGACGACAAGGTCGCCAACTTAGTTTACTTAGTTACTCAACTTACTTTGGTATTGGTAGCGTTGCTTGTTGAGCAGTAACTGACCTTTTTTATGTTACTTAGAATTCTACTTAGGTTACTTAGTTTACTTATCCTACTTACCCTACTCTTCCTCTCCAGTACAGACTTCGCCACTTACATAGTACTTATCGCACTTGACTTACTCTGGTATGGGTAGAGTGGCTAATGGAGTAGTTACTTACCTTACTTATGTTATTTAGAAATCTTCTCAGGTTACTTAGTTTACTAATCCTCGTTGGTACAGACTTGGCCGCTAACTTAGCTTACTTAACTTACACTGGTCTGGGTAGAGTGGATAGTGGAGTAGTTAATTACCTTACTTATGGTACTTAGAATTCTACTTAGTTTACTTATCCTACTTACACTACTCATCCTCTTCGGTACAGACTTCGCTGCTTACTTAGCTTCCTTAACTTACTCTAGTATGGGAAGAGTGGCTAATGGAGTAGTTACTTACCTTACTTTTAATTTTACTTTGGTTACTTAGTTTACTTATCCTACCTACCTTGCTGATCCTCGTTGGGACAGACTTTGCCGCTTACTTAGTTTACTTAACTCACTGTGGTAAGGGTGGTATAGGTAGTAGGACAGTTACTTATCTAACTTACGTTACTTAGAATTCTACTTAGGTTACTTAGTTTACTTATCCTACTCACCCTACTCATCCTCTACAATACAGACTTCGCAGCTTACTTAGTTTACTTACTTAACTTACTCTGGTATGGGTAGAGTGGCTAATGGAGTAGTTACTTACCTTACTTATGTTACTTAGAATTCTACTTAGGTTACTTAGTTTACTTACCCTACTCATCCTCTATGGGACAGACTTCGCCGCTTACTTAGTTTATTTTGCTTACTTAACTAAAACTCTGGTATGGGTAGAGTGGCGAATGGAGTAGTTACTTACCATACCTATGTTACTTACAATTCTACTTAGGATACTTAGCTTACTTATCCTTCTTAACCTCCTGATCCTCGTTGGGACAGACTTTGCCGCTTACTTAGTTTAGTAACTTAGTTTACTTATTTTACTTAACTTACTCTGGTCTGGGCAGAGTGGCTAGTGGAGTAGTTACTTACCTTACTTACTGTGATAAGGTCGTTACTTAGAATTCTACTCAGGTTACTTAGTTTACTTATCCTTCTTACCCTACTCATCCTCTTCGGTACAGACTTTGCTACTTACTTAGTTTACTTGGCTTTCTTAAGTTACTATGGTATGGTATAGTGGAGTAGTTACTTACCCCACTTAGAATTCTACTTACGTTACTTAGTTTACTTATCCTACTTACCCTACTGATCCGCGCCTGGACAGACTATGCCGCTTACTTAGTTTACTTAGCTTACTTAACTTACTGTGGTAAGGGTGGTATAGCTAGTATGACAGTTACTTACCTTACGTTACCTAGAATTCTACTTAGGTTACTTAGTTAACTTATCCTACTTACCCTACTCATCACTGTTCGGGGTGACAAGGTCGCCAACTAAGTTTACTTAGCTTACTCAACTTACTTTGGTATTGGTAGCGTTCCTGGAAGAGCAGTAACTTACCTTACTTATGTTACTTAGAATTCTACTCAGGTTACTTAAATAACTTATCCTACTTACCCTTCTCATCCTCTTCAGTACAGACTTCGCCGCTTACTTAGTTTACTTAACTTACTCCGGTACGGCTAGAGCGGCTAATGGAGTAGTTACTTACCTTACTTATGTTACTTAGAATTCTACTTAGTTTACTTATCCTACTTACCCTACTCATCCTCTTCAGTACAGACAACGCCGTTAACTTAGTTTACTTAGCTTACTTAACCTACTGTGATAAGGGTGGTATAGCTAGTATGACAGTTACTTACCTTACTTACGTTACTTAGAATTCTACTTAGGTTACTTATCCTACTGACCATAGTCTACATTGTTCGGAGTGACAAGGTTGCCAACTTAGTTTACTTAGCTTACTCAACTTACTTTGGAATTGGTAGCTTTGCTGGTAGAGCAGTAACTTACCTTACTTAAGATGCCTAGAATTCTACTCGGGTTACTTAGTTTACTTATCCTACTTACCCTACTCATCCTCTCCAGTACAGACTTCGCCGCGTACTTAGTTTACTTAAATTACTCTGGTATGGGTAGAGCGACTAATGGAGTAGTTACTTACCTTACTTATGTTACTTAGAATTCTACTCAGTTTACTTAGTTTACTTATCCTACTTACTCTACTCATCCTCATCGGAACAGACTTCGCCGTTTACTTAGTTTACTTAGCTTACTTAACTTACTGTGGTAAGGG
Source organism: Lucinisca nassula (assembly GCA_963580285.1). Classification (NCBI taxonomy): domain Eukaryota; kingdom Metazoa; phylum Mollusca; class Bivalvia; order Lucinida; family Lucinidae; genus Lucinisca; species Lucinisca nassula. The sequence continues at coordinate 118,410,089 of OY757025.1, read as the reverse complement.
TGGTATAGCTAGTATGACAGTTACTTACCTAACTAACGTTACTTAGAATTCTACTTAGGTTACTTAGTTTACTTATCCTACTGGCCATAGTCTACATTGTTCGCCAACTTAGTTTACTTAGCTTACTCAACTTACCTTGGTATTGGTAGCTTTGCTGGTAGAGCAGTAACTTACCTTACTTATGGTACTTAGAATTCTACTCAGGTTACTTAGTTTACTTATCCTACTTACCCTACTCATCCTCGATGGGACAAACTTCGCCGATTACTTAGTTTACTTAGCTTACTTAACTTACTCTGGTATGGGTAGCGTAGCTGTTGGAGTAGTTACTTACCTTACTTATGTTGCTTAGAATTCAACTTAGGTTACTTAGTTTAGTTATCCTACTTACCCTACTCAACCCAGTTCGGAGTGACCATCGTGCCTACTTAGTTTACTTAGCTTACTTTACTTACTCTGGTATGGTTGTTGTAGCTGGTGAGAGGTTACTTACATTACTTATGTTACTTATAAGTCTACTTAGGTTACTTACTTTACTTATCCTACTTACTCTGCGCATCCTTTTACGAAGTGACCAGGACGCCTACTTAGTTTACTTAGCTAACTTAACTTACTCTGGTATGGCTGTTGTAGCTGGTAGGACATTTACTTATGTTACTTAGAATTCTACTCAGGTTACTTAGTTTACTTATCCTACTTACCCTACTCATCCTCGATGGGACAGACTTCGCCGATTACTTAGTTTACTTAGCTTACTTAACTTACTCTGGTATGGGTAGCGTAGCTGGTGGAGTAGTTACTTACCTTACTTATGTTGCTTAGAATTCAACTTAACTTCCTTTACTTACTCTGGTATGGTTGTTGTAGCTAGTGGAGAGGTTACTTACATTACTTATGTTACTTATAAGTCTACTTAGGTTACTTACTTTACTTATCCTACTTACTCTGCGCATCCTTTTACGAAGTGACCAGGACGCCTACTTAGTTTACTTAGCTAACTTAACTTACTCTGGTATGACTGTTGTAGCTGGTAGGACATTTACTTATGTTACTTAGAGTTCTACTCAGGTTACTTAGTTTACTTACCCTACTCAGCTTACCCATGTGCTGAGATCGAAACCACAATGCTTACTTACTTACTTCACTTAGTTTACTTAACTTACTCTGATGTCGCTGATGTTACTGGTATATCAGTTACTTACAATACTTATGTTACTTACCTTACTTAACTTACTTATCCTACTTACACTGCTCATAGTCATGGATGAAATATATAACCTCAACTTAGGTTACTTATCTTACTTAGCTTACTCTTAGCATTGTTGGTATGGTAGTAGCTATTGTCATAAAAGACATGCAAGGTTACTTAGTTTACTTAGGTTACTTAGGTTACTTACGCTTATTCTCGTACTTATCCTGTTATATCAAGATTGACTTTCGTTGGTTTGATTAGTCAACTTACATTACTTACGTTACTTAGCTTATCTAAAGAGTGAGGCTGATACATGTACCATCCTTGGTTAGCTATACGCCTACTTATGTTACTCATCCTACTTAGCTCATTTCCTTATTATAGTATCATGCTTCAGTATTCTGGTCAGCAAAGTTTAGTTATTTATGTTTAAACTATGTAAAATTGTTCTTTCTATATCAATTAATTAGCTTATTGCACTTAATTTTATGCAGCATGTTTTGGATCGAGGGGCATAGATTTTTTGACATCTACTTGTCTACTTAGATTACTTATACTGCTGTAGTGCCAGGTAAGTAAACTGAGTAACCTAAGTAGAATACTGTAAACTTGCTTATTTTACTTATAGTGTTGATGTGAAGATCAGTAACGTAAGTAAAATGAGTAGAAATCAATTAACAGCGAAATCATAGACTCCATGACACCAGGTCAGCCTCAGCTCAGCTTACTTTACTTATCTGACAATGATGACTGATAAGTAATCTAAGTAAAGTAAGTAAATACCGCAAGACTGCTTATTTCGCTCATTTCTGGACGAAAATTTGATAAGTTGTGTAAGTAAACGACACAGAAGGCATGGGTAGCGCTTTCAGATGAATTTCAGGACTCGGAGTATGAAGTATAAGCCTGAAATCGACTCATGCCATATATAAGGAGGAAGATTCAATTTGGTACAAACAGGAGTAAACAAAAAGAAGTAACTGAAATGCTGAAGCAAAAGAAAGCCAACAGTTGGACTCCTGTGGGCCCGGCCAGATACAGAAAATTGGGCACCAGCCGACCATGTTAAAATCTTAAGGCCGTCATATATAGAGATCGAGTCCCGATCTGTCGGCCTGCAATTAAAGACGGAAGCAAAGTTGTCAACCGTGATTGAGTTAAAAACCATATATCCAGTCTGTCGTGTTACATTTATGTTGTGCCCAATTTATATTATAACTAGTGCTGGTGTTTATAAACCACTACGGCCCAACATACTTTCCCCTAATACTTTTGACCCGATCGTTAATCAGAGGTGTGACAATCCGTTGCAGAACTTGGCGTCCCACATATGGTCCTAGAAGCAGTGAAGCCCAATAATTAAGAGTCAGCGCACTGACCTATTAGACCACAAAGGCCCGTTACCTAATTGTTTTTAGATATCTTACTTAATGCTGAAATTTACAATGGGCCATTAATCAAGAAAAAAAAGTTTTTTAAATAAGGTTAATCAGGTCAACTTATCATCGTCCCTTATCAGCCTATCAATTTTCAAGGCTATAATCTAAACGGTTGTTGAGATACCTTGCAAACAAGCAGGCCATAACTCCCGTAATCAAAGCACTGATAGTGCTGATGGGGCGATGGTTTGTAATCTTTGGATAGTGTTAGGCAAAATTTGCATCTGGCTGATAGTTTTAAAAACCCAGGCTTAAATATTGGGGAGAACTGATAAGGCCTAATTTGACGAAACTAGCTAATCTGACTAAGAAAATTTGTACATTTGACGGTTTTCTTATCTTTGATCCAAAGCAGAAATCTTAACAGAAGACATTAACTACAGCTGGTACTGAGGGACTGTTTGGTCGCCAAAATTGTTTTCATTGTTGGTGTGGTTGTTATTAATTTCGATGTTAGAAAAAAATATATATTTCTTTTTCATATCTTGCAAGTATTAAAGCTCTACCAAAATAACTTATTTATTGATAATGACATTCTTAACCAGAGCGATTATAATACTTTTAACCCATTTTGTACTGAATGGAATCTGCCCCAAAAAGCAGATAATTTAGAGTTTTGGTTCTTGTGTTCAGCATATCATATCATGATGATAAACATATGCATAAATTTCAAGAAAAAATCTCAAACAATTCTCAAGTTACAGTTCAGAAACAAATTTATAACGGAAACCAATTTTTTCAATATTCAAAAGGCCAAAAACTCCGGAAATAGGTTAGCCAGAGTTGCGTATCTTTCTTTTTTTGCATCTCGTTTTATGATGATTTACGTTTGAGCCAGCCCATGACAAATCTACAATAAGACATGTGCGCCCATCGAAGACTCAGATCAGCCTGCGCATCCATATAGTCTAACCTGAGACTTCTCTTGCATGAAGGAGCATTGGGCCCTTAGCTATACTTAGAGCGCACAACGAAGACCCTGATCAGACTGCACGGGTGCGCAGGCTGATCTGAGTCTTCGTTGGGCGCACATGTTTTATTGTAGGTTTTGTCATGCGCTGGCTCATTTGTATGAAGGGAAGACAATGATCATCTGGAATGGTTTCCAACTCTCGGTGCGGACACAAGTTCAATTGTAAAAAATTGCTTTTTTCAATATTTACTATGTTCAAAGGGTCATAACTCCAAATGTAGGTTAGCCAGAATTACGGTTCTTGTGATCTGCGAGTAGCCTCATTGTGCTTTAAATTTATGAGACATTTCATGAAAATATCTCAAACAGTTTGCAACTTACAGAGCGATCACGAGTACACAGTAGAAATGGTTATATTCAATGTTCAAAGGAAAATATAACTCCACAAGTAGGCAAACAAGAGTTATGTATTATATATGCTCTGCAGATCATCTTATGATGACTTACATTTGTGTGAAGTTTCATCAAAATATCTGGGACGGTTTCCAACTTACAGAGTAGACATAGACACGTATACATGGCAGAAATGGCTATATTCAATTTTCAAAGAGCAATACAAAAGAACCGCATTGTAACGGCAGTATTTATGGAACAGTATTAAGGTAAAAACTCAATTATGCAATGTGCAATTACAAAATGAATTGTTGAAACCGCACTTTGCATTATGAACCTTTCCATATCTTACTACTTTATTCGAATATGCAACATGCACATTCTAATTTGAGACCTTTGTATTTAAATATGGCATTTGGACGTCCTATTTTGCAATATTCAGTTTCGATTCTGCTGTGGTTAGACGGGGTACCAGTCATTGAGGTGACGGTAACGTTCGGTAATGTCCGTGGATTTGCCGTATTTTTTTTCCGATGACAAGCGTCCGTTTGAGAAGATCGCATTCGCTTTTCCAGGGGCCAAATTCAAGCCAGCAGCGATAAATTTTATCCAGCTATATAATAATTCGGATATTTACAATAATGTGTACGTTTGCATCTTTAAAATAAATTTTACAGCGGGGTTCCTTATTTATATATTTATGAGAAACAGGATTTTTATTTAAAAGTTAATACTTGTTTGACGAAGGGGAAAATACTCTATCGTTGAATATTTACTAAAATAAATTACCATTAGGGATTAGTTTGTGCCGAATCCATGGATTTGAAATGAGCATAGATTGTTAAAATTGATTAATTCATACAATTTTCATAAATCTGATCCTTCTGAGGTGTTACTTATAAAGATATTAGTTACTAATTGCAACCTCACTCAAAACTCAAATGTTTGGATATTATAGAAGTATGTATAGAATAGACTAAAGTAGAATAGTGCCAGCATGGATTCGTTCCCTGGGACCCCACCAGCCGAGGACCCGTTACACAGGGAAACGGGAAATCAATCAGAATAGCATAAAGTGTATGTCCAATCATGGGCCACAATTTATAATACTAAAGCAACAACTCAAATTAAACTCTGTAAATACTGTAAAACAACTAAGGCTTGATTCTGATTAAATAAGGCACAAGTTAAGTACAGCATCCCACCATCGGGATGCGGTCAGGCAAACAATGATAACCACGCCCAGTAATAACACAATGTGGCAACTAATCAGGACCATCACTGTTCGCCTGACAAGCAAATCTACTGCCACAGGTGTCAGTCACGCCCCCTAGACCCCACATACATTCCTCCAGTCTCCAACATACATCTTCCCTCGATTCAAGTTGTTGGAAGGGAAGGAAAGAAAAAAAAAAAAAAAACCTCCACTTCTACCCCAACCATTCCCGGACAAATTCCACCCCAACACCAGCAAGGCATCACACACACACACACACACACACACACACACACACACACACACACACACACACACACACACACACACAAAAATGCAGGCCGACCGAGCCCCACAGTGAGGCATAATTGCATCCCCACGCCCAACCCAATTAAGGCACGGAACTAACGTTCATCGCCGAAACTAGACCAGTGCAGGGGGGGGGGGGGTGGCAAACAACATCCCACCCCCCCACCCCCCAAAAAAAAGAAAAGCAGGCTGACCGAGCCCCACAGTGAGGCACAATTGCATCCCCACGCCCAACCCAATTAAGGCACTGAACAAACGTTCATCGCCGAAACTGGACCATTGCAGGGGGGCCATTTAACATCCCAACCCAGGGCTCAACCAGCCCTCCCATGACGGAGGTCCGCCCAAGCATCACCCATGCCCGTGTACAAACAGAATCCATCTAAACAAGGATGGGACAGTCATTCTCATCCCGAACAAATCACCTCACCCGAAGCCCATTACCAGAATATACCTGTCCCCAAGTCTCATATATGTCCCAAATGAAACATATAATGGTATATGTAGGACCCAAGGCATGCAACTAACACCTGTACCTACCTCCAAACCGCTTTCTAACTAGAGTATTCAGATTGGAGTAGAAAGCTGTCCTCCAGGAATATATGAAAAGTTGGAGGAAATTACTCCAAATTTTGAGTTAACGAGAACTCTACTATACTAAGCGGTAAATTGATAAAATGCAGCATTTGATACATATTTGTCTTCATGGACAGTATGAGAATTCACTTCCTTGACAATGCCAGAGTAAAACGCTTACAATAACAATTATATACGGACTGAGAGAACATTCTTATCACATCCGCACTTTCATTACTGAAAAGCCATACAAATTTCTGGTGACTTGTTAACCCTTGGAAGTTTTTGAACATTTTACTTATATTGCTGAAAAGAACATTTCTTTCATATGAAAAACCCGTGCACTCAGTAATGAAATGCATTTCATCTTCAACCTTTCCAGCATTACATATTTGACAGAATCTTAATTCTGCTGGAACTTTCTTGTATCGTCCAATCTCAATTTCTAACTTATGACAACTTATCCGTAATTTTGTAAAACATTTTCTTACTCCCTGATCTCGTATGTATTTAATGTAGGGTTCTCTACAAAGTCTATGTTTGAATAATGAATATGTACGTAGCTTGCCAATGTTGCCATTCCTACTTTCTGACAAAGATTCTGACCAATCTGCTTTATATTTTGATATTAACTTTGACCTGACAATATTTACAACATTAACACTGAAAAAATGTTTTGGCTGCACATTTAGATATCTTAATATGAAATATATACCAGATATCCAGCTCTTTTTCTTATTTTCATATAAATGACAACTTTCTTTTAGAGCTCTTTTAAGCAGATTAGTAGAATCTTCTGAATACAGACGTTGAAAATATTTAATAGTATTGCAAATTACCTCAATAGCAATAGGAAATCTGCCTAATTCACCCATAACAGCAGCATTGGTGGCTTTCTTATTAACGCCCAATACATACTTCAAAAGTCTAACATGCAATTTTTCACACGGCATATCAGATAACGCTTTAAATAGATTAAAAGAGTCTTTTTTTCACAATGGCTGCTGTTGAATTAATTGTTCCCCATATTTTACTATCTGTCCGCTCAGGGAGTAGCCGTGCTATGGTCTCCTTATTCGCGGGCATGGATTCGTTCCCTGGGACCTTACCAGCTGACCATACGGGGAAACTGGTAAACAACAGCCAGTGCCTCAATTCCCATTGTTACTCTGATGTAAATACTTCAACGTCACTAATATGAACATTACTTACTCATTCTCAGCCCCGACCCACAACCATAGAAACGCACCTGTGGTCACAATGACAGCTGTCCTATTCATAAGTCCGTCTGTCGTCATAAGTTAGACTTGGGCATGATGGCTTTCATCCAACAGAATCACAACGCAAAAATATTAGCTGGTCGTCTGTCAGTTCGTCCGTCCGTCTGCCTTCAGGCAGCAAAACCTTGCTGAGCTAGTGTCGCGACTGTCTTAACCAGCCTACTACATATTTCTTCAAGTTCTACATTTAACGATTTGGCAAATGGAGTAGCTGAATCCAAACCATTTTGTACTTACATGTTTTTCCATGTATTAGGTCTACGCCAAAGTTTTTTTTTTTTTTTTTTTTTTTCTTGTTTTATTACAGTTAGACCGCGTACAGCGTACATAGGTTTATTTATTTATTTATTCACTTATTATTCAAGTGTACAGAATCTAGAAAAAAATGTTTTTGATGCATTAGATTTGTACATTTTACCGCCGAAAAATACAACAACAAAAATTGTAAGATGAAAAGTCGTGATGATATTTTTCTGACTGTTGCTTAAAATATACATTTTGGGTACACGTTGAGGCGCCTCTTCGATGCGGTTCTAACGAGTACCCACAATCTATATTTTGGAGTAGAAATGAGAAAAATAATGTTTACTCCTGTAAATCCCAGTTTTACTCTATGAAAGTGGGGATCAAGTGTGTGTGTGTGAGGAGGGTGGGGGGGGGGGGGGGAAGGGGATCAGAATTATAAAGATGTGTTTAATGGTGGGATGCGCTTGGTATGTGAGTGCGTTTTTAGTTTTACGTCTCACCAACAGCTAAGGTCATACGGAGATTGGACCTGGGTTTAAAGACTCATCCGAAATTCTGGAGAAGCTCGGGGTTGATCCTGCGATCCCTGGTTAATGAGGCGAGTAGCAGCATAACCACAACACCACAGAGGCTTCCAGCGCTTGATATGTTAAATTGTAGCAGGTGCGGGTTTTCCACCTGCACTCCGGTATGAAAGAATTTGCTTCGCGTTGTGTTTTGTCAAAAAAGTGGAAACCTTTGCGTTTTGTCACTTGAAGCCAAAAATCTAGTATAAAAAGTCAGATAGTTTTCTATTTTCTTGTAAATTAATGAATGCATTTAAGACAAACAGTTACGAACATCTATATAAACATGTGACACTTGAAATAAACAGGGAATCAGACCCCCGGCCTTCGGGGCTTGAAGAAATAAATGGGCTGCATGAACTGAAACCGACCCGCACACCAGTACTGGTCTGAAACCGCTTAGAGGATCTAAGTCTACCGAGCCAAAGCGGTGCTTACAAACCCTATTGGTTTCATTGGGCGACATGGCTTTGATATGTCATTTCATCTCAGTGTCGGGTAAAAGTCCCACAAAAGTAGAAGCAACGTCTCCAAAATGACCTATATTGTGTTGACGGTGGCGCAACAGAACCAAAATGCCTAGTTTTAGAAATTCCGTTGGATATGCCCTAAATCAGAAATAAATGTTAGAGGGAACGTAAGTCGTAGTTCATCTGAAAGCACTTTCACAAAAGAGAGTTGTAACTTTATTTGCTTTCAGGTGATCATAAAGGAAAGGAGTAGTCTCACCAAGGTCTACACGACATTGGACAGGAGCCTTTCTATGGAACAGGATTTAGGTAAAAACTCAATTATGCAACATTGAGATTGCAATATGCAATTTTGATATTCTGTTATGCTATATTCAGTTACAATTGTGCTAAATATTCCGCTTCTGCTTCTTCTAGTTCTCATTATTCTCGTTAAGTGGCGCTGTGATCGTTTTTCCGTAAACGTCCGCCTATATTCGGAAGATACCAAAAAGAATCTGCAAGCGTATTGGTGACACGGAGGAGTGAAAGAAACGAGAGAACTATATTTTTGGCATAAAACGGACGATTTGGGGACATTACACCCTTCCCGATAAAATCATTTACACATAATTTTTATTTTATAGGCATTATCCTGTTATTTGACCCGCGGGTCAAATTAGTTCTGATATGAAAACTGGACCGGTAAATCATTTGATTCCACCATATTTATCTTGATCTTGATCATATAGACGCTTTCATAACAAATTATAATATAGCAATGTCGTCATCAGTTTGACATGCGCAAACAATGATATAAATTAATTAGAATTAAACCATTGGTTGATAATTAAATAGGGCGGAGAATAAACTTACCTGGACGTGCGTTGCAGACGATATCCTGGATAATCGACGACAGCTCATAAATTATCATATTGTTTACCAAGGAATTATGAATATTCATCGTTATGTAAACGTTAAAATGAAACATTACCATTTAAGGACAATATGTATCGATAATGTTCCGCTGTGGTAAACATGATACACTACTGCCATATATACGATTAAAAAAACACCTACAAAATGACATACACAATACCAAACAGTTTTACATGTCAAAAACAGGCCAACATATTTTGACCCCCTTAAACTCCACTTTCATACAATAAAACGGGTTAAAAGGGTTATACATTATTATTCTTATTCATGGTTTAAGAAATAGGTTGTAGGTAATTGAGAGAATGGTCTCGGCGAGGCCGTTTTAACGAGTACCCACAACATATATTTGGAGCAGAAATATATCTCATGCGATTTATTCCGTAAATGGGAATAAAAAACTAACCATTCACGGAATAAACTGCAATTGGGGTAAATGTCTTACAATAGTTCGTTTTCTGACAAGCCGTTAATTGAGAATATGCATTTCAAATGCCTGGAACTTATTTGACCCGCTAGCCGTTTTTTCCCATTCAAATACACTGTACTAATCTGACCCGGGTCAAATAACAGGAGTATATATATACAGACAGAAACTTAGAATAGTAACTTTCGCATTGTGATATGCCACTCAAGGGGAAGTTTCCCCGGGAAAAGGGTTTCTTTGGGGGACATTCCATCAGAAAATGGGGCTTGGCATCTTTTGGGGTTAGTGTCTTAAAATAATTCGTTTTGTGACAAGGCACATTTTGAAAATATGCATTCCTAATAGCTGGAACTTATTTGACCCGCTAGCCGTTTTTGCCCATTCAAATACACGGTACTAATCTGACCCGGGTCAAATAACAGGAGTATATATATACAGACAGAAACTTAGAATAGTAACTTTCGCATTGTGATATGCCACTCAAGGGGAAGTTTCCCCGGGAAAAGGGTTTCTTTGGGGGACATTCCATCAGAAAATGGGGCTTGGCATCTTTTGGGGTTAGTGTCTTAAAATAATTCGTTTTGTGACAAGGCACATTTTGAAAATATGCATTCCTAATAGCTGGAACTTATTTGACCCGCTAGCCGTTTTTGCCCATTCAAATACACGGTACTAATCTGACCCGGGTCAAATAACAGGAGTATATATATACAGACAGAAACTTAGAATAGTAACTTTCGCATTGTGATATGCCACTCAAGGGGAAGTTTCCCCGGGAAAAGGGTTTCTTTGGGGGACATTCCATCAGAAAATGGGGGTTGGCATCTTTTGGGGTTAGTGTCTTAAAATAATTCGTTTTGTGCCAAGGCACATTTTGAAAATATGCATTCCTAATAACTGGAACTAATTTGACCCGCTAGCCGTTTTTGCCTATTCAAATACACGGTACTAATCTGACCCGGGTCAAATAACAGGAGTATATATATACAGACAGAAACATAGACTAGTAACTTTGTCATTATGATATGCCACTCAAGGGGAAGTTTCCCCGGGAAAAGGGTTTCTTTGGGGGACATTCCATTAGAAAATTGGGCTTGGCATCTTTTGGGGTTAGTTTCTTATAATAATTCGTTTTCTGGCAAGGCATATATTGGAAATATGCATTTCTTATAGGTGGAACTTATTTGAACCGCTAGACGTGTTTGCCCATTCAAATACATCGACTAATCTGACCCGGGTCAAATAACAGGATTATATATTTACAGACAGAAAGTTATAAAATCAAGAATTGCAGTTTATTCCGTTAATGGTTCGTTTAAAAGTTCCATTTACGGAATAAATCGCATGCGAGAAAATATCCTTTCATAATAGCTGGAACTAATTTCAGCCGCTAGCCGTTTTTGACCATTCAAATTCACTGCACTAATCTGACCCGGGTCATATAACAGGATTTTATATATACAGACAGAAACCTGGAATAGTAAGAATTGCAGTTTATTCCGTTAATGGTTCGTTTTAAATTTACATTTACGGAATAAATCGCATGAGAAAAAGTATCCATTCCTTATAGCTGGAACTAATTTGACCCGCTAGCCGTTTTTGTCCATTCAAATACACTGTAATAATCTGACCCGGGTCAAATAACAGGAGTATATATATACAGATAGAAACCTAGAATAGTAACTTTATCATTATGATATGCCACGCAAGGGGAAGTTTCCCCGGGAAAAGGGTTTCTTTGGGGGACATTCCACCAGAAAAATGGGGCTTGGCATCTTTTGGGGTTAGTGTCTTAAAATAATTCGTTTTCTGACAATGCGTATATTGAAAATATGCACTTCTAATAGCTGGAACTTATTTGACCCGCTAAACGTTTTTGCCTATTCAAATACACTGTACTAATCTGACCCGGGTCAAATAAGTTCTGGCTATTTAAACTGCAATACACGGAACTCATTTGACCCGGGTCAGATTAGTACAGTGTATTTGAATGGGCAAAAACGGCTAGCGGGTCAAATAAGTTCCAGCTATTAGAAATGCATATTTTCAATATATGCATTGTCAGAAAACGAATTATTTTAAGACACTAACCCCAAAAGATGCCAAGCCCCATTTTCTGATGGAATGTCCCCCAAAGAAACCCTTTTCCCGGGGAAACTTCCCCTTGAGTGGCATATCATAATGATAAAGTTACTATTCTAAGTTTCTGTCTGTATATATATATATACTCCTGTTATTTGACCCGGGTCAGATTAGTACCGTGTATTTGAATGGGCAAAAACGGCTAGCGGGTCAAATAAGTTCCAGCTATTAGGAATGCATATTTTCAAGAAATGCATTGTCACAAAACGAATTATTTTAAGACACTAACCCCAAAAGATGCCAAGCCCCATTTTCTGATGGAATGTCCCCCAAAGAAACCCTTTTTCCGGGGAAACTTCCCCTTGAGTGGCATATCATAATGTAATGTTACTATTCTAAGTTTCTGTCTGTATATATATACTCCTGTTATTTGACCCAGGTCAGATTAGTACCGTGTATTTGAATGGGCATAAACGGCTAGCGGGTCAAATTAGTTCCAGCTATTAGGAATGCATATTTTCAAGAAATGCATTGTTACAAAACGAATTATTTTAAGACACTTACCCCAAAAGATACCAAGCCCCATTTTCTGATTGAATGTCCCCCAAAGAAACCCTTTTCCCGGGGAAACTTCCCCTTGAGTGGCATATCGTAATGAGAAAGTTACTATTCTAAGTTTCGTCTGTATATATATACTCCTGTTATTTGACCCGGGTCAGATTAGTACCGTGTATTTGAATGGGTAAAAACGGCTAGCGGGTCAAATAAGTTCCAGCTATTAGAAATGCATATTTTCAATATATGCATTGTCAGAAAACGAATTATTTTAAGACACGTGCCCCAAAATATGTCTTGCCCCATATTCTGTCAAATAACAGTATTATGTATAAATACAGACAGAAACTTACAGAATGAAGAATTGCTGTTTATTCCGTAAATGGTTTGTTTTAAATTTTCATTTACAGAATAAATCACATGACGGAAACTATGCATTTCTAATAGCTGAACTTATTTGACCCGCTAGCCGTTTTTGCCCATTCAAATACACTGTACTAATCTGACCCGGGTCAAATAACAGGAGTATATATATACAGACGAAACTTAGAACAGTAACTTTATCATTATGATATGCCACTCAAGGGGAAGTTTCCCCGAGAAAAGGGTTTCTTTGGGGGACATTCCAGCAGAAAATGGGGCTTGGCATCTTTTGGGGTTAGTAACTTAAAATAATTCGTTTTCTGACAAAGCATATATTGAAAATATGCATTTCTAATGGCTGGAACTTATTTGACCCGCTCAACGTTTTTGCCCATTCAAATACACCGTACTAATCTGACCCGGGTCAAATAAGTTCCGGCTATTTAAACTGCAATACTCGGAACTTATTTGACCCGGGTCACTTTAGTACAGTGTATTTGAATAGGCAAAACAGCTAGCGGTTCAAATAAGTTTCAGCTATTAGAGATGCTAATTTTCAATATATGCATTGTCAGAAAAAGAATTATTTTAAGACACTTACCCCAAAAGATGCCAAGCCCCATTTTCTAATGGAATGTCCCCCAAAGAAACCCTTTTCCCGGGGAAACTTCCCCTTGAGTGGCATATCATAATGTAAAGTTAGTATTCTAAGTTTCTGTCTGTATATATATACTCCTGTTATTTGACCCGGGTCAGATTAGTACCGTGTATTTGAATGGGCAAAAACGGCTGGAAGGTCAAATTAGTTCCAGCTATTAGGAATGCATATTTTCAAGAAATGCATTGTCACAAAACGAATTATTTTAAGACACTAACCCCAAAAGATGCCAAGCCCGCTTTTCTGATGGAATGTCCCCCAAAGAAACCCTTTTCCCGGGGAAACTTCCCTTGAGTGGCATATCATAATGTAAAGTTACTATTCTAAGTTTCTGTCTGTATATATATACTCCTGTTATTTGACCCGGGTCAGATTAGTACCTTGTATTTGAATGGGCAAAAACGGCTAGCGGGTCAAATTAGTTCCAGCTATTAGGAATGCATATTTTCAAGAAATGCATTGTCACAAAACGAATTATTTTAAGACACTAACCCCAAAAGATGCCAAGCCCCATTTTCTGATGGAATGTCCCCCAAAGAAACCCTTTTCCCGGGGAAACTTCCCCTTGAGTGGCATATTATAATGAGAAAGTTACTATTCTAAGTAGAAGTAAAACAAAGATCAGGAATTGATACAATTAACTTACTCCATCCATAAAAGACACCAAAGGGAAAGAAGTACAAACATTAAGCGACCAGACCATAATGGAAACCTAAACAAAGGAAGGCCATATGGACAGTTACTTTCCCACAAAATGGCCATATGGCCATCCAAAATTAAAAGACACAAGTGATACACACAGTAAGTAACAAACAACAACATAAATAAATCGCCACAGAAGAGCCGCCTAGGAACGGTCAGTGGAAGATTTCCACTGGGGGGCTTAAATCGATTTTACGTGGCCACAATCCTCGCCCTTACTTCCGTCGCGATTTAGACATAATTTGTTCAGTCCGCATGAAGGCCTCCTAACTCATCAGTGCAACATCTCCGTGAACACAGAAATCAAAGAACCACAGAGGTGAGACAACGGTGAGGACTCGACAGCAAGAAACCACTGAAATGCTGGAGCAAAAGAAAACCAACAGTTAGACTCCGATGGGCCCGACCAGAGACAGAGCATCAGGCACCAACCAACATTATCTAAGTTTCGTCTGTATATATATACTCCTGTTATTTGACCCGGGTCAGATTAGTACCGTGTATTTGAATGGGCAAAAACGGCTAGCGGGTCAAATAAGTTCCAGTTAGTAGAAATGCATAATTTTGAAATCTGTTTTTAAGAAACGAAGTATTACACATTTTCATGCAGTTTATTCCGTGAATGCAATATTAAAACTAACCATTTACGGAATAAATTGAAATGTAAATTTATGCAAATGAGGTTACGAATGTTCGTTCACGTGATTACAATCAAGCGCCTGGTGACCCAGATCAGAAGAAAATGTATAAAACTCGACATTTTGATAATTACCAAAATGATCGGAACTTAACTGACCCGCGGGTCAAATAACAGGATATTGCCATTTTATATGTCAGACCAGGAATCAGCTTTGCTGTGTTTGTTTTGTGTCCAAGTTTTATCTAAATATATCGCAAATGTGTTCAGGCCATTGCACCTCTAAAATATAAATTTGTTGTAAATACTTATAATAATTTTGTATGGCACAGAAAGGCTCCTGTCCAATGTCGTGTAGACCTTGGTGAGACTGCTCCTTTATGATCACCTGAAGCAAACAGTTACAACTCTCTTTTGTGAAAATGCTTTCAGATGAGAAACGACTTACGTTCCCTCTAACATTTATTTCTGATTTAGGGCATATCCAACGGAATTCTAAAACTAGGCATTTTGGTTCTGTTGTTTGATTTGATGTTTAACGTCACCTTCAACACAGTATAGATCATTTTGGAGACGTTGCTTCCACTTTTGTGGGACTTTTACCCGACACTGAGATGAAATGGCATCTCCAAGCCCTGTCGCCCAATGAAACCAATAGGGTTTGTAAGCACCGCTTTGGCTCGGTAGACTTAGATCCTCTAAGCGGTTTACCAGTACTGGTGTGCGGGTCGGTTTCAGTTCATGCAGCCCATCTATTTCTTCAAGCCCCGATGGCCGGGGGTCTGATTCCCAGTTTGTTTTGTCACATGTTTATATAGATGTTCGTAACTGTTTGTGTTAAATGCATTCATTAATTTATAAGAAAATAGAAAACTATCTGACTTTTTATACTAGATTTTTGGCTTCAAGTGACAAAACGCAAAGGTTTCCACTTTTTAGCTCACCGTCACGTAGTGACGAGGTGAGCTTTTGGGATCACTTTTCGTCCGTCGTCCGTCGTCAGTCCGTGCGTCCGTGCGTCCGTAAACAATTTCTTCAAACGACATCTCCTCCTAAACCACTGATCGGATTTTGACCAAAATTCACAGGAATGATCCTTAGGTGGTCCCCTTTCAAAGTTGTTCAAATGGTTCCGGTCCGTTACACATCTAGATCATAGGAGCCAAAAATAGATTTTTTTTCACCAAAAACTTAAAAAATCTTCTACTCTGAAACCACAAGGCCCAGGTCTTTGATATTTGGTATGAAGCTTCATCTAGTGGACCCCTACCAAGATTGTTCAAATTATAGTGCTGGGACCAAAAATGCCCCCGCTCCGGGGCCCTTTGGTTTTACATGGGCTTATACAGGGAAAATCTTTAAAAATCTTCTTCTCTGAAACCGTAAGGCCCAGGTCTTTGATATTTGGTATGAAGCTTCATCTAGTGGACCCCTACCAATATTGTCCAAATTATAGTGCTGGGGCCAAAAATGCCCCCGCTCTGGGGCCCTTTGGTTTTACATGGGATTATATAGAGAAAATCTGTAAAAATCTCCTTCTCTGAAACCGCAAAGCCCAGTTCTTTGATATTTGGTATGAAGCTTCATCTAGTGGACCCCTACAAAGATTGTTCAAATTATAGTGCCGGGGCCAAAAATGCTCCCGCTCCAGGGCCCTTTGGTTTTACATGGGCTTGTATAGGGAAGAGCTTTAAAAATCTTCTTCTCTGAAACCGTAAGGCCCAGGTCTTTGATATTTGGTATGAAGCTTCATCTAGGGGACCCTCACCAAGATTGTTCAAATTATAGTGCTGGGGCCAAAAATGCCCCCGCCCCGGGGCCCTTTGGTTTTACATGGGCTTAAATAGGAAAAACCTTTAAAAATCTTCTTCTCTGAAACCGCAAGGCCTAGGTCTTTGATATTTGGTATGAAGCTTCACCTAGTGGACCCCTACCAAGATTGTTCATATTATAGCCCTGGGGCCAAAAATGCCCCTGCTGGGGGGCCCTTTGGTTTTACATGGGCTTATATATTGAAAATCTTAAAAAATCTTCTTCTCTGAAACCGCAAGGCCCAGGTCTTTGATATTTGGTATGAGGCTTCATCTTGTGGACCCCTACGAAGATTGTTCAAATTATAGTGCTGGGGCCAAAAATGCCCCCGCCCCGGGGCCCTTTGATTTTTCATAGGCTTATATAGGGAAAATCTATAAAAAATTTCTTCTATGAAACCGTAAGGGCCATGTTTTTGATATTTGGTATGAAGCTTCATCTAGTGGACCCCTACCAAGATTGTTCAAATTATATTGCTGGGGCCAAAAATGCCCCCGCCCCGGGGCCTTTTGGTTTTACATGGGCATATATAGGGAAAATCTTTAAAAATCTTCTTCTCTGAAACCGCAAGGCCCAGGTCTTTGATATTTGGTATGAAGCTATACCTAGTGGACCCCTACCAAGATTGTTCAAATTATAGTTCTGGGGCCAAAAATGCACACGCCCGAGACCCTTTGGTTTTACATAGGCTTATATAGGGAAATCTTAAAAAATCTTCTTCTCTGAAACAACATGTCCAAGGTCTTTGATATTTGGTATGAAGCTTCACCTAGTGGACCCCTATCAAGATTGTTCAAATTATAGCCCACGGGCCAAAAATGCTCCCGCTCCAGGGCCATTTGGTTTTACATAGACTTATATGGTGAAAATCTTGAAAAATTTTTGTCTCTGAATTCACAAGGCCTAGGTCTTTGATATTTGGTATGAAGCTTCATCTAGTGGACCTCTACCAAAATTGTTCAATTATAGCCCCGAGACCAAAAATGCCCCAGCCTTGGGGCCCTTTGGTTTTACATAGACTTATATAGGGAAAATCTTTAAAAATCTTCTTCTCTGAAACCACAAGGCCTAGGTCTTTGACATTTGGTATGAAGCTTAATCTTGTGGACCTCTACCAAGATTGTTCAAATTATAGCCCTGGGGCCAAAAATGCCCCCGCTCCAGGGCCCTTTGGTATTACATAGACTTATATATAGGGAAAATCTTGAAAAAGCTTCTTCTCTAAAACCAGATTGCCCTGGTCTTTGATATTTGGTATGAAGCTTCATCTAGTGGACCTCTACCAAGATTGTTCAAATTATAGCCCTGAGACCAAAAACGCCCCTGTCTCGAGGGCCCTTTGGTTTTACATAGACTTATATAGGGAAAATCTTTAAAAATCTTCTTCTGTGAAACCACAAGGCCTAGGTCTTTGATATTTGGTGTGAAATTTCATCTAGTGGACCTCTATCAAGATTATTCAATTTATAGTCCTGGGGCCAAAAATGCCCCCGCCCCGAGACCCTTTGGTTTTGCATAGACTTATATAGGTAAATCTTTAAAAATCTTCTTCTCTGAAACCACAAGGCCCATGTCTTTGATATTGTTTATGGAGCTTCATCTAGTGGACCTCTACCAAGATTGTTCAAATTATAGCCCCTGCCCTGGGGCCCTTTGGTTTTACATAGACTTATATATAGAGATAATCTTTGGAAATCTTCTTCTCTGAAACAGCAAGACCTAGGTCTTTGATATTTGGTGTGAAGCTTCATCTAGTGGACCTCTATCAAGATTGTTTAAATTATAGCTCTGAGGCCAAAAATGTCCCCGCCCCGGGGCCATTTGGTTTTACATAGGCTATGTAGGGAATATCTTTAAAAAATGGTCTCTGAAACCCCAAGGCCCAGGTCTTTGATATTTGGTGTGTAGCTTCATCTAGTGGACCTTTGCCAAGATTGTTCAAATTATAGGCTTTGTTGATATTTGGTATGAAGCTTCACCTTTTTAGACCTCCCTCAACATTATGCACATTGTAGCCCTGGGGTCAATAATGGCCCTCCCAGAGGCCCACTTGTAACTCTATCATATGGGTCAGGTGAGCGATCCAGGGCCATCATGGCCCTCTTGTTTGAGAAAAACACAACGCGCAGCAAATTCTTTCATACCGGAGTGCAGGTGGAAAACCCGCACCTGCTACAATGTAACATATCAAGCACTGGAAGCCTCTGTGGTGTAGTGGTTATGCTACTCGCCTCATTAACCAGGGATCGCAGGATCGACCCCGGCTTCTCCAGAATTTCGGATGGGTCTTTAAACCCAGGTCCCATCTCCGTATGACCTTAGCTGTTGTCGAGACGTAAAACTAAAAACGCACTCACATACCAAGCGCATCACACCATAAAATAACATCTTTAGAATTCTTACCCCCCCCCCCCCCCCCCCCCAACACACACACACACTTGATCCCCACTTTTATAGGGTAAAACTGGGATTGACAGGAGTAAACATTATTTTTCTCATTTCTACTCCAAAATATAGATTGTGGGTACTCGTTAAAACCGCATCGAAGAGGCGCTTCTAACGTGTACCCAAAATGTATATTTTAAGCAACAGTCAGAAAAATATCATCACGACTTTTCATCTTTCAATTTTTGTTGTTGTATTTTTCGGCGGTAAAATGTACAAATCTAATGCATCAAAAACATTTTTTTTTCTAGATTCTGTAAACTTTAATAATAAGTAAATAAATAAATAAATAAATAAATAATGTCGTTAAGTTCCGCCAGGTAAACCTGGGTACGCTGTACGCGGTCTAACTGTAATAAAACAAGAAGAAAAAAAAAACTTTGGTGTAGACCTAATACATGGAAATACATGTAAGTACAAAATGGTTTGGATTCAGCCACTCCATTTGCCAAATCGTTACATGTAGAACTTGAAGAAATATGTAGTAGGCTGGTTAAGACAGTCGCGACACTAGCTCAGCAAGGTTTTGCTGGCTGAAGACAGACGGACGGACGGACGAACTGACAGACGATCAGCTAATATTTTCGCGTTGTGATTCTGTTGGATGAAAGCTATCCTGCCCCAGTCTAACTTATGAAGACAGAGGACGGACATATGAATAGGACAGCTGTCATTGTGACCACAGGTGCGTTTCTATGGTTGCGGGTCGGGGCTGAGAATGAGTAAGTACTGTTCATGTTAATGGATGAAGTATTTACATCAGAATTACAATGGGAATTGGGGAACTAGTTGTTGTTTTCCAAATTCCCCGTGTGGTCAGCTGGTGAGGTCCCAGGGAACGAATCCCCGTTGCCGGTGAACAGAGAGACAAACTGGTTTTGAAGGTAAACGGGTGTCATAAGCACATAGGGGTTACCCCACCGCGCGGCGATTGACTTGATAGATTTTGTAAGGTAACCGGGCGCTAAAAGCACATAGGGGCTACCCCCATCTCGCTAAATGGGATTAGTTTATGAACTGCTCTTCCCAGGGCCTCCAATGTGCTGGCACTTGTCAATTCGACAGGTGTCAGCTGACCAATGGGAATATACTGAACTCTTAATCGGAGGAAGGCACAAATCGCACCCAAGGTACAGCGTTTGTCCTAAGAAACACAGTTCTATAGCGATTTTAGAATTTTGAGTGCAGGAATCAGACCAAAGACGGGCTCTAGTATGTGATGACGTGTTGCCAATTTCGACTGCCAAATGTGTCAGAGCACAGCCCTGTTTTCGAATGTCTGGCCGAGGAAAAAAGCTAACATACATTATCAGTTCTGGCTTCCATTATTCTCTGCCTCCACCCCTGACATGGCAAAGAAAACGCCTTCCGCGCGGCGATACGCTGTGCGGACATATACATACTTCTATTATATCCAAACATTTGAGTTTTGAGTGAGGTTGCAATTAGTAAATAATATCTTTATAAGTAACACCTCAGAAGGATCAGATTTATGAAAATTGTATGAATTAATCAATTTTAACAATAATTGCTCATTTCAAATCCACGGATTCGGCACAGACTAATCCCTCATGGTAATTTATTTTAGTAAATGTTCAACGATAGAGTATTTTCCCCTTCGTCAAACAAGTATTAACTTTTAAATAAAAATCCTGTTTCTCATAAATAAGGAACCGCGCTGTAAAATTTATTTTAAAGATGCAAACGTACACATTATTGTAAATATCCGAATTATTGAATAGCTGGATAAAATTTATCGCTGCTGGCTTGAATTTGGCCCCTGGAAAAGCGAATGCGATCTTCTCAAACGGACGCTTGTCATCGGAAAAAATACGGCAAATCCACGGACATTACCGAACGTTACCGTCACCTCAATGACTGGTACCCCGTCTAACCACAGCAGAATCGAAACTGAATAATGCAAAATAGGACGTCCAAATGCCATATTTAAATACAAAGGTCTCAAATTAGAATGTGCATGTTGCATATTCGAATAAAGTAGTAAGATATGGAAAGGTTCATAATGCAAAGTGCGGTTTCAACAATTCATATTGTAATTGCACATTGCATAATTGAGTTTTTACCTTAATACTGTTCCATACCTTTCTGTGCCGTACAAAATTAGTATAAGTATTTACAACAAATTTATATTTTAGAGGTGCAATGGCCTGAACACATTTGCGATATATTTAGATAAAACTTGGACACAAAACAAACCAAGCAAAGCTGATTCCTGGTCTGACATATAAAATAAAAATTATGTGTAAATGATTTTATCGGGAAGGGTGTAGTGTCCCCAAATCGTCCGTTTTATGCCAAAAGTATAGTTCTCTCATTTCTTTCACTCCTCCGTGTCACCAATACGCTTGCAGATTTTTTGTGTATCTGCCGAATACAGGCGGACGTTTACGGGAGCGGTACGAAAGAACGATCACAGCGCCACTGAACGAGAATAATGAGAACTAGAAGAAGCAGAAGCGGAATTTCAAGTTGCAAAATAGGACGAGAAACAGAAAGAAAACTACACAAATTCCAAAAGCAGACTACAAAAATGAATATCATAATGCAGTGTTGCACTATTGTAACTGAATAAAGCATAACAGAATATCAAAATTGCATATTGCAATCTCAATGTTGCATAATTGAGTTTTTACCTAAATACTGTTCCATAAGTATTTATTCCCTGTTATTGTGCCGTTATAATGAATTTGTTGTTATAAAGATTCCGAGTTTGGAGCATGAAAGGTTATAAACGGTCTTTTCAGCCCCATTTCTCCAAGAAACATAATATTTTGTTAGAACCGCCTCGGTGAGGCGATTCTAACAAATTTCTATTACATTTGTTTCTAGGAGTATTGGGTTACAAGACCTTTTAATGACTATGGATTCGATTTGTGCATTTCCGACCTGAGGGAAGCCCACGTCACTCGGAACCTAGGCTAAGCCTTTAGCAAAGTAGTCATTCCATTAAAATTGCCGTTATAACGAGTTTTGCCGTTATAACGAATGCCGGTATAAAGAGGGTTGACTGTAAAATCAAAAGCACATGTATTCAAACCAGAGTTACGGTCCACGTGTTCTGCACGTCGTTTCTTGGAGCTTGACATATTTGTAAAGTTTCATGAAAATATCTCAAATGGTATCGGAGTTATCGGACACGCGTACATGAAAGAAATGGCTATGTTCAATTGTCATAAAGGTATAAAGATAAAGAAGCTTTATTTAACGTCGCATATCCGAAACAAATAACATAAGCTCTGTAGAGCTTTTATTGCGACAAACAAAGTATCCTGTAACAAACTCCAAAAGCAGGAACATTTAGAAATTAAATCGGAATGACGTATATAAAATTTAGAAAAGGCAATGTTGGACTTAAATCTCTTCTGCAACAAGGTCTATCGGAACCCGAATTTTATGGTGACTTAGTATATAAATTCAGAAAAATATATATTTGTAATGACTTTAGTACCCAATTTCGTAAAATCATTCATCGATATAAAAAAGATTCGATACAACATAAATGATATACAACAGACTGCATGCATGGTAGTTAACCCAATCACGGTTGACAACTTTGCTTCCCCCTTTTTAAAATTGCACGCCGGTGGGTCAGGCCTCAGATTCTATGGCGGTTCCAGCGTAAAGGCTTACTTTGGCGGCCGTAAAAAGTCTCTCTGCCCTACATCATATTGTAGTTTACATTTTTTTGTCCTTTGAGATCATTGATTCCATTGCGGAATTTGGAAAATAATTGAGGGTGACTGATGAGGCCTAATTGGCCGAAACTAGCTAGTCTGGTCCAGAAAACATGCATACTCCATATTTTTCAGTTCTGTGGTGTATTCCTTGCTGCCAAAGGATAAACCTTTTATAGAACACATTTAAACTCACTACAGCTGGTGTCTATGAAAGTGTGGCGGCCGTTAAAAGTCTCCCTGCCCTACATCATAGTGTAGTTTATATTTTCTTGTCCTCTGGAATCATTGATTCCATTGTTGAATTTTGAAAATAATTTAGGGTCACTGATGAGGCCTAATTGGCCGAAACTAGCTAGTCTGGCCCAGAAAACATCCACACTCCATATTTTTCAGTTCTGTGGTGTATTCCTTGCTTCCAAAGGATAAACCTTTTATAGAATACATTTCCTGAGAATTAGCGAGAATCTAATTTTATGTAATGTTGGTTGGTGCCTGAAGCTCTGTCTCTGGTCGGGCCCATCGGAGTCTAACTGTTGGTTTTCCTTTGCTCCAGCATTTCAGTGGTTTCTTGCTGTCGAGTCCTCACCGTTGTTTCATCTCGGGGGTTGATTGATTGTGTTCACGGAGATATTGCACTGATGAGTTAGGAGGCCTTCATGCGGACTGAACAAATTATCTGTCTAAATCGCGACGGAAGTAAGGGCGAGGATTGTGGCCACGTAGCATAGGTATTCAAGAATTTCATAAGAAGTTTGGTTTGGCTCCAGCAGATAAGGCTGCTCACATTGTGGTCGTTGTTTGACAGCTCCACTATGTTAACACCCTTCAGCAAGAACTTGGTAGTACTAAGGCCTATGAACTTCAACCTTTAGCTGTAGAGAGGGCTTTAGTTGATGACCACATTTGTCATTCAGCCACCAAGTTTCCTGTATGTGTTACAGAAGGCCAAGACAAGCTTCCTATGTTATATTGGTTACCTAAACGTCATAGAAGACCATACAAAGCACGGTTTATTGCAAATTCAAGCTCTTGTACCACCATTGAACTCTCCAAATTATTAATTTCATGTTTTACTGCCATCAATAAACAAGTGATTAAATACTGCGACAAAGTCTTTGAAAGATCATGGAGAAATCTGTTTTGGTCTATAAAAAATTCTAATAAATTTTTAAATAAATTGAAATCCAGACGTTTTCATGCTTCAAGTCTGTCTACTTATGATTTTTCCAACCTTTACACTACACTTCCTCATAATCTTATAAAAGAAAAACTTCATGATTTAATTGAATGGACATTTCATAGACTTCCTCTGTCTTGCATGTAATGTAAGAAATGCTTTTTGCACTTCTGAAGAGCATAAAACTTATACTTTTTGCTCATGTCAGAAAGTGTGTGAATCTCTCACCTATCTACTTGACAATATTTACATAAGATTTGGTACTAAGTTATTTAGACAAGTTGTGGGTATTCCGCTGGGTACAAATTGTGCACCCCTTGTGGCTGATTTGTTCTTGTTTTGTTATGAAAGAGACTTCATGATGACCCTTTCTGTTGAAAACCAATTTGAAATCATTGAAGCCTTTAGCTCGACTTCTAGATATTTAGATGATTTATTAAATATTGACAATACATATTTCGATGGCTTGATCAGTCAAATTTACCCCCCCCCCCCCCCCAGAACTTCAGCTAAAATAAGCAAATTCTTCTGATACCGAGGTCCCGTTTTTGGATTTACACCTATCTATTGCAGATGGGTTTGTTTCTTGCAAAATTTATGATAAACGCTATGATTTTGATTTTGAGATTGTACATTTTCCTTTCTTGGATGGTGATGTTCCTCGTGCAGCATCCTACGGCGTTTATATTTTGCATTTAATTCGATTTGCCTGATTGTCTAGTCATGTAACTGACTCCAACACTCGTAATAAATTGTTAACTGCTAAACTTCTTAATAAGGTTATCGGTATCATAAACTAGGCAAAGCCTTGTCAAAATTTTATAGACGTCATTCCGATTTAATTTCAAAAATCAATGTTGGACTTAAATCTCTTCTGCAACAAGGTCTATCGGAACCCGAATTTTATGGTGACGTAGTATATAAGTTCAGAAAAATATATAATTGCTATGACTTTAGTACTCAAATTCGTAAAATCATTCTTCGGTATAAAAAGATTGGATACAACATAAATGTTTACGACAGATTGCATGTATGGTAGTTAGCCAAATCACGGTTGACAACTTTGCTTCCCTCTTTAATTGCACGCCGGTGGGTCAGGCCTCAGATTCTATGACGGTTCAAGCGTAAAGGCTTACTGAGAATCAGAGAGAATCTCATTTTATGTAATGGTGTTTAGTGCCTGATGCTCTGTCTCTGGTTGGGCCCATCGGAGTCTAACTGTTGGTTTTCTTTTGCTCCAGCATTTCAGTGGGTCCTCGCCGTTGTTTCATCTCCGTGGTTGATTGATTTTTATGTTCACGGAGATGTTTCAATAGTGAGTTAGGAGCCCTTCATGCGGACTGAACAAATTATTTATTTAAATCGCGGCGGAAGTAAGGGCGAGGATTGTGGCCACGTAAAATCGATTCAAGATCCCCAGTGGAATTCGTTTCACTGACCGTTCCAAGGCGGTTCTTCTGACGTGGGTTATTTTTATTATGGTTTGTCTTTGAGTGTGTGTATCGCTTATATTATTTTGATTTGGATAGCCAATTGGCCATTTTGTGGGAAAGTAACTGTCCTTTTGGTTTCCCGCTAGTGATGTTTCCATTAGGGTCTAGTTGTTTCATGTTTGTGTTTCTTTCCCTTGGTGTCTCTGTTGTGAGCTGTCCATTAATTGTATCGATTCCTGATCATTGCCTTCCCTTCTATTTTAGACAAATGATTTGTACAATCCACATGAAGGTCTCCTAACTCATCAGTGAACACAAAAATCAAACAACCACAGAGATGAAACAACGGCGAGGACTCGACAGTAAGAAAACACTGAAATGCTGGAGCAAAAGAAAACCAACAGTTAGACTCCAATGGGCCAACAAGAGACAGAGCATCAGGCACCCTGCTTCAGACCCCCCGACACTACTATTTTTTTTAATAAAAGAACAAAATAAAATTAAAACACCGACCCTACCATTTTCAATTCCCGACCCTTACAGATTTTCCCATAGTAATTTCGCCTTTTAAGTACATTTGTGTAGTGCCTCCAAAATACAGAGCTGACATTTTTGAGCACTTCAGTACGATATACAGTGCAAGTCTCAATAGGACAATTTTATTAACAAAATACATGTTCAAAAACAAAAACACATAAAATATAGTCCGACCCTGTTTTTTTTTTTTTTTTTTTTTGTTTTTTTTTTCGGGAGAAAAATAAAATAACAAGAGGGCCATGATAGCCCTGGATCGCTCACCTGATCCATAGGGTAACAAGTGGGCCCTTGGAGAGCCATTATTGGTCCCGGTCTATTATTGGAATAATCTTGATAGTGGTTTAAAGGGTGAAGCTTCATACGAAATATCAAAGACCGGAGCCTTCTGGTTTCAGACAAGAAGATTTTTAAAAGTTTTCCTTATATAAATCTATACAAATCTTGGGTCCCCAGGGCGGGCAATTTTTTGGTCCCAGGGCTATAATTTGAACAATCTTGGTAGAAATCCACAAGACACAGCTTCATACCAAATATCAAAGACCTTGGCCTTCTGCTTTCAGACAAAAAGATTTTCAAAGGTTTGCATTGCCTTGACTTCTATTTCCTAGGGCTATAATTTGAACAATTTTGACAGAGATCCACTAGATGAAGCGTCACACCAAATATCAAAGAATTGGGCCTTGCGGTTTCAGAGTAGAAGTTTCTTTTTACTTTCCCTATGTAAGTCAATGTAAAGTCGAAGGGCCCCGGGGCGGGGACATTTTTGGCCCAAGGGCTATGATTTGAACAATTTTGGTAGAGCGCCTCTTGATGAAGCTACAAACCAAATATCAAGGACCTGGGCCATGCGGTTTCGGAGAAGAAGATTTTTAAAGATTTTCCCTGTATAAGCCAATGTTAAACCAAAGGGCCCGCAGGTTGGGGGGCATTTCTCGCCCTAGGCCTATAATTTGAACGATCTTGATAGAGGTCCACTAGATTAAACTTCACACCAAATATCAAAGAACTGGACATTGCGGTTTCAGAGAAGAAGAGTTTTAAGAAATTTTACCTATATAAGTCTATGTAAAACCATTCCTTTGAAGTTTGGTCAAAATCCGATTAGTGGTTCAGGAGGAGATGTCGCTTGAAGAAAAGGTTTACGCACGCACGCTCGGACGGACGCACGCACGACGGACGACGGACAAAAAGTGATCCCAAAAGTCACCTCGTCCCTACGTGACAGGTGAGCTAATAAAAAGGTTTCTCCTACCTACCGACCATTTTTTTTTCAGCATATTAGCGGAAACACAGCTATTTTTAGGCCTAAACGAAAATAGCAGACTTGCAGGAGTCTAACTGTTGGTTTTCTTTTGCTCCAGCATTTCAGTGGTTTCTTGCTGTCGAGTCCTCACCGTTGTCTCACCTCTGTGGTTCTTTGATTTCTGTGTTCACGGAGATGTTGCACTGATGAGTTAGGAGGCCTTCATGCGGACTGAACAAATTATTTGTCTAAATCGCGACGGAAGTAAGGGAGAGGATTGTGGCCACGTAAAATCGATTTAAGCCCCCCAGTGGAAATCTTCCACTGACCGTTCCAAGGCGGCTCTTCTGTGGCGATTTATTTATGTTGTTGTTTGTTACTTACTGTGTGTATCACTTGTGTCTTTTAATTTTGGATGGCCATATGGCCATTTTGTGGGAAAGTAACTGCCCATATGGCCTTCCTTTGTTTAGGTTTCCATTATGGTCTGGTCGCTTAATGTTTGTATTTCTTTCCCTTTGGTGTCTTTTATGGATGGAGTAAGTTAATTGTATCAATTCCTGATCTTTGTTTTACTTCTACTTTGGTTTTATTGAGTCGGTTCATGACTAGTACTGAAATGTGCAACACAGGCCAGGCTTAAGCAAAACTCTATTTTCAAAATGATTCCAAATTAGCCCAATGATCCCAAAGGACCAGAAAATATAATCTGCACAATGTTAATGTAGGCCATTAAATTCGGGTTCCTATACGGCCATGCGTGAGAGCTGACTAAGTTTTATTGGTATTCTAGGTGTGAAGATGGACTGAAATTGCTGGTTGAGGATGTTGACTTTGCCAGTGGTGTTTGTGTAAAATTGAACAACCTGTTTCAGAGGTGCTGAGCCTTTTGGGTACAGTTTAGATATTTTCAGAAGACAGTACAGCTTTTTAGTGGCAATGGTGTTCTGATGGGGATCATTGACAGTTTGAGGATTTTCTTTTTAATCATTGGGTTCAATAGAATTTGCTAAGTACTGTATTTCTAATATGTTTGTGTTGTGGGCCTCGTTGTTTTTATTCACCAGGTATTTTGATTCAAGATCGACATGTCTGTCCAGCAGGTTGGTATCAAAGAAGGAGATAAACATAAGAGGGCCCCAATGTTTCTTTGAATGTAATTGCAAGGCTTTCGGGCTTACATTAGGGTCTAGTTATTTCATGTTTGTGTTTCTTTGCCTTTGGTGTCTCTGATCGGAGTTGTGGGTTAATTGTATCTATTCCTGATCAACCTTCACTTCTATTTTACTAATGCACCTGGGACGTTTCAAGGCTGATTTGTCTAAATCGCGACGGAATCAAGGGCGAGGATTGCGGTCGCGTAAAATCGATTTAACCCCCCTCACAAACATGAAATAACTTGACCCTAATGGAAAAGTAATATCGGAAAGCCATAAGGACAGTTACTTTCCAAGAAAATGGCCAATTGGCTATCCAAAACAAAAAGAAACAAGTAGTTTAGGTCGTAGTACCAATAAAAATCAAAAATGAGTTCCTTTAAGAGCAATGAAAACATTCGTAAAAAAGAAGATGGGTCATACTACGTAGTTTCGGCTAATAAAGCCTCACCAGTGACCCTGTAATGATCCGGCAAAGAAAGCCAGAGGAAAGCGTTAATCCAAAATCATAAATCCGTAGACAAATGACAAATATTAATGTTCAGACCAACAGACATGGACTCCAGAAGAGTGAAATCAGGCGTCCTAGGATAGTAAGCATTACTTGGCAAGCAAGCTTCACCCACCATGCAAGCGATACACACATTCAAAGACAAACCATATCAAAAATTAACCGCGACAGAAGAACCGCTTTGGAACGATCAGTGAAAAGAATTCTACTGGTGGGGGTTAGGGGGTTAAATCGATTTTACGCGGTCGCAATCCTCGCTTTTATTTCCGTCGCAACATATAGACAAACAATCTGTTCAGTCCGCATGAAGGCTTCCTAGCCCATCTGTGAAACATCTCCGAGAACATAAAAATCTAACAACAACGGGGATTAAACAAAGATGAGGAATCGACAGCAAGAAACAACTGAAATGCTAGAGCAAAATTAAACCAACAGTTAGACTCCGATGAGTCCATCAGTGGGTTTTACCGACCGTTCCGGGTCGGTGCTTTTGTTGTGTTTCCTTCATGTTTTGTGTTGATGGTTCTGATTCTTTTCCTGGTTGTGTGTGTTGTTACGTTTATGGTTCTGATTCTTTCCCCTTCTTGGTTGTTCAGTTTAGTTTCAAAATATCCTTCTAGTTTAATGTTTGTCATGTGGTGATACAGATTCTTTCCCCGGTTATGTATTTTGCTCCTTTTTGTCGCGCCTGCTATTAGCATGGCGCGATATAGGCGCCCGGCTTTCCGTCCGTTCGTTCGTCCGTTCGTCAAAGCGTCAACATTTGCGACCACCCTAGCGTTCACCCTAATGGTCAAGTTTATTTCTCAAGAACTATAAGAGCTTCATTAATGATACTTGGTACAAACTTGTTTCTGGGGATGACAACTAACATGCAAGCATCCATATTTGACCTTGACCTCCATTTCATGGTTCACTGACTTTGTAAAATATTGCGACCACCCTAGCGTTCACCCTAATGGTCAAGTTTATTTCTCAAGAACTATAAGAGCTTCATTAATGATATGTGGTACAAACTTGTATCTGTGGATTGTCACTTAAATGCAAGCATCCATATTTGACCTTGACCTATATTTCATGGTTCACTGACTTTGTAAAATATTGCGACCACCCTAGCGTTCACCCTAATGGTCAAGTTTATTTCTCAAGAACTATAAGAGCTTCATTAATGGTATATGGTGCAAACTCGAATCTGGGGATGACAACTTAAATGCAAGCATACATATTTGACCTTGACCTAAATTTCATGGTTCACTGACTTTGTAAAATATTGCGACCACCCTAGCGTTCACCCTAATGGTTAAGTTCATTTCTCAAGAATTATTAGAGCTTCATGAATGATACTTAGTACAAGCTTGCATTTGAGAATGGAATCTTTTGTGCAAGCATCTATGTTTGACCTTGACCACATATCATGGTTCGATGACTTTGCGCCCCCACAGGCGCGACATAGCCTTCGGCGGAATTGTTAGTTAGTTCGGTTTATTTATGTTGTTGTTGTTACTTACTGTGTGTGTCACTTGTGTCTTTTTATTTTGGATGGCCATTTGGCCATTTTGTGGGAAAGTAACTGTCCTTATGGCCTTCCTTTGTTTAGGTTTCCATTATGGTCTGGTCGCTTCATGTTTGTGTTTCTTTCCCTTTGGAGTCTTTGATGGATGAAGTAA
The DNA here is from genome assembly GCA_963580285.1 of Lucinisca nassula. Taxonomy (NCBI): domain Eukaryota; kingdom Metazoa; phylum Mollusca; class Bivalvia; order Lucinida; family Lucinidae; genus Lucinisca; species Lucinisca nassula. The sequence goes on along the minus strand of OY757025.1, from coordinate 118,379,470 downwards.
GTTAATTGTGTCGATTCCTGATCTTTGTTTTACTTCTACTTTGGATATTCTGAGTCAACACATCTTTGGGAAAGAGCTGCTTACTCGGTTTACCTGTTGTCCGTTTTGTTTACTGTGGCCACTCCATGTTTCGACTTCTTTCCCTAGTGATACTGTGGAAAGAAATTTGGATCTGATTGTATCAGTTCCGGAACGTTTCTCTTTTCAATTTTATCACCTCAAAGCTCGGGATACCAAGCTTTTGCCCGGTGAGCGTGTGCTTTTTGCTTAGTGTTGGACTGTGTGGAAAAGCAAGCTAGCGGATAAATGAGAGAAATAGAAGCAAAGGCGATGATCAGGAATCGATATAATTAACCCATAGCTCCCACCAGTGACACCAAATGGAAAGAAACACAAACATGAAACAACTAGACCCTAATGGAAACATCAATAGCGGAAAGGCAAAAGGACAGTTACTTTCCCACAAAATGGCCAATTGGCCATCCAAAACAAAAAAATACAAGCGATACACACACATACACAAACCATAACAAAAACAAACCGCGACAGTAGAACCGCATTGGTATGATCAGTGTATTTGGTTGTTGAACAGCCAAATATTGAGGTTTCTTTGTATTTTGTCAAACGTGAACATGGCATCCGAAGGATGCTGCAAAGGAATCTCCTCCCATGCATGGCCCTTCCAGCATCCAAACCGCGCTCCTTGGATACAGATATATACTCAGATTCAATAAAAACGCAACACTAGTACTATACCTAAAATTTTAATTGATTCACATTATTTCAAGCATTTGATCACGTTCAATGAATTATCACTGAGCTATCCTCAAACTCATTACAGAGTTAGAGGATTTCATTGGATGCGGAGATACAGAGACTCGAATAAGTCCACACACCCGAAAAATCAAAATCATATATCCTAATACCCGGTATGTCCACCATTAGCATCAAGTGTTCCTTGGCATCGACGCCTCATGCTTCGAATTTAACGCTGTATCTGGTCTTGTGTGATGTTATCCGATTCTTCTTGTAGCGCCATGGCAAGCTGCTGACGGTTGATTTGCGGATGACGTCGGCTGTACACACGTTTTCCAAGCTTGTCCGAAAGGTGCTCAATTGGGTTTAAATCCGGGGAAAACGCAGGCAAAGGAAGAACTTGCACAACGTTTTGACTGAAAAGGTCCATGGTTAGCCTCGCAAAATGAGCACGTGCATTGTCTAACGTAACCATTATTGCGTATAATCGGTAGCGTCATGAGATCCCTCCCCATACAATAACGGTACCACCACCCCAACGTGACACCTGTTTAACACTGTCTTGAAATCGCTCCCCACGTCGCTGCCATACTTTTCGCCGCCTATCAACCATTTCAACACAAAAACGGGACTCGTCCGTGAACAGTACACCACGCCAACGCTGTTTTGTCCATCGGATACGCTGTCAACGCCAATTAAAGCGACTGATTCGACGTTCCATAGTCAAATCGTTCCCCCTACACGTCTTTTGGCTAGAAATAACGCATTCCTGGAGACACCGCCACACAGTTAAGGCACTTACGCGTAGGTTATGGGTTCCCACTGACTCCCGGGCAGTTTTCACAGACGTCCTGAATCGGTCGCGTAAATGACTCAAAACAATGTACCGGTCCTTCTGACGTGTAGTAACACGTTCACGTCCAGGGCGTTGTCTATCGTCCACAGACCCCGTAGCGTTGTGCCTTTCAACCAATCGAACAATCGTAGTGTGCGAACAACCCATATGCTCCGCAACTTGGCGGTATGAAAGCCCATCTTCAACCATACCGAGGGCACGATGACGATCGACGTTACTTAGACGCCCCATTGGCTTGTTCTTATGAAATATTTTGCTGCCTTTTAACGTAATGAATCCGGACCTTATAATGACAGTAAAGAAAGTGCCAAAAATATCATGATTACGAAAATTTTGCAAGGTTTGCATTTTGCACGTGCACATGCACATCATGAAAATCACGAAGTATTCGTGTCAAACAAACTCATGCTTCGGTGACAACTTTACAATACCGTATTTATCAGTTGAAAAAGTCATTCATTTTACCTTAAACTAAAGAAATCAAAATTCAAAAATTGTTGCGTTTTCATTGAATCTGAGTATATCACCAAAAAACAGTTCTCAAACGTCACCAGTTGATGACACAACTTCGGTGATATCAATGTACCAAGTGAAACGACAGGTGGTGCCGCCTCATCTGCACCAGACTTTGCAGATGCAGATCGTGCAGATATTCTGGATGCACCGGTATACTATAGTATCCTTTGGCCAAACCCTTCAGTCCTGCGCAGAGGCCACAACCAGAATTACAACCTGAGGTACGCTCAACAAGGCATATGCAGAGACCAAGGTTGCAGACAGGAGGGGAATGCGTGTTTTAGAATTTTATAATCTACATTACAGCTGACATGGTTCCCTGTTGAGATGTGTTTTGATTTTGTTTATTTAAAACGCCGATACGATATTTTCGTGGATGGGGGCAGGGGCGTGTAACAGTTACCCTAAGTATATTCTGGGGAGGGGATTCTTAAACTTACAAGTTTATCTAACATAGAAGTGGAGGCAATGATCAGGAATCGATACAAACGGGTTGCTGGGTTGCAGTCGGTTGGTAGTGGATGATTTGTCGTGTTATTTCTGTAAGATTACCGCTGATGAGTGGTGCACTGTTCTGCAATTATGGACTCACTGTTATTAAAATTTCATGATACTGTGCTGGCTGGAGGCATGAGTTGGCTACAACCTATGTGGGGACTGTTCCCCATCCGACCGTGACAGGTTCGTGCATGTAGCTGGTACATTCATGGACAAATACATTATTTTTTAAGTGATAATTTAAAAAATTGTTTTTAAAATCATCCTCTCTACAGTCTAGTGCGTAAATTATTTTATTATTATTATTATTATACCCCCGGCATACGAAGTATGTCACGGGGTATATAGTTTTCGTCTTTCCACCCGTTCCGTTCGTTCGTTCTTTCGTTCATCCGCCCGTTTGTCAACCTTTACGTCAAAGTTTTGCGTTAAACCTTTTTGATTATTATACCCCCGGCATATCACATGTCAGATTCTTTTCATATTTGGTACAAGCTATTTCCATAGCATTACCTTTCATATGAAATATCTAAGCTCCTGGGCCCAGCCCCTGGGTGGAGCTAGGTCAAGGTCACAGTCTCAGTCATAGAACATTGTCACAGTGTCAAAGTTTCTGCGTTAAATTTTATGAGACCCTGTAATTTAAAGACCATTTGGTGGAGTTCTGCTTTGTTATGCATGATGGTAGATATAGGTGTAAAGTTTTAATTATAACTGTCCATGTCGGTTGTCGTGACTTTAAGGCCAATGTCACAGACATAGAACTTTCAAGATACACTGAGGTTTTATTATTTTTGGCATATGATCTTAGCAACTATGGTTACTAGAGCCTTCAAACTTTACTTGCTGCATCAACATTATCCTTGACACAGTGACCTTGACCTATATTTCACGCTTTATTGACTTTGCGTGGGCTAGGTCAAGGTCAAAAATATAGAAGATTGTCACAGGGTCAAAGTTTCTGTGTTGAAGTTAATAAGACCTTATAATTTAAAAAGAAATGATTGACTTCTTTTACATTTTGCATGATGGTAGATATAGGTCTAAAGTTTTATTACAACAATACATGTTGGTTTGCCTGACCTTAAGGTCAAGGTCATAGACATAGAAATCCAAAGATACCCTGAGGTTTATTAATCTACTTTTTGACCTGTGATCTCAGCATGCAACTATGGTTTCTAGAACCTTCAAACTTTACTTGGGCCCCGTCAAGCGATTTTGGTACTTATCGCCTATGCGAGCAGCGAAGGTTCAGGCGAGCCTGCGCATACGCGCAGTCTGGCCAGAATCTTCGCTGCTCGCTCATACAAGCAGTGAATCAAGAGGAACCTTCAGACAGAAAGCCATATCCCTGGCTCCTCTGAATGGCTGGGCATGCGCAGTTAAAATTTGTCATGACGGAATGCTCGAAGACACAAATTCGCTTGGCGTGGCTCACTTAAGTTTTCTTGTTGACATGCTACCTCAACATTCACCTTGACATAGTGACCTTGGCCTATATTTCGCGCTTTATTTACTTCGTCATATTATACAATAACCCTTGGGATCTCAGCAACAACAGCTGCTAGAACCTTCAAACTTGACATAATGTTTCTCTTTGACATACTTTCTTGGCTTACCCTTTGAATATGTGACCTTGACCTATATTTCATGCTCCATTGTCTTTGTCACATTATACCATACCCCCTTGGGCATTCAGCTACTATAGTTACTAGAACCCTCATACTTTACTTAATGTTTCATCATGACTTGCTACATCAGCATACACCTTGACCAAATGAACTTGACCTATATTTCATGCTTCTTTAAATTTGTCAGATTATAACAAATCCCTTTGGATCTTTGCAGTTAGAACCTTCAAACTTAATATACTGTTTATCCTTGACATGCCGACTCTGTATACCCTTTGGTCATGTTACATTTACCTGTATTTCATGCTCTATTGACTTTGTCAGATTACACCATAACCCTATGGAATTAAGCAAATACAGTTACTAGAACCCATATACTTTACTTAATATTTCTGCATGACTTCTTGCATCAGCATAGTATACACCTTGACCCAATGACCTTGACCTTTATTTCGTACTTCACTGACTTGACAGATTTGTCTGATTATACATTGGCCCTTGTGATCTTAGAAACTACATTGATTAGAACTGTAAATTTTACCTAAATACAGACAATGATAAATGCAAGTAATAATAACAAAAATGTATTGGTTTACAGCATATTGTACAGCTACTTTAATTATGTCTCTCTCCTTTTCGGGGAGACATATTGTTTTCCCCCGGGCGTCTTTCTGTCTGTCCGTCTGTCTGTCTGTCACAAACTCGTGTCCGCTCTATTACTTAAAAACCGTTCAAGCTATATTCACGAAACTTCATATAAATATCAATCAACATTAGATGACGTGCAGAGCGCAAGAATTATAACTCTCGTATTTATACTTTTTGAGTTATCTCCCTTGGAATTTTGTCGGTCACAAAATGTTGTATGTTTGTATGGGCAAATCGTGTCCGGTCAATAACTTTCTTATTTTTTGACGGATTTTTTAATTACTTGGCAGAAATGTTAACCACCATGAGACAATGTGTCACGCGAATGACCCAGGTCGGTACCTTAAAGGTCAAGGTCATACTTAGAGGTCAAAGACCTGTAGAGAAAGGGGCATTTTTCGTGTTCGATCAATCACTTTATTATTCCTGAATGGATTGCGAAATTACTTGGCAGAAATGTTAAACATCATGAGACGATGTGTTGCGCGCATGACTCAGGTCGATTCCTCTAAGGTCAAGGTCATACATAAAGGTCAAAGGTCAAGAAGTGGTCTTTTTTCTTGTTTGGTCAATAACTTTCTTATCTCCTGATGGATTTTGAAATTACTTGGCAGACATGTCAACCATCATGAGACGATGTGTTGCGCGCAAGACCCAGGTCGGTACCTCAAAGGTCAAGGTCATACTTAGAGGTCAAGGGTCAAAAATGGTCTTTTTATTGTGTCCGGTCAACTTTTTTATATCTGGGTGGACTTTTAAGTAACCTTGCAGAAATTTCACCTTCATTAGACGATGTGTCGTGTGCAAGACTTAGGTCTGTACCGCCAATGTCATGGTCATACTTAGAGGTCAAAGGTAAAAAAATGGGCAGTTTTTATGTACGGTCAATAACATTCTTATTCTTTGGATAATGAAATTACTCGGTAGAAATGTTAAACATCATGAGACGATATGCTGCGCCTAAGATTCAAGTCGGTACCTCAAAGGTCAAGGTCATACTTAAAGGTCAAATGTCGAAAACGTGTCTTTTTTCCTGTCCGGTCTGTTACTTTCTTATTCCTTGATGGACTTTGAAATAACTTGGCAGAAATGTTAACCATCACGATATGATGTGTCGCGTGTAAGACACAGTTCGGTACCTCTAAGGTAAATGCCATACATTGAGGTCAAAGGTAAAAAAGGGTGTTTTTTGTAAGTTTTTATTATTATTATTTTATTTTTGCGCTGTGCACACATGTACTGTCCGTCGTATCTAGCGGCGCATTTCTGTTGTGGATTTGCTTTACAAAATCATTGTAGGTTAGGTAATCTTCGATAAACTTCTTTTGCTCGCCTTTCGGAGCCAAAGTTTATGATTTTCAATAACTGTCAGATTAACAGTTCATTAACAAAATAGAAATCTGATGATTTCTTGTAAAAAGTTTTCAAGTATAGTTGTGTAACTTATTAAATGTAATTTAAATGCCCGGACGACATTTCCCGAAGATGGGGAGAATGTAACAGAGTTAAATGATTGAAGCTGGAGGAGCTTTTGCTCTTATGACTTTCTAGTCATTTCCATTATTTCCCCAACTCATAGTTATTTTTCATAATTCATATATTTGCATATCTCATCTGTCATTAAGCATTAATTTAAGCATTTCATCAGTAGCCCATATATAATTCCCGTCTATCCTTACGTAAGTTAAGCACGTGTTACACTTCACTGATAAACAATGCATGCGTGCACATACTTACCTTGGTGTTTTTCAGTCTTTCTTTTTTCAGGGCAGGGACTGGACTCGCGTCCACCTCAAGGACTCATATCTCATATATTTTCCTTATTACTGAGGATATTTATATTTATTTATTCATATTGACGAGGTCGAGCAGGGAGGTTTCTTTAAAGCGAAAAACATGGAATCGTCGATCTTAGTCGTCTTCTTTTAAACCCCGACACCCCTCCTCATCCCTCAAGATACAGTGGAAAAGTCCAGCATCATGTCTCTCGCATGACCATAGCAACCACTCCAATGCACATTATACAGATTCTCCACTGACATGTAGTCGCCATACAAACTGTACCTTTTTCGCATGATACTCTTATTTCCTGTCTGATCCAGGGCACTGACGACTTTGAACTGACTGATAGTTGGGCTGCATGATGCTTCCATGCAGAACTGAAACCGACAGCACACGAGTACTGGTAAACCGCATAGAGGCAAAGCAGTGCGAGTCGGACCGTGCTTGCTTATAAACCATATTGGTTTCATTGGGTGACAGGGCTTGGGATGTCAATTCATCTTAATGTCGGGTAAAAGTCCCACAAAATTGGAAGCAACGTCTCCAAAATGACCTATACAGTGTTGACGGGGACGTAAAACCTCAAATCAAACAAACAATAAGACTGATGGTTGGGGAACACATTTTTCGATGCCACTTTGTACATGTAGCACCCCTTGAAATCCTCCCTAAGTGAATTGACTTATTTGCTTTCATAAATGGACTAAAAGGACTTCTGTAATGCCAACCTATGTCACTCTAGGCCCTTTTGTATGACGACTTCTATTTTATTCTATTCCAACCTTCATTCAATTGCATCCAAAGGGGTCGCAAAACTGTTGGACAAGCTCAACATACATAAGGCATCTGGGCCTGACGGTCTGCATGCCAGGGTGCTTAAGGAATGTAGTGCTGAAATATCTCCCTTGCTGGCCTTTATTTTCAATGAATCACTTGCTCGGGGCACTGTACCAGATGACTGGCGACAAGCAAACGTAACCCCGGTCTTTAAGAAAGGAGAAAAATATGATGCTGCGAATTACAGACCGGTGTCGCTCGCATGCATCTGTTGCAAAAACCCTGGAGCATATATTAGTTAGCAACATTAACAAGCACCTAGCCTCTGAAAGCATTCTTGCTGACTGCCAGCATGGTTTCCGAAGTCGAAGGTCTTGTGAAACTCAATTAGTTCAGTTCTACCATGACGTAGTGAGCAATCAGGATGGGGCCATTAATCGTGGCCACAAACAGACTGACCTGATAATCATGGATTTTGCCAAGGCCTTCGACAAGGTACCTCACAGGAGGCTATTGTACAAACTAGATCATTATGGGATTAGAGGATCCACACTTAAGTGGGTTAGCTCATGGCTCTCTGGACGCACACAACAAGTTGTACTTGACGGCCAAGCGTCGGATCCAGTCCCTGTTTTGTCCGGTGTCCCACAAGGTTCGGTACTTGGACCGGTCCTTTTCTTGATATTTATTAACGATCTTCCTGATAATATCAGGTCATCTGTTCGCTTGTTTGCTGATGATTGTATTTTGTATAGGAACATATATACTACTTCTGACTGTCTTATCTTACAAGATGACCTGGATAGCCTAGCACGTTGGGAGGCCGATTGGCAAATGAAGTTCAATGTGGCCAAATGTCATTCAATGAGGGTGTCACGGCACCCTCTAGACAAGCAGATTAAATTCAACTACTCATTACATCAGCATACTTTGGAACACGTCCAATCCGCAAAATATCTTGGTATCACCATTACTGATAATCTTGATTGGGGTCAACATATTTCTGAGATTACCTCTAAAGCAACTAGGACATTAGAGTTTCTTAGACGTAATTTGGCTTTTGCACCTAGGCAGACAAAGGGTGTTGCATACAAAACCTTGGTTAGACCTCAATTAGAGTATGCATCACCTGTTTGGCATCCCCATGTTAAAACTCAGGTTCAACAGGTTGAGAAGGTTCAGAGGACGGCTGCCCGATGGACCTGCAGGCGATGGCGGAACAGAAGCAGTGTTGGTGAAATGCTCGATGAGCTGGAATGGCCATCCTTGGAGGCCCGTCGCGAGCAGTCCTCTTTAACCTTCTTTTATAAGATACACTCTGACACAGTGTCTCTTAATTAATATAAATACTTGACCCCTGTGACTACTTCAACTCAAACAAGGGCATCAAAACTAAACAACAGTCAATATCGTAGGTACCAGGCCTATAGTGATGCCCTGAAGAATTCTTTCTTCCCTAGAACTATTCCTCAGTGGAATAGTCTTCCCTCCTCTGTGGTAAATGCCAAAACTGCAGAGGAGTTCAAAGCCCGCATGGTGTAGACTGGGATCCAGAGGTGTGCGTTTTAGTACACCTCTGAAAGCAGATTGTAAATGGTTTCTTTGTAGGATAGAGGAATGAAGTAGCACGCCATAATAAATCGCCTTATTTGGAGTGCATAACTGACCGGTCTGGCTGGCCCGAACCCTTTGGCCTGGTGTTTGACTCGCTTGCTTTTTGCCCCAGGGTCGTGGGCTCGGTCCCCGGTCGGGGCACTTGGTGTTTTTCTTTACAATTTTTCTCCTCAGTTTGCAGTGGTGCCGGGATGGTTACTGATGAAGCCCAGGAGAGGTGCAGATGCAGCAGAGTCAAATGAAGCTGGAAATGTGATATGATTACATGAGTATCCCCTGAACATTTGAAAATAATAATAATGATAATAATAATAATTGTCTCTTTGTAGGATGGAGTGCAACAATAAATATGTATTTAGAGTGCATGATTAATGGTCTCATCTATATCTTAACCCTGTTGATTGCTGTTTATGTCTGATTTTCATCATGTTGGGTGATAGAGGGAGGGGAAAAAAAAAAATAAAAAAATAATCCTCTATACTATGAGTTATTACGCAGACACTACTTGTGAAAGATTATACTTGTGAGTTATCTCGGCCAGTAGAAGGCTTTGAAATGAAATGAAATGAACTCATCCAGTGGGTGTGTGGGTGTTTTTTTTTTTTTTTTTTTTGCTAAATTCTAAATTTAGCGCACCACCCAACTGAGGTAATGGCCAAGTTTGACCGACTCAGTATATGAAGATAGATAGATAGCGGTATAAAGTTGCACCTCAATGCTCCGTGAAACAGCGTATTCCAACGAAATGTAATCAAACGACCCAGTTTCCACTCTCCAGAAAATTGTAAATAAACCGAAAGTTTTGTGATTTTGTCTCCCTTTTAGTAGATTTATGCTGTTAAATAGTCTCATTTCACTGCGATATACATAGAAATTTTATAGTTGCTTCCAAATTTCACCATTTGCTTCTTGCCGGAATGCTTGAATATGTTGAATACGGGGGTGCAGAGTCACAGTAGTGACACAATCGGACCATCCTTTACTGAGTCATTTGCTCAATTAAAATTCTTAAACGAAACTGCAGTCTATGTCCTCAGTTGGCAGAGGTGGTCTCCCATGTCATTCCATGTAATTATTCTCATTTTGTGTAGTGGTTTCCCTGTCGCAACCAGACACCGTCGTGATATGACTGAAAAATTGTTGAAAGCGAAGTTAAACCCGAATTCACACACACACACACACTCATTGTGTAGTGGTTTTGTGGTTTACCTGACCTGACTATCATGTCCGCTGTTACTGCAATCAGTCACATTTGAACATTACTCCCAGGTAGGGTTCGTAGAAATACCGGCACACACTGGTAATTGCCTGAACATACTTGAATTTTTGCGGTCTCACTATAAAGCGACAAGAAGCGTCAAGAAGCGACAAGAAGCGTCAAGAAGCGACAAGAAGCGACAAGAACGTTTTAAAACATTTTTTTATATACATCTAAGGCAGATTTGATCTTTTATAACATTTTCAATGCTTCTTGGTATATTTTTGTCAACACAAGTTCATTAGATGCCCTTAATGTTTGCTCCGAACAACTGTGCAATCCCGACTGTGAAAATCTTAGACAAGTAATAAGCGACAAGAAAGCGTCAAGAACATATTTTAACACTTGTATTCAATCCTTCTGGTAATAAGATAAGACCAGACATTGGCAAACTTAAATGTGCAATTTTGTGTCCATACAAGCTCCTTTAAAAGCCCATAAATGCTTATCAGATCCATACTAAGGGCCTGTCGTCTAGCTTTATCGACTGATGAAAAAGCGTCATGAAGGGATTTTAACTTTTGTTTCGCTAGATACTAGCCTACATGTGATACAATTTCATAAGATATTTATATATATATACACACATAAGCAAACAAAGATTTACGGATAATTCTGTTTTTTTTTTTGTTTTTTTTTTTTAAGGCTTTATTATGCAAAAACGGTGCCTGTCAAGTATCAAGAAACAAGAAAGCGTCAAGAAAAAAATGACGATTTCCACACGTATTTTTTTTCTGGATTTCTGACATATGCAAAGATCACATATCATTATGGTTTCAATTTGCTCATTTATAATACTTCTCTGGAAAATAAAATCCACTTCGGACCCTTATAGTTAATGGAAAAGTTCCTCCTTCTGCCGGTTGTTCGCTTACCAGGAAAAAGCGACAAGAAAATATATCACGTCCCAAATCGTTAATTACTTTCACTCAGTTTGAGTAATTTAAGTTGCATTACTCAATGGCTTGCGGGCTATGAAACTGATAAAATCAATAAGCGTGTATTCCTTCATAGCACCGCCAAATTCTTTCTTTTGTTTTCCTTTCTTTATTTTCATTTTCTTTATTTCTTTCTTTCGTTCTTTCTTTCCTATCTTTCTTCTCTTTCTTATATAGTAACAAATAAGTGCACTTATTGGAGATATTTCATTTTTTTCTTAAAAAAAAAAAAAAGATTTGTTGAGGGTTTTTGTTTGTTTGATTGATTTGAGGTTTAACGTCCCGTCAACACTGCATAGGTCATTTTGGAGACGTTGCTTCCAATTTTGTGGGATTTTTACCCGACATTGAGATGAAATGACATCTCAAGCCCTATCGCCCAATGAAATCAAAAGGGTTTATAAGCATTGACGGATCGACTCGCACCGCTTTGCCTGGGCAGGCTTAGCTGTGCCTGAAAGCATCATGCAGCCCATGTACATGTATTTCTTCAAGTCCCAATGGACAGGGCCGGATTTGTTGAGGGTACGTATTAGAATCCTGTGTGAGTAAGTTATAATGAGACCCACTACATGTTTTCTATCTTTTTCATGTGAATACCCGTTAGAATTCTTGGTAAGACGATTATGACTACCCACGATATATTTCTTTATTTGTTCTTATTTCTTTCTTTTTCTATCCTACAAAGGAACCGGATAAGAATATCACCAGTTATCGGTGATTTTTCGTACTAAAAAAATGTTATGGGTTCTTGTAAGATTCCTTAACAAAGATACTTGTCCTCAAACTCAGCAGCAATAAAACACGCCTATATAATTTTGACCACCTTAAACCCCACTTTTATATTGTAAAACTGGGTTTGTAGGGGTTAACAATATTTTCCTCATTTATGCTCGAAGGCATAGGTTGTGGGTACACGTTACAACACAACCGCCTCGGCGAGGCGTTTCTAACGTGTGCCCACAATATATGTTATAAGTTATGAGAAAAAAAAGCATTTTTCACAAGTAATAGACCCATTTTTTTGCTCATTTATAATACTTCTCAGTAAATAGTAATATCTACTTCGGATTTTCTTGTCGCTTTTTCTCTATCGTAGATTTCTGTACGACAATAAGAAGCTTTCTATGTAGATAGAAAACGGGTTATTAATTCACCCACTACGTCTCCATGAGTGGATACTAAAATAATGATGATGTTAAACTTTAATGGTGATTATCAAAAAAACAAGTAAAAGTATCCTTATGCGATCTACATAGGTTTTAAAGTAAGAAAAACATTTATCGTTATTAAAATGAAAATAAAATATTAAAAAATAGAACAAAGCGTATATATGCGCAAGATATTACCAAAGCTACATATTTATTTCATAGTATGGGATTGTTCCCCTTGAATGTCGTAAATTTATTTATTTATTTATTTTTATTATTTTTTTTTTTTTTTATGTTGTTTTTTTTTCTAGTAGTGTTGGTAATTTGCTGGGGATGTTTAAGTGATGGCGTGTATCCTTAATTGAAGCGCTGGTTAATTACTGTCACTCAGTTTTGAGTCTTTCTTGTTTAAGAACTCAATGGCTTGCGGGCTGTGACTAGCGTTTATAATTGCGATCGACTGAACAGATCAGTAACATAACATCGTCCAACTTTCTTTCTTCTTTCTATCTTTCTATCAGCAGCCTCATTGAGGCGGTTATAACTAGTACCCACAATCTTGTATAGGAAGAGAAAGAGGGCAACGTCATTACGTTTTTTCGACGTTGATAGGACGTCGAAAACACATCATATTCCAATTTTTTTTCTTTCTACTTTCTTTCAGCAGCCTCATCGAGTCGCACATAACGAGTACCCACAACCTTGTATTGAGAGAGAGAGAGAGAGAGAGAGAGAGAGAGAGAGAGAGAGAGAGAGAGAGAGACGTCATGACATTTGTTTGTTTGTTTGATTTGGAGTTTAACGTCCCCGTCAACACTGTAAAGGTCATTTTGGAGACGTTGCTTCCGATTTTGTGGGACTTTTACCCGACATTGAGATGAAATGACATCTCAAGCCCTGTCGCCCAATGAAACCAATAGGGTTTATTAGCATGGGCGGTCCGCCTCGCACCGCGGTTCCTGGACAGGCTTAGATCCTCTAAGCGGTTTACCAGTACTAGTGTGCGGGCCGGATTCAGCTCTGCGTGGAAGCATCATGCAGCCCATATATTTCTTCAAGCCCCTATGGGCGGGGGCCAACGTCATGACGTTGTTTCGACGTTGTTTCGACGAGAGAGAAAGACGTCATGACGTTGTTTCGACGTTGATACGACGTTGCAAACACGTCATGTGCCAACAGCCTCGTTGAGACGGTTTTGACGAGTAACGAGTACCCACAACCTTGTATTGGAAAAGAAAGAGAGAGTGTGAGAGAGAAAGACGTCACGACGTTGTTTCGACGAGAGAGAGACGTCATGACGTTGTTTCGACGTTGATACGACGTTGCAAACACGTCATGTGCCGACTCTTCTTCTTTTCTTTCTTTCAACAGCCTCATTGACGTGGTTGTAACGAGTAACGAGTACCCACAACCTTGTATTGGAAAAGAAAGAGAGAGAGACGTCATGACGTCGTTTCGACGAGAGGGGGCGAGACGTCATGACGTTGTTTCGACGTTGATACGACGCTGCACACACGTTGTCTTCATTTTAATAAATGAAATGCATGGATTTTTTCCGTTTCCTTCTCCATGAACACGCCCGTTACCCGGTAAAACTTCTTGGCGTTTGTTTCTGGTTCATATTGTCTTCTATTTATGTTCGAATTGGTTCTATATGTGTCTTCATCTTTAGTTAACCCGTAAAACTTCTTGTCGCTTATTTGGGACTTCCGACGTAGCCCCGTTGAGAGCGAGAGAGGGAGAGGGAAAGAGAGAGAGAGATAGAGAGAAAGAGAGACTAGCATAGTCTCGTTGAGAGGGAGAAAGAGATAGAGAGGCGAAATTGGGAGAGGAACGGAGAGCAAAAGAGAGAGAGAGAGAGAGAGAGAGAGAGAGAGAGAGCGAGAGAGCGAGAGAGAGAAAGAGAGATACTTTCAAACAAGATAGGGAGCGGGAGAGGGATATAGGCAGAGAGCAAAGGAGCAAGAGAGAGAGAGAGAGAGAGGGAGACTGTCAAACGAGAGAGAGAGAGAGAGAGAGAGAGAGAGAGAGAGAGAGAGAGAGAGTACACTCGTTTTAAGGATAAGTGTTTCATAATGTATATGATGAATCCAGCTATGGGGGTCCGGCTAGCTTTTTATTTATTTATTTATTTATTTATTTATTTATTTTAAAGTTTATTAAATAACTTTGGGTTGTCATATTGATAATCACAAGCTGTAGGTCTCATATTGATAATCACAAGCTGTAGGTGAGCGTGGTCACCAATTGATTTGCATGCTATCCAATTTTGACAGGTTAATTGACAAGCTTGTTTGCGCTTTGAAAAAAATCAACAGATGTATAAAAACCCTTCGTTTTATCGACAAATCGCACATTTGTCTTTTGGCAACTGTGCTGTTATTTTGTCAGTCATTTTGACAAAATTTTTGCGATTGTCTGTGCTGTCATTTTGTCAGTCATTTTGGCAAATTCCTTGCGAAAATTGTACTGTCACTTTGTCAGTTATTTTGCATTTGTGAAAAAAATCTGTTTTGTGAGTCATTTTGATAAATTTCTTGCTTAAGTCTGTGTTGACATTTTGATATTCTTTTGATTGTTTGGCAAAAAGTCTTTGGGAAATAGCAACCGAAATTTGTTTATAAGTCTCGTTTCTTTGGTTTTTCCAAAAAAAAAAAAAAAATGGAATATCCATGTGGAGACTGTGGTGGAAATTGCATCACTGAGGTTATTTGTTGCGACGAATGTGATAACTGGTATCACTACAAATGCCAAAACCTACTGAAAAAACATGTTACTGAAATTCGTAGCAGAAAAAACTCTTTTTGTGACTACATTTGCACTAAATGTACAAAAAATACGGACGGAGATTTTGATTTCGAAAAGGCTCTAAAAAGACTAGAAAATTACTCTCTTTCCGGAAATTTGGAGGCGGGAGCGCGAATGGAAAGAATTTTTTTGAGAAATGAGGACAGTAAGCCTCTCATTTTTAGACAGAATTTGGTATATTCAAGTAGCAGTCTTTTGACACACGACCGAGTTTCTAAATTGATTTTGGAAAATCACAAAATTTCTTTTCATGGTAAAACTCCAATATACGTGACGGGTGACGGAAACTGTTTGTTTAACTCGCTGTCAGTGGGAATCGTTGGACATGAAAAACTTGCGACTGAAATTCGTTTCAAAACGTGCTTAGAAATGACTTTGAACAAACACGCATATTACGACGGACCGAATGCAAAGACGAGTAGACTGCTTGAAGTAGCCGACAGCTATGACGATGCATGTAATGCTGCAGCCAGGAAAGGATCTTATTCGTCCGTTTGGACAATTATTGCAGCGGCAACCGTTCTAGGTTGCCCGATCCAGTCTGTGTTCCCCCCTAGAAATGGACTTTTGGACCGTGCTTTTCGGACTTTAAATGACATTTTTACACCGATTTCAACAAAATCAAAGTTTGACCCAATTTGCATCATGTGGACAAGTACGACCTACGGTTTTGACAAAACGTGGCTGCCGAACCATTTTGTTCCCCTAGTTGCTACAGAGAAGCAATGCGTCATTGATATTGACTCAATGGGCGACTTTCCACCATTGAACAGCACTTCCCTGGACACTTCATGTAACCCGTGTCCAACTATATTCGATTCTCCAATTCCACGACCAGCTGAAGTATTTGACCCACCTTCCAAATGTGATTCATCGCTCCCCTTACGTATGACCGAACTTGTTTCTGAGGAAATTCGGACCGCACAGGAACATGACGCGACAATGGACTTGACCTGTGACGAAAAAGAGACTGTTGATATGCCAGGGCCCAGCTCTGAGTCCGAGGAAACTGCTTGTGGAACAGAGTCAAGTAATGCCAATGTTTCCATTTGTGAAAGCTTCCAGCGGACACTGACTGCAGACATGAGTCAAAGAACAGAGTCTTTAGCCTCTTCTGATTCTCGTCTGGAATCATTGAATTCACCGGAATCAGTTCCAGAACCAGCGAACCAGTTGAGGGGAAAATTTCTTTCAACCGACAGACTTATTGACGTACTGAACAATGAGTCAGAGCCGCTTACGGAAATCCCGCGGACTGTAAAAGAAGATGTATTTTTTGTTTTGGACCACTCTGGCAATATTTCCAAAAAAGAAAATAAAGGGCGAATGGAATTCTGGGATAACTGTGGGACGTGGAAAACGGAAACGACTTCCTTGAAAACCACATATTTTGTCCGTGATGAAATTGGCACATTAAAATCATGCATCAGGAAAAAAGATAAACTGTTTTATAGGGAAATAAAAAAAAAATTTGTTCTTTTGGACCCGCAGCCAAATGATTCAAATTTAGTTGAGTTGAAACGTTATTATGCAAAATTGGAACGAGACACAAACTATCAAAAACGCATAAGCTGGTTTACAAAATTGCCAGGTTATCCCATAGAAATCACTTCGCTCGCAGTCGCAGAGTATTTGGGAAAATATCCAATGGAACAAAAAAGCCGGCATCGAAATTCCAAAAAAAATAATCAAGAATATATAAGAACATCTCCTAAAACCAAAAACAAAATTCGATTTGATTTGGACTCGGGCAAAACCGTTAAGCAAACATTTTCAGAAAATTTTCAATCTTTAGATCATCAACCCCGAGACTCAAAGTGTGTGGAAAATATGAGGTACAAAATGGAAAAGGAAAAAAATCCAAGAAACAAACAAAATACCGCAGACGATGTTCAGACGGTAATAAATATGATAAGTACGTCCCATCCGTTTTTGAAAGAAATTGTTCAGTCAGCTGGTAAACCACCAAATTTGATTTGCTATACTGAAAGCCAACTTAAACATTTTTCAACTGCGGTAAAAACTTCTGTTATTGGTGTGGACAGAACTTTTAATTTAGGCCCTTGTTTTGTGACAACAACTGTTTTTCAAGAGAAAAAATTGTGTAGAAAAGGAAAGAATACAAATCCAATAATTTTGGGACCTTTATATCTTCATTGGGATGGCGCTTTTCACACATACCAACGATTTTTTACACATTTGTCCTCGGTATTAGGAACAGAAATTGAATCTTCCTTATTAAGTACAAATGACATGGTTATTGGTACAGATGAGGAAAAGGCATTGGTGAAAGCAATTAGGTCAGCTTTTCCGGACTCAAAATTGACACTCTGTACTAGACATTTGGGCGAAAACTTTAAACGACACCTCAAAAATAAAGTAGGGATGAATGAAAAAGATACCAAAAAAATTGTTGATGATATATTTGGAGATGAAGGTTTAATTGCGGCAGATACCACAGTGGACCTCGCGTCAAAAATTTCTGAAATTGAAAACAAATATCAAAATTCCGTGGGTCCATATCTTTC
The DNA here is from genome assembly GCA_963580285.1 of Lucinisca nassula. Taxonomy (NCBI): domain Eukaryota; kingdom Metazoa; phylum Mollusca; class Bivalvia; order Lucinida; family Lucinidae; genus Lucinisca; species Lucinisca nassula. Next base: position 118,361,709 of record OY757025.1, on the reverse strand, counting down.
TGACAAGGTCATACCAACAATAAAGAATTATGTTTATGAGGTAAGAAAATTTGACAAGAAAGTTCCCCTTCATTGGAAAAATAACAACTGTGAATCACTAAACCACATTCTAAAACTCAACCAAAATTGGACTCCTGATCGCTTACCAGAACTGATTCAAAATTTGTATAAAGAAATTCAGCTTCAGGAAGCTTTAATTAAGGGGGCTCTTTATGGCCATGGTGATTTTGAATTAAATGAACATGCTTTGGCCCTTCAGTGTACGAAAACCCAATGGCAGTCAAAAACGGAAAAAGAAAAAGAAAATATGTTCAACAAATTTTTGTCTTTCGGATTAAAACAGCCCCCATCAAATTATGTTACATCCACGGACGGAAAACTGATTTTACCTAAAACAACCGCAGTGGCTAGAAAACCAGGCCAAAAACGCAGAATTAGGTCGACGAAGACAGTCACAAACAAAAAGCAGAAACTAGAGTAATTGTTCAAAAGTTGGCATTTTACCTCCAAAACATGGAAATTTTCTTATGATTTTTTTTCTTACTTCTGCTCCAAACACAGATTGTGGGTACTCGTTAGAACCGCCTCTAACGAATACCCACAGCCTTTGTCTTAAAGCAGGAATAAGAAGAATTGTATATACCCCTGCAAACCCCAGTTTTACAATATAAAAGTGTGATTCGAGAAGGGAGATTATACAGGCGTGTTTTTTTGTGATGTCTGCTCAAAACATAGACTGTGAGACGATTCTAACGAGTTCCAACAATCCAAATTTTGAGAAAAAAAAAGAAATATAATGTTTACCCCTGTAAAACCCACTTTTGCTGCATAAAAGTGGGGTTTAAGGGGTAAAACTTTTATAGCTGTGTTCTTGTGATCTTTTCCTATACTCCCAAAATTTGTTGTATAGGTGCTCTTTAGAACAGCCCCTCAAAAGGTAGGATTTGTGATATAAAACTTCATATTTTTCAATATTCAAACTTAGGCTGTAGAAGCCTGTCAAAACTTACCATCGAAAATAAATTATTTTAGATACAATATTTTACTTTTTATATTCATTTAGAAAACACGTCCATCTTGAAAATTTTATCTCCAAAACTTTCTTATTTCTGCTCAAAAGGCAGATAGTGGGTATTCGTTAGAACCGCCTCTAACGAATACCCACAACCTATGTCTTAACGCAGGAATAAGGAGAATTGTGTATACCCCTGCAAACCACAGTTTTACTTTATAAAAGTGGGGTTCTTAGATTTTAAATGTAGGTTCAAAGAATAAATGAAATAAAAATCTATAATGGGGACATCTGTCTTTGTAATATGGTAGGTAGTTGCAAAGGCCACCATCTGATGAGACTCAAGGAGGAGTCGAAATAGGTTTTTATTTCAATAACAAATTAAATTCCTTTTATTTTAGATTGAGAAAAAAATCTAAAAAAAAAAAAAAAAAAAAGAATTCCAAAATTCAATAAGTCTCATTTTGTCTCAGTTTTTTTTTTCATGTCATTTTACATAAACCACATCAACAAGTCCGTGTAATGGATATTTTCATAATTCAACTTATTTTTTTTTTCTCCCCAGAACTATAGTTTGTGGGTACTCATTAGCACAGTCTCGCGGGGACCGTTCAAACGAGCACACTTATTCTTTAATTTTTGGTCGCCCCACAAAATTTTCTTGTCGCTTTTTTCAGTACTCGCCTCGTCCAATTATTTCCTCTTGTCGCTTTTTCATGTCACTTACCATAAAGCACGACGACAAGTCCGTGTAATGGATATTCATTAATCCAACTTATTTTGTTTTCTCCCCAGAACTATAGTTTGTGGGTACTCATTAGCAAAGTCTCGCGGAGACCGTTCAAAAGAACACACACACACTATCTTATCCATCTTTAATTTTCGCTCGCCCCGCAAAATTTTCTTGTCGCTTTTTTCAGAACTCGCCCCGCCCCGTTATTTCTTCTTCTCGTTTTCTCATGTTACTTTACATAAACCACGTCAACAAGTCCAAGTAATGTATACACATAAAATCCAACATTTTTTTTCTCCATAGAACCATAGTTTGTGGGCACTCATAAGAACTGCATCACGGAGGCCGTTCTAACGAGGACCTACAATATATCGTATTCATGTTTAATTTTGGTTGCTATGCAAAATTTTCTTGTCGCTTTTTCCAGTACTCACATCAACCCATTATTTCTTCTTGTCGCTTTTTCAGCTGATGGGGTTATTGGTCGGTTTGACTATTTTCTTACCGACTGATTGTCTTTTTCGCATTCTTCTGCCTGAAAGGCACAATTAAATTTATTCCTTTGGGTTCTTCTTTGTGTAGCCCCGTAAGTTATTGTCGCCTTTTGAGGACTCATATAGCCCCGTTGAATTTTCTTGTCGCCTTTTTAGCTCCCGTGTTTCAGCTCTCGACGTTATTGTGCGTTTTTTTTTTTTTTTTTCATTTGTTTCTTACCAGCTGATTATCTACTTTGCGATTTAATGCCTGAAATGGATAAATGATTTTGATGGTTCTTCATCTTTGTGTAGTCGCCATTTAACCTTCTTGTCGCTTTTTTCATGAACTCACGAAGTTTCGTGTCGCTTATTCAGAACTCAATTTATCGGGCGATTTGCATGCTTTCGTATCCCATGATGTGTATTTCTAAAGATTTTATGCATAAAATGCATACCAGAATATGTTCTATACACTTCATGACGCTTCTTGTTATCGCTTCAACTGTGAAAAATCTTCTTGTCGTTTTTTTCTAGCACTCAAATCGCACCGAAATTTCTTCATGTCGCTTTTTCACCACTCATGATGCTTGTGCGGTTTGCCTTTCTTCTTGCATCATGTTAGTCTTCTACACATTTCAATGCCCTTAATGCATATTGCATATGAGAGACATAAATATATATTACTTATATTCGAGAAAAACAAGACTTATGTCTAACATTTACTCTTTGTCAGTCGCAACATTTTCTTGTCGCTTTTTCTCAATCGAACGCGGTTACGCACACGATTTTTATTTTTTATTTTACACCAGAAAATGCAATATTTCTGGAACTATTCAAACCTGATCCTTTGAAATACTTATTTTATTTATGAATTCATAAAAAATCTAATATAGGAATGTATATTTCGAATGGAATATGATCATGACGCTTCTTGTCGCTTCTTGACGCTTCTTGTCGCTTCTTGACGCTTCTTGTCGCTTTATAGTGAGACCCGAATTTTTATGTTATGAGAAATTTTATTTTTGACTTATTTGCATTGTTTTATTGGTCCCTGGACATTTCGGCCCATTTGGCATCATTTGCAGGAATGAATGTCATAAAGTGCACCGTCCTTCGGATCGGGACGTTAACTGGAGGCCCCCTGTGCAGGGAGAACCATCCCCTGTGCAGGTTAAAGACCCCTACCGTAATTACATGATTACTGTGTAGGCTTTCATCCTGCAAACCTGGAGTGTATGTAATGTACACCTGCGGTAATGGTCAAATGTGACCGACGCAGTATCAGTAGATAGATAGATAACAAAATCAGCCCATAGCAATTTCGAATCCGCAATTTTAATGATGGTATAATTACTATGTTTGCATATAAATGATTTGCTTGCACGACCAATTAAATCAGTAGTATGTAAGTCGAAAATAGGATAAAAAAAAAATATGTTCAGTTTGAGAAATTAATATTCTTTCCTCAAATGATATAAAAAAAAAATCATATCATGTTAACAAGTCCGAGAAAATAATACGCCCTTAACCCCACTTTATATAGAGAAATTTGGGGTTTTAAGTGGTAGGCCTATATGTAATAATGCTTATTTCTGATCCAAGACTTACATGTATGTTGTGGGTACTCGTTAGAACCGCTACCATATGCTCGGGGTATAAATAAGACAAATATCACATGTTTTTGGTCGGAAAAGTAGTCATTTTAGAGAAAATGAAAGAATGCACTATGTCACGCGGGTGTGTTTTCGTAATGGATATATAAGAAAGAAAATGCACTCTTAAGAACTTTCTAAATCTGCTTAAGGGTTTATGATATTTGATTGTTTTCACTGCAGCCAATGGTTAGAAAACTGACATCAAGCGTTGTTCACATGTGACATTGGGCTTATGTAATTGTTAAGGGTTTCGTTGTGTACATTGTATTGCTTATAAATTTCTGCTTTTCAACACTTCCATTTACGTTATGGAATACGCTATGAATAAGAGGCGCATTGATTAGTTTTCAGCAGAAAATCTTCAATTTTATTACAGAAATCATGCATAGGTTTTCGTGCATTAACAATTTGCCGGGTCCCTAGGAAGCCATTTGAACATTAGGCCGATTGAAACACAAAGTAAATAAGTAAGCAAGGGCCCAGCAATTTCTACAATATCGCCCAGCATAGACAGACCAGCTTGCTCAGCCGCACAGTATGGTCATGATTGCTGGAGGCGTGAGGAAGCCTTGGCTACTTCACGAGCCCAGCATACACAGCTCGACTTGCTCAGCCGCATAGTATGGTCATGATCGCTGGAGGCATGAGGAAGCTTTGGCTACTTTATGATTCATAGTTACACACAAATCAGACTGCGTGGATGCACAGGCTGATGTGAGTCTTTCGTTGGCCCCCGGCGCTAGGCCCACATATAGTTGTCGATGCGCCCCTGTCCAATTACATTCATAAAACGAAACCGAAAGCAAGAAACAAAGAAAGAATTAAAGACACACATTAGGAGACATAAACTAATGGATGATTGGCACGTGCCCCAATAATGGCTGAGGTTTGAGTAATATGATAATTGTTCTGTTTGTTACTTTAAGGCACGTGTCGATATTAGGCAACAACGTAAAGTGATTATTGGTCATTTTGCTTACCGACATGTGCCAACAATATAAACAAATAAGCAATGACCCCAGAACTACAATTTCCAAGTTATAAATTTTGTTTCTGAATAAACACCCTCTTTTATTAGGGCCCCGCACTGAAAGTGTGGGTGCCCTATAGTAATCACTCTGTCCGTCCGTCTGTCCGTCCGTCTGTCCGTCTGTCCGTCCACAAATTTTTTTATCCTCCATAACTTTTTATTATTCCTGGATGGATTTAAATATTACTTGGCATCATTCTGTCCGTCCGTCTGTCCGTCCACAAATTTTTTTATCCTCCATAACTTTCTTATTCCTGGATGGATTTAAATATTACTTGGCAGAAATGTTAACCATAATGTGATGGAGTGTTGCGCGCAAGACTCAGGTCCGTACCTCAAAGGTCAAGGTCATACTTAGAGGTTAAAGGTCAAAAAAGGGTCTTTCCTGTGTCCAATCAATAACTTTGTTATTATTCCTGGATGGATTTAAATATTACTTGGCAGAAATGTTAACCATAATGTGACAAAGTGTCACACGCAAGACCCACAGCCGTACCTCAAAGGTCAAGGTCATACTTAGAGATAAAAGGTCAAAAAAGCGTCTTTTTTATTGTGTCCAATCTATAACTTTCTTATACCTGGATGGATTTAAATATTACTTAGCAGAAATATTAACCATAATGTGACAGTGTGTCACGCGCAAGACCCAGGTCCGTACCTCAAAGGTCAAGGTCATACTTAGAGGTGAAAGGAAAAAAAAAAACGTCTTTTTTAACATCAACATTTTCCTACTCCTCTGATAGCGCTGCCGGGGCCCTAGTCAGTTTCACTGACAGCTCTCGTATTATTTTTATTTCTTATCTGCCATTACAAAATTTGCATTGCGAGAAACTCACATCTGAGGGAGGTAATTATTGAAATTAATGATACAGATGCCGAGCGGTGAAAAATTAAGGGGTAAAAATAAATTGTATATACATGTATTTTATCATACATTAACTATATCTTTCATTTTTTTTTTAATTTTCGCTGATAATTGACCCCTATAACAGCCTTGGAATCATTTATGGGCCGATTTTGTTATGGGCCGTTTTTGTTATGGGCAGAAATGACCCGGAACCGTTTTATTGTGTAGGGTGTTGTTGATGACATTTCTGATATAAAAAGCACAACTTAAGTAATCTTATTTCAGTGTTTTATCAAATGTGTTCCGGTCCTGTGGGTCTGAATATATACAAGTAGTTATACTGAGCAGTTTATGCTTAGTCTAATATAACTCATCAGATGACCAGAAGAAGTTTGACAATTCTTCCGGCCCCCCCAAAAAAGATTGACATTTCCAGCCTAGTGTCTCAATTGGGAAGAAAAACATGAAATGTCAAAATCCTTAGCTCGGAAAAATTTCAAATTTTTACATCAGATTTTTACCAAGTTTGCTAAGTCGCAACTCTGTCCGTGTCATGATGTTGTTTTTCATTATAATTTCTGGCACAGTCAGCAGCTTAGATCATTCCGGTCCATATTGCATTGTTTTATTGATTTCATTCTTAGCAGGGAATGAAATATGACAAATGGTAATGAAATACATAACACACCATGTTTTAATATTGCACAGTTTTATTTCAAAATTCATTGTAATGATGTTGTATAACTCTCTCTCTCTCTCTCTCTAAAAACAACATACGTATATAAAAACACAATGTGCAGTGTATATTCAAAAATCAAATAGCAGTCAGATATGTGCCATGCCATTGGTTAACATGTCTACAGACGTATGTTGTTGCCAGCAAAGGTGTAGATCAGACTGCGGAGTTTGATCGAGGTTTTCTTTGTCTGCTAACAGACTCGTTTTATGGTAACACATATGTTCACTAAGGCACCTTTCATTACTCTTGCTATATGGTTCATTTTTTCTAGTCCAGGTATAGGTTGCAGGTTATCATTAGAGATGCCTCATTGTGGCAATTTTAACTTGCATCCCCATCCTATGTATTTGCACAGAAATAAGAAAAGTACAAAAAAAATATCCCATGAAGTATGAAAGATGGACGTTTTAATGAAAAGTGTTACCGTAACTTATGGCTGTTAGCAGATAGTGAAGACCCCAATCAGGCTGCACAGTCCGATTTGGCTATTTTGTGCATATTCATAGACGCATTTTCATTTGACACCCATTTCATAAGGTTTAAAGTTGTTATGTGTAATACAACATGAAAGGAAATGAGCGGGGGCACAGCATTTCCAACAACTTACATGTGCGCCAAGCGAATAATCAGACACCCATATAATCTAACCGGAGACCTTTTGTTGCATGAAGGAGCATTGGGCACTTAGCTTTACTTAGAGCCCACAACGGACACACTGATGCGCAGGCTGATCTGGGTCTTCAGTGAGTGCACATGTCTTATTGTAGGTTTTGTCGTGCGCTGGCTCAAATAAACACCAATTACAGAATGAAAAATTATTGCATTTTTAATTATATAAAATCAGCGTATGAATATCTATATATAAAGATGTTAAAACTGTTTAAAAGTGTAAATAAAAAAATTAATGTAAACTTGATATATTTTCAAGTGTAAAATTGTCATATTTTTCCTTTTTCTGCTCAAAACATAGATTCTAGACACTTGTTAGAACTGCCTAGGCGATGCGAGTCCTTCCGTTTCTTTGGCCAGTACGGCTTGAGAATTCGTTTCATGTGAATGTAGGTAAAAAGCACCCAAACCTGAAAGAAACGTCTCCAAAATGACACATAAAGTGTCACTTTTGTTCAGAATCAGTGTTTATGGGACGTTAATCCTCCAATAAAAATGAAATACTATAACTAATCAAATTACTACCGTAACTGTTATTTTAGGTTTAAATAACATTTTTAAAAGTTCAATCTTTTTCTTATGCCTAACGCATCATGACAAAGATATATCAGATCAAATTGTCATAAATTATTCGATGCGTACCTGTGCTAGGGTTTATAAAATATGTTTTTGTGTTACATTTGGCCAATATAAGGCATATCAAATGTATATTATAGTATATCCCCCCCCCCCCCCCCCCCAACCAAAAAAAACAAAACAAAAAAAAAACATTTATTTAGCCAAGCAAAAAGTTTTTTTGTGTGTGTGTTCCGGTAATTACCAGTGTGTTCCGGTGTTTTGGTGTGTTCTGGTATTGCTACCAACCGCTCCCATGTGTAACAGAATTGTTCTGAATTGTTACTGGCGACATTTCAAATGGCAATGACATACACTCCAGATTTGAAGGATGACAGCCTGCACAGTTTGTTTTTTGTTTGTTTGGTTTGAGGTTTAACATCCCAGTCAACACTGTATCAGGCCTCATATTTTTCAGACATATGCAGGATTTCAGGCTTTTAGAGCTTGATTTTTTTCTTAATTTTTCTTGATTTCAGGCTTTTTGGCTTCCATTTTTTTTATATTTTTCTTCCTATATTCTGTATAAAATGACTTTTTAACGCTTATCCTGCTAAATAAAATTAAGAAGCTACACACATTTCTGACTATTCACCAATCAAATAACTTGATATTAAGTATTTCTTCAATTAACAAACCGCATTACAAACAGTGTAGATCCTGATCAGATGGCTTCTGAAGAAGCCATCTGATCTGGATCTACACTGTTTGCAAAGGTAATGGTTGACATGTTCAGCATGATGAGGGTTAAGGATGTAAAATCTGGCCTTTCAGGCATGGAAAAGCTTGGTCAGTATGAGGCCTGTGTATAGGTCATTCTGGAGACGTTCCTTCCAATTTTGAGGGACTTTTACCCGACATTGAGATGAAATGACATCTCAAGCCCTGTCGCCCAATGAAACATAAGCATGGACAGTCTGAATTGTTACTGTGACACGTCAGATGACATTCATACACCAGGACCTGTGTTGGGAAGTTAGCCCATAGCTCTCACTAAACAGGTAAACTTAGCTACACAATCCTCAGCACCTTCAGCTGCTGAAATAATCGAATCAGGAGGGACATTCCAATCTCTTGTGGTTCGGAGGAAGAATGATTCATTATAAATGTCAGTTCTTGCAGTAAGGGTCTGAAACACCAATGAATGATAATTTCTACAGTGCCTAACTGGGGGAACAAGGTCATCTGTTGGGATGCTGGCAGCACCCTTTAGACCTAAGACCTAAATGTATAAAAGTATGAGCCTACTGTCTTTTCTCCTTTTCTTGAGAGACCCCATCTTAATTTTCCAAGTATTCCAGTCATGCTCCCAGTTTCAAAGCAGTAATTGCTTGTTACAAACCTAGCAGCTCAATTCTGAACTTTTTCAATTTCTTCATTAAGGCTCATTCCGCTTGGGTCCGAAATACAACTACCATATTCCAAGATTGGGCGAACAAGACCTTTATACAGTATGCTGCCTCTTTTACATCTTGTTGGCACTGATAAAGATTTCGCCTCAGGAAACCAAGTGTTCTATTTGACTTAGTGCACATGTTGTCAATATGAGTATTCCATCAAGTTGTGTGTGATTGTCACACCAAGGTATTTAATGGAGTCCACATTCTCGAGGACCGTTCCCTCTAAGCCATCTAAGGTGTAAGACGCCTCAGTTTTATTAGATCTCTTCCTAGTTATCTGCATAATATTGCATTTAACTGGCTGAAATCTCATGCCCCATTTTCGGGCCCATCATCCTAATCTATCTATGTCATTCTGAAGTTTCAGTGAGTCATCTGTATCTCTAATTTCCCGGTAGCAAACACAGTTGTCTGCAAACAGTCTTATTTCTGAGTCAATGTCAGTGGAAATATCATTGATGTACAGGGAGAACAATAGTGGACCAAGAACAGTCCCTTGTGGGACTCCAGACAAAACTGGAGCCCAATCCGAAGATTCACCATTAACAACAGTGCGCTGTTTTCTGTAGCAAAGAAAGGAATCTATCCATTTGAGAGTCTTCCCCCCCCCCCCCCCAATTCCATAACCATATAGTTTAGATTTTAAGTAGTTCATGTGGTGGGGTGTCAAAAGCTTTCTCGAAGTCCAGACCTGTCCCTCTTTGTCCAAGATTTTTGCCCAGTCATTAATAACTGTGCTCCACTGAGTTTCAAAACTATGCCTTTTCCTAAATGCATGTTGTATGTCTGACAAAAGTTTATGTTCATCCAAGCAGGCCATGATGTTTGAGCAGACTATATGTTCAAGCAATTTACACAGAACACAAGTCAGAGACACAGGGTGATAATTACGAGCAAGAGCCCTATATCCTTTTTTGAAGAGTGGGCAAATGTTCGCTAAGAGCCATTCTTTTGGGATTTCACCCGTGTCAGGAGGCTGTTAAAATAGGTGGGCAAAAACTGGACCTACAGGTAACTATTTTGCAAGTTCCTTCAGGACTGTAGGGTGAAGCTCATCAGGTCCTAAAGACCTGGGGCCAGTTGTTCAAAGCATAGTTAGCTTAACAAGCTCATTAGTGGTCATATTATTAACTGTCCTAGCAAGTTTAATATTTAAATTTTTTGGTATTTTTGCTGAAAAAAAAATGTGAGCAGCTTTTGCAAATGCAAAAGCTGCTCACATTTTTTCAGCAAAAAATATTAGCATATTTGCCGTAATAAATGATCAAAGTTTTAACGATACGTTAACTAACGACGTCGTTAGTTTTGAACAACTGGCCCCTTCACAGGGTCCTCCGTTAAAGTCCCAATCTGAAGGACAGTGCACTTTGTGGCACTAATCCCTGCAAATTGTGCCAATGGAGCATGCTTGGACACCACAATTTTGTTACCACTGCCAGGAATTGAGCCAGGGGCCTCCCCAGCCCATTTTCCATCTTTGTTAATGTTCCATTTTAGGGTATCCAGACTGAAATGTGGTATAGATCTAGTCATTATAAACAAGATATTTGTCAACCGTTTGTCAGCAACCTCAAAGGCTGGCAACAACCGCTATTTGGTTGTCTGAAGCCTCTTTTTTTCGCATCAAAATGATTACAAAAAGGACATATTAAATGTGTATGATAAATTGATAAGTCAATAATGTTGGTGGGATTTCTACTTACACTGGCAATAGATTGGGAGAATTTGAAGGAAATAGCAAAAATATTGTCATTAGCTCGCCTGTACGAAGTACAAGGAGAGCTATTGTTGTCACCTCGGATGGCGTGCGCGTTTGCGTTTGCGTTCCCGTCGCACTGCGTTAAAGTTTTTCAAATGCTTATATCTCAACAGTCACTCATCACAGACCACTCATATTTGGAACTTAAGTACCTGGGAGGGTCATCTGATGTTCAAAGAGAACAGACCCCTGGGTTCATGCCCCGGGCTGGGGCTAGGGGTCAAAATCTAGAACACCTTTGTAATTCTGTGTTAAAGTTTTTGAAATGCTTATATCTCAACGGTCACTCATCACAAAGCATTCATATTTACAACTTGGATACCTGGGAGTGTCTTCTGAGATTCCAAGACAACACACCCCTGGGTTCATGCCTGGGATTGGGGATGGGGTGGGGCTGGGGGTCAAAATCTAGGATACCTTTGTAATTTGTTGTATACCTTTCCATTATACTAACGAGTTATAGACACAATTGGTTATACATCAGCCAATTAAGTGACATTGGTTCAAGTGTAAAAGGGTGAAGGTCATGGTGACCTACATTTCACGGTCCAGTGATTTTGCCTTATATCTTGAAGTCTATTTGTTGGAGAAATGTCATACCTGGGATATTAGTTCCATGTGACTCCACGATTGACCTCAAAATATATCTAGGTCACTGTGACCTATATTTCATGGTTCAGCGATTTTGCCTATTATCTCGAATACTATTTGATGGAGAAATGTCATACCTGGATAATTAGTTCCATATGACCCAATAATTGACCGCAAATATATCTAGGTCATGGTGACCTACATTTAACGGTCCAGTGATTTTGTCTATTATCTTGAATACTATTTGATGGAGAAATGTTATACCTGGGTTATTAAATGCAGGTGACCCCATTATTGACCTCAAAATATATCTAGGTCACTGTGACCTATATTTTATGGTTCAGCGATTTTGCCTATTATCTAGAATACTATTTGATGGAGAAATGTCATACCTGGATTATTAGTTCCATATGACCCAATAATTGACCGCAAAATATATCTAAGTCATGGTGACCTACATTTCACGGTCCAGTGATTTTGTCTATTATCTTGAATACTATTTGATGGAGAAATGTTATACCTGGGTTATTTAATGCAGGTGACCCCATTATTGACCTCAAAATATATCTAGGTCACTGTGACCTATATTTTATGATTCAGCGATTTTGCCTATTATCTAGAATACTATTTGATGGAGAAATGTCATACCTGGATTATTAGTTCCATATGACCCAATAATTCACCACAAAATATATCTAGGTCATGGTGACCTACATTTCATGGTCCAGTGTTTCTGTCTATTATCTTGAATACTATTTGATGGAGAAATGTTACACCTGGGTTACTAGTTGCATGTGACCCCATTATTGACCTCAAAATATATCTAGGTCAGTATGACCTATATTTCATGGTTCAGTGATTTTGCCTATTATCTTGAATACAATTTGATAGAGAAACGTCATACCTGGATTATTAGTTCCATGTGACTCTATAATTGACCGCAAAATATATCCAGGTCAGTGTGACCTATATTTCATGGTTCAGTGATTTTGCCTATTATCTTGAACACTATTTGATGGAGAAATGTCATACCTGTTTTATTTATTCCATGTGACCCCATGATTGAGCTTGAATTAATATCTAGGTCACCGTCAGTGTGTCCTATATTTCATGGTTCAGTGATTTTTCCTATTATCTTGAATACTATTTGATGGAGAAATGTCTTACCTGGATAATTAGTTCCATGTGACCCGATGATTAACATGGAAATATATCTAGGTCCTTGTGACCTATTTTCATGGTTCAATGATTTTGCCTTATAATTCAGATACAATTTGATCCTGAAATGTAATATCTGGAATATATGTTCCATGTGATCTGATTATTGATCTCAAATATATCAAGGTGAGTGTGACCTATATTTCATGGTTCATAAATTTGTCCTTATATCTTGAACTCGCGAAACAGGCGAGCTATGCTGTCTGGCGACAGCTCTTGTTTTTAGTTTGTAAGAATCAAAATAGATCAACTTGTTTAGTGACAAATCACAGTTGGAGGTCAGGTGTAGGTAGACAAATCACTCATGCTATGCACTCCTGGTTTGATCTACTTCACAGATGACTTAAACCCTTGACCAGCTGAATATTTAAATATGCCACACCCACCACTGCTTATGAACCAATCAGATTTCTTGATGCAAATCATTGCAACTATTTCATAGACTGAATGACAAACAATGAAGATCCTGATCAGATGGCTTCATCAGAAGCCATCTGATCTGGATCTACATTGTTTCAAAGATAAGACATGTCCAGGCTCAGCAGGACAAGGGTTAAACTATGAACGATTACTCAACAAATTAGTGCTGTAGCTGATTTATATCTTATATGTAAATGTAGTTTATTCTGTTGATTTCAGCAAAGATCGGAGTATTTTGATGAGTTAGCCAGCCAGTACTATGACTGAGCCAAGTGCTCCCTCCTTCAATGCGGAAGACCCAGAGTTTCTGGAGAGAGATGGCGCTGTTTTTGCCCACCAGGCAGTGCAGAATGACCAGATGGGGCAGCATGAAGCAGCCATTTTCTATTACAATGTAGGAATTCAAATTTTGCATTAGATTTCATATCAGTTGATTGACAGTGACTTTGAAAATTGAAAAAATAGCTATTACCGGCATATGATATAAATTAAGACTGGTTAATCAGGGCTAAATACATAATTGATTATCAGCCCTGCCATTGTGGGTAATGTTTGCAGATTTGGTACCAGTTGTTCGAGGCATCGTTAGCTTAACGGCCTCGTTAGTGGTCATATTGTTAACTGTTCTAGCAAATTCAGTAACTAAACTTTTGGTAATTTTGCTGAAAAAATGTGAGCAGCTTTTATTTGCCATAATAAATGATCAAAGTTTTAATGATATGTTAACTAATGACGTCGTTAGTTTTGAACAACTGGTTCCATGTTATCATTTTACCTTTCCAGTTTACTGTCTGTTACTATATTTATACTTTACCGCATGTATTTAGACAGACAGGAGTGAACAAATAGTCTAGTCCCAAAGAGAGACTGCAGAAAGCAGTTTCCATACTGCAGAAAGCAGTTTCCACACTGCAGAAAGCAGTGTCCACACTGCAGAAAGCAGTTTCTTATAAGGGTCTACACTGTTTGCCACTCATCCAGCTATTTAGACACATCATTGGGTATGGAGTTGAGGTGTCTGAATCGCAAAAGATCAGGTATGTATTTTGTGATAAATGAAGGATAGTTTTTGTCAATTCCCCATAAAAACATATGTTGTTGGTATTCATTAGATCCGACTCAGCGAGGCAGCTCTAATGAATACCCACAACATAGGTTTATATGGAGAAATAAGGAAAACTATCCTTCATTTATGACAAAAAACTTAGCTTATCTGTTTTTATGGTCTGAATACTTACCGTAATGACCCTAAGCATTGGGATAGATAGGCCTAAGTAAACAGTGCAGATCTGGAGCAGTCTGTTCAGGGCCTGAGCAAAAAGTGCAGACCCAGATCAGACTGCTCCTCAAGGAGCAGTCTGATCAGTGTCTACACTGTTTGCCATTCCATCTGCTCTTTTTGAATGCCTTGCTGGATCATGAAACAAATTTGTTTAAATTTTTGAGAATTGTAGCAAGTTCTCAAGGTGTCCGAATTTTTAGGATTTTTATGGTAAGGTAAATAGGATAACATGACAGACACAGAAATTAAATAATCCATTATTAGCAAAGCAGTCATGATGATCATTTTTATGGAATTTTTCAGCTGATTAATGGATTATCTGATTAATCATGCCAACCTTACTGATAATTATGTTTTGTTTGTTTCATTTGAAGTTTAACCTCCCTGTCAACAGTGTATAGGTCATTTTGGAGACGTTGCTCCAATTTTGTGGGACTTTTACCCAACATTAAGATGAAATGACATCTCAAGTCCTGTCGCCCAATGAAACCGATAGGGTTTATAAGCATGGACGGTCCAACTAGCACCACTTTGCCAGGGCAGGCTTAGATTGCCAGGGCAGGCATAGATCCTCTAAGCAGTTTACCAGTACTCGTGTGCGGTCAGTTTCAGCTCTGCGTGGAAGCATCATGCAGCCCATCTATTTTTTCAAGCCCCAATGGGTGGGGGCCAGATAATTCTGTACTTTTGTATTTCAAGGTCAGCTGTTTTTAAAAAAGCAGTAGCGAGAAACTTAAAGATTATTTTTCTTGATTGTGTACCATAAGGATAACACACCCATGCATTTTTATGCCCCCGAAATCGAGATGGGGGGGAGGGGGGCATATAGTTTTTGGTCTGTCTGTTTGTCTGTCTACAAAAACCTTAACATTGGGCATAACTTTTGAATGGTAATAGATAGAGCTTTTACATTTCACATGTGTATACCTTATCACAAGACCTTTCCAGTGGTACCATAATTTTTTATCTCGTGACCGTGACCTTTGACCTACTTTTTTCAAAACTTTTAAAAACGTTAACATTGGCCATAACTTTTGATTGGTAAGTGATAGGGCTTTCAAATTTCACATGTGCATTCCTTGTCACAAGACCATTCTAGTGGTACTATAATTTTTGACCTTGTGACCTTAACCGTGATGTTTGACTTTCTTTTTCAAAACTTTAACGTTGGTCATAACTTTCGATTGGTAAGTGGTAGGGCTTTTATATTTCACATGTGCACTCCTTTTCACAAGACCTTTCTAGTGGTACCATAATTTTATACCTCTTGACCTTGACGTGTGACCTACTTTTTAAAAACTTAACATAGTCCATAACTTTTAATTGGTAAATGATTGGGCTTTCATATTTCACATGTGCATTCTTTTTCACAAGACCTTTCCAGTGGTACCATAATTTTTGACCTCGTGACCTTGATGTTTGACCTACTTTTTAAAAACTTTAACATTGGCCATAACTTTCAATTGGTAACCGTAAGTGATAGGGCTTTCATATTTCACATGTGCATAATATGTCACAAGACCACGGTCCCCGCCCATCGGGGCTTGAAGAAATATATGGGCTGCATGATGCTTCCATGCAGAGCTGAATCCGACCCGCACCTAGTACTAGTAAACTGCTTAGAGGATCTAAGCCTGCCCAAGCAAAGCGTTGTGCACGAAATGGACCGTCCATGCTTATAAACCCTATTGGTTTCATTGGGTGACTGGGCTTGAGATGTCATTTCATCTCAATGTCGGGTAAAAGTCCCACAAAATGACCTTTACAGTGTTGACGGGGATGTTAAACCTCAAATCAAACAAATGTCACAAGACCTTTTCAACAATCCCATAATTTTTTACCTTGTGACCTTGACCTACTTTTTTAAGACTTGAACATTGGCCTTACCTTTCGATTGCTTAGTGATACTGCTTTCATATTTAACATGCGCTGTCAGGGGGCATCATCACAAACACATCTTGTTTACATCTCAAACATGGCTACCATCACGAAAACATGCCTATATAATTTTGACCCCCTTGAAGCCCTTTGTCTTTGTAAACTGAAAACTTCCTTGTTATCATAATACATGCATGTAGCTCTGTCTGATATAAAACTTTGTAAGGCGTGTCGAATTCATATCACGTGATCAAGTCCGTGAAATGAACACCCCCTAAAACCCACTTTATATATAGAAAAGTGGGGTTTACGAGGGTATTCATTATTTTTATTATTTCTGCTCCAAGTTGTAGGTTGTGGGTACTCATTAGAACCGCCTCAATGAGTCCGTTCTAAAGAATACCCACAACCTATGTTTGCAGTATAAATAAAAGAAATCACAGATTTTCATTAGAAAAGTAACCATTTTGGACATGCGAAAAAATGCACTATGTCGCATGGGTGTGTTATCGAAATGAGTATTGGTTTTCCTACATACAGTCGACCTCGCCTATCTCGACCCTATCACTTATGTCGAACCCATTTCTAAGTCCCGAATATTTCCGCTATATATTTATTGTATTTCAACTTCGCATGTGTCGAATACTTTTAAGTCGACACTTCGGCAATCTCGCCCATCATTTTCAGTCCCTAAATATATTTTTCACTGTTTTTACTAATGCGTATCTCCAACCAAAATTCATGAGGTAAAGAAGGAAAAAAAAAAAAAAAAAACAATGCTGCCGGTCTTTCAGTTAAAGAAAATAATAATAGACCTTTACAAAACATTTCATCATGTAATACTCACAATGTTTTTAATTTTTCAGATTGTCCAGGTGCGTTAAAATTATCACAAACAATACCTTTACCGCTATTAAGAAAATCACATGCGTGTAATATAGACTTGCACGCGGTGCACAACTTTGATCTTAACACCTTCTCGTTGCAATGATTTCCAAGATTTCCGTGATAAAAGGCGGCTCTGATTTGTATTAATGTACAATTAGGTATGACCGGTTGTTTTTACTTACTCATCATTAGTGTCAAAATTGAGTATTGCCCCTTGTCCCGATGCACATACAAACAGTGTAGATCCTAAAGAGATGGCTCATGACCAGCTTTTTCGGCAGGACCTAAACTGTTTTAATTGATACGAGGGACTACCGTTTGACGAAAACCACGTACTGCTCAGCATTGCATTGACATCCCATTTAAATACATCTCTATTTTCAGCTTATTTGGATACCCGAATTTGCAGGAATATCGCGTGATAAATCTTTTCTAATCGCTATTCTTCGACAAGCTCCATTAATTTCATAAACGAATTTTAAAAACTCAATAGGCTGTGCATGTTAGTGCTATTACTCCAGAATAGCCAAGAATACCAAGAATATCACGGCAAATAATGGGCTCCGACATGCATATGACGTCACACTTTGGTTATCTCCTACTACGGATAACTCGAACTTTTTTATCCGGCCCCGTGAGGTTCGAGATAACGAGCCTAGACTGTATTCACTAAATTCATTGAAACTTCGATAGCTTGAACACAATGTTTACCATGGCTGATTCGAACTTAAACTGACAATATCTCCGAGATATCCATATATTTAGTATAATCTGTGGATTTTTTCTGAGTATATCTTGAGAAGATATAAAGTGTATTGTGCACACTCATTAGAAAGGCCCCAATGAGACAATTCTGATGAATTCTTACAACACCCATATGTTGTGCGCACTTATTAGGAAGGCCTCAAGGAGATGATTCTAATGAGTACACACAACATACCTTTATTCTACAGATTATCGAAAAGATATCCCCATTTTGCCTTATGGACTGGTGCTATGATTAACCTCTCAGTAGTTCCCGCCTCCGCCCATCGGGGCTTGAAGAAATAGATGGGCTGCATGATGCTTCCACGCAGAGCTGAAACCGACCCGCACACGAGTACTGGTAAACTGCTTAGAGGATCTAAGCCTGCCCAGGCAAAGCGGTGCGAGTCAGACCATCCATGCTTATAAACCCTATTGGTTTCATTGGGCGACAGGGCTTCAGATCTCATTTCATCTCAATGTCGGGTAAAAATCCCACAAAATTGGGAGCAACATCTCCAAAATTACCTATACAGTGTTGATGGGGACGTCAAACATAATAACTCCGCAGTAGTTCAAACTACATACCACAAAATTAATTATCTCAACAAATTTTCAAGATCCCTAAAGTATTCAAACTATTGCAATTCGACAGAAAAGTTCGTTCACCATTGCTGATTCAAATTCATTGTTTAGCTTGTAAGAAATCAGAGTAACAACTATATAGGGACACTTGTTATGGGTGATTTTTCGTATTATATCATAGAAGTACACTCAATATACCTGAATTTATAGAAAGATGCCCCTGTATTCAATCACAAAAACACACCTTTGTGACACTGACCCCCTTGAACCCCACTTTTATATAGTAAAACTAGGGTTTACAGGGGTAAACCTTATTTTTCTTTTTTTTTTTCTGCTCTAAAATATAGATTGTTGGTACTCATTAGAACCACCTCGAGGAGGCGGTTATGACGTGAACCCACAATCTATATTTTTAAACAGAAATAAGGAAATTACATTCTTTCATCTGAAAATTGTCCTTTTTTCAGCGTTTAAACAGAAATAAGGAAATTACATTCTTTCATCTGAAAATTGTCCTTTTTTCAGCGTTTAAACAGAAATAAGGAAATTACATTCTTTCATCTGAAAATTGTCCTTTTTTTCAGCGGTAAAATTTACAATGTATTTGAATAGGCATGTTTTCGTAATGCTTCCCAATATGCTTTCTGATATGGCCATATGAATAACCCCTCAGTGGCTAGAACTACCCCCCGTTTCTAACATTTTTACATGGCCCAACTATCTCCTTTTCTAACAATTTTTTATGGTCCAAATATCCCTGTTTATAACAATTTTTCATGGTCCAACTATTCCCATTTCTAACAATTTTTCATGGCCCCACTATCTCCTTTTCTAACAATTTTTCGTGGTCCAAATATCCCCGTTTCTAACAATTTTTCATGGTCCAACTATCCCCGTTTCTAACAATTTTTCATGGTCCAACAGTTTTCAAGTCATCGAAACTCGGCTGTATGTGTCATCAATTTTGTCTTTTTCATCACCTGAAATTTAACCCATTGTAAACAAGTGGGCTCTTCCATTGCTATATGTTGGATAAGTCCATTTGTCATATAAGGGGTGTCAGGGTTTTTTTTTTAGCTCACCTGTCATGTAGTGACGAGGTGAGTGAGCTTTTGGGATCACTTTTTGTCCGTCGTGCGTCCGTGCGTCCGTCCTTAAACTTTTTCTTCAAACGACATCTCCTCCTAAACCACAGATCGGATTTTGACCAAACTTCACAGGAATGATCCTTAGGTGGTCCCCTTTCAAAGTTGTTCAAATGGTTCCGGTCCATTGCACATCTAGGTCACAGAGGCCAAAAATAGATTTTTTTCACCAAAAACTTAAAAAATCTTCTTCTCTGAAACCACAAGGCCCAGGTTTTTGATATTTGGTATGAAGCTTCATCTAGTGGACCCCTACCAAGATTGTTCAAATTATAGTGCTGGTGCGAAAATGCCCCCGCCCCGGGGCCCTTTGGTTTTACATGGGCTTATATAGGGAAAACCTTTAAAAACCTTCTTCTCGGAAACCGCAAGGCCCTGATCTTTGATATTTGGTATGAAGCTTCATCTAGTGGACCTCTACCAAGACTGTTCAAATTATAGTGCTGGGGTGAAAAATGCCCCCGCTCCAGGGCCCTTTGGGTTTACATGGGCTTATATGGGGAAAATCTTTAAAAATCTACTTCTCTGAAACCGCAAGGCCCAGATCTTCGATATTTGGTATGGAGCTTCATCAAGTGGACCCCTACCAAGATTGTTCAAATTATAGTGCTGGGGCCAAAAATGCCCGTGCCCCAGGGCCCTTTGGTTTTACATGGGTTTATATATGGAAAATCTTTAAAAATCTTCTTCTCTGAAACCGCAAGGCCCAGATCTTTGATATTTGGTATGAAGCTTCATCTAGTGGACCTCTACCAAGACTGTTCAAATTATAGTGCTGGGGCCAAAAATTCCCCGCCCGGGGCCCTTTGGTATTACATGGACTTATATAAAGAAAATCTTTAAAAATCTTCTTCTCTGAAACTGCAAGGCCCAGATCTTTGCTATTTGGGATGAAGCTTCATCTAGTGGACCCCTACCCAGATTGTTCAAATTATAGTGCTGGGGCCAAAAATGCCCCCGCCCAGGGGTCCTTTGGTTTTACATAGGCTTATATAGGGAAAATCTTTAGAAAATCTTCTCTGAAACCACCAGGCCCAGGTCTTTGATATTTGGTTTGAAGCTTTATCTAATTGACCTCTACCAAAATTGTTCAAATTATAGCCCTTGGGCCAAAAATGTCCCTGCACTGGGACCCACTAGATTTACATAGGCATATATAGGGAAAAAACCTTTAAAAATCTTCTTGTCTGAAACCAGAAGGCCCAGGTCTTTGATATCTGGTGTGAACCTTCAATTAGTGAACCTCTGCTAAGATTGGTCAAATTATAGCTCTGGTGCCAAAAATGCCCACACACCAGGGCCCGCTGGTTTTACGTAGGCTTATATAGGGAAATCCTTTAAAAATCTTCTTTTCTGAAACCAGAAGGCCCAGGTCTTTGATATTTGGTCTGAAGCCTCATCTAGTGGACGGCTACCAAGTTTATTCAAATTATAGCCCTTGGGCCAAGAATGCAATAGAGACACTGATACTCAGGTGAGCTATTCAGGGCCCTCTGGGCCCTCTTGTTTTCGTTTTTAGTCTATTTTTGAAGGAAAAATTCTGTTAGCAAACAGTGTAGGCCCTTATCAGACGCCACGTTCTGCGTTCTGCGGCGTCTGATCTGAGCCTGCACTTTTTGCCAAGGTACCCCTTTAGGGGTTTCCCGCATGGGGTGGGTTAAAGATAATCTTCTTGATTAGCTTCCTGGAATTGGACGGGGATTGATCATGTGAGCATTGCCTAAGTACATGTATAATATAAAAAAAACTCTGCCATTTTCTGTACACAGGAGGCTGCCCAGGCATTACTCTCTGCAGCTCTGGCTGGGTCTCAGATGCCAGATATTGTTGAGAAAGCCAAACAGTATATGCTGAGGTGTGAAGAACTCAAGAAAACGGGTATGTACAAACACCACAAATTATATGTACATGTATACTATTTTAATCTAAACAAAATCTTCAATATATGTAATGTGGTGTACTGTAGTGATCCTAAGTATTGTGACAGGCAGACCAAAGCAAACAGTGCAGACCCAGATCAGACTGCTCCTGAAGGAGCAGTCTGATCAGGGTCTACACTATTTGCCATTCCGTCTGCACTTTTTGCACTTCTTGCTGGATCATGAAACAAATTTGTTAAAATTTTAGGAAAATTACAGCAACTTATTGTGGTGTCCAATGTTTTAGGATTTTTACAGTAATTAGAAATCGAAGAATGTCAGGGTTTGTTTTTTGTTGTTGTTTTTTTTTAATTGTAAGAAAATGACCAAACTTTTTGCAAACAGTCTCATTTTGTAGTGTCTGATCTGTTTACAATCAGATCTTACTTCAGGTTTAAGGCTTTGACTTGAGAGCCAGTTTAATTCATGAATTTGTGTTACGAGATTTCTTAATGTGGAACCAAGTGGCTCAGTTGGTTTCGTTTGTAACTAGTGATTGTTCAGTTCCTGCTGGGTGCAGCTATATTTCTTTTAATGCCCCCACCAAAGGCCTAAGGGCATGTAGTGTTTTCCCTCTGTGTGTGTATATGTTTGTGCATGCATGCGTGCATATGTTTTCATATACAGACGTGTTACCAAAATTGTGTCCGGTCAGTGTGTCACACACAAAACCAAGGTCAAGGTCACACTTAGGGGTCGAAGGTCAGAAGTAGGGACCATTTTGTGTCAGGTCCATATATTTGTCATTCCTTAATGGATTTTAAAATGACTCGGCAGAAATGTTTACCATCATAGGACGGTGTGTCACATGCAATATTCTGGTCTGTAGCTGCAGGTCAAAGGTCAAAAATAGGGACTATTTTCGTGTCTGGTTCAAAACTTTGCCATTCCTTGATGTATTCAGAAATAGCTTTGCAGAAATGTTAACCGCATGAGACAAGGTAATCTTAGAGATAAGAGGTCAAAAACAGGGTCCAGTTTTTGGTGTTTAGTATAATAATTTGTTATTCTTTGATGGATTTTGAAATTACTCGGCAAAAACGTTAACCGTTATCATGAGGCCATTTGTGATACACAAGACCCAGGTCTGTAGTTAAAAGATCAAGGTCACACTAGTGGGTAAAGGTAAAACATGTTGTATTCACATTATGTCTGTCATACAACACTCGTTTCTGTACCACATTTCATATAACAGGGCATCCATGTCCTACGGACACAATTCTTGTATAAATATTGCTCATGAAATATTTTCTACAGCCACTCTCTGCCTTTCAGGATTCAAGAAGGTCAGTTACATGTATCAGTTACTGACATAAGAGTGTTCTGATTTTAAAACTGCTTATGTCCTATAAAAGGGTAATCCTTTATAAGCAAGAAATACAAGATGTACAAGTTCACTTGGCCAGACTAGCTACTTTAGGCCAATAAGGCTTCATCACAAAGGAATCAATGATCACAAAGGTCTAGAAAATATAATTTTGGTATGTTGAAGAGCTGGGAGACTTTTACGGCTACCACACATTCCCTTAACACTAGCTGTAGTGATATAATATGTTCTTTAAAAGGGTTTACCTTTGGAAGCAAGAAACACACTGCAAGACTGAATAGTAGTGGAGTGTATATTTTTTCTGGGGCGCACAAGCTAGCTTTGGCCAATTTTCAAAATTATACAATGAGATCAATGCTCCCAAAGGTCTAAAAAGTGAAATCTACACTGTGTGTTTCCGCAATCAATATTGGGTCTCCTGTGATAAAAAAGGATTTTTTCTTAAGAAGCAAAGTCTTTCATTTAAAAGTAGACCCCTTTTTCAGAAGGGCTTATATATGTCCCGTAAGTTGCCTCCATTATAAAAGAGGGAAGACAGTATGGCAGATGTATCACTGCTAGATGAGTACACTTAGACTCAAAAACAAAGAACTCATAGGGGCTTGAAGAAATATATGGGCGGCATGATGCTTCCACGCAGAGCTGAATCCGGCCCGCACACTAGTACTGGTAAACCGCTTAGAGGATCTAAGCCTGTCCAGGAACGGCGGTGCGAGGCGGACCGTCTTGGCTAATAAACCATATTGGTTTCATTGGGCGACAGGGCTTGGGATGTCATTTCATCTCAATGTCGGGTAAAAGTCCCACAAAATTGGAGGCAATGTCTCCAAAATGACCTTTACAGTGTTGACGGGGACGTTAAACCTTAAATCAAACAAACAAACAAAACAAAAACAAAGAAACAAAAAAAAAACACACAGCTGTGTCTTTGTATAACACGTTGCTGGGGTCCAAATCAGAAACTGTTGTTGGTATATTTTTAGGATCCATCTTTAAACATCGTAATCAGAACTATATTTTGATGAGCAGTGTTATAAATTTAGGTTCATACATGAGTGGTCACTTCTGACCACAAGTGTTTTAAGTTTCTGTTTATTATATGATGATTTTTATTTGGATTTTATTGCTGAAGAAGCTCAAAAGTAATTCAGAGGTGTTGTGACCTTACAGGTAATTATTCACATGTTATTACACGTGTTGTATTGTAATTTTCATGACATGATTTTTTTCTATTAACCCTTCTCTTGCTGAATATTCAGTTTAGCCACACCCATTTCTGACTTTGAACCATCAGATCACTTGATGTTATTTATTCCTACAAATTCATAAATTGAATGTCAAACAATGTAGATCCTGATCAGATGGCTTCTTCAGAAGCCATCTGATCTGGATCTACACTGTTTGCAAAGAAAAGGGTTGTTGTGAACAGCAGGATAAGAGTTAAAAAAGCATTGTTATATGATGTAACTGTAAAAAATTCGGTGATGAGGATGATGATGATTTGTTTTGAACATACATGATGATGAACAGAACATACATATTTCCAGTAACCAAGCAACCAGCTAAGAGCAGTCAACAGAAAAGCGAGCATCAGCTTGATTTAGAGAAGGCCAAGTTTCTGATGAACCAAGCCATTGACGATGACTCGGCTGGCAATATGGAAGATGCTATTGCACAGTACTCAGAGGCTGTAGAACTCTGTCTGAAAATTGTAAGTTAACCCTCCCGCCCCTGAGTTTTAAAAATGGACTCTTCCACATAACTTTAGGTAAGGAAGAGCGACAAGGGTTTTCCTTAAATCTGTTAGACTTATGCCAGTGTTTTGTGTTTAAGGGGAATGGGGGGAACACCTAGCAGATTTGTCCATCATTTTTCAAAGGGAGACAATTTTCGGGAGTTCCTGTTCGCTTTTCTATAAGATTTTTCCCATAGAAAAACGGGGTCAACTCTTAAAGGAAAGAATTTGCTCCTTATGAGAAAATTCTTTCCTTTAAGAGTTGACCCCTATTGTCATGGGAGACAAAAATACTTTTGGTGGAGTTGCCGCCCCTGAAGGTGTATCCATTCCCCTTAAGGAATAATTATGTCCCCCCACCCGAAAGGGAGGGGGACATATTGGTTTTGGTGCGGATCCTGTTGGCGTCGGCGTTGGCGTTGCCTCTTGTCTGCACTCTATCTCCTGAATGGATGGATGGATTTTGATTAAACTTACACAGATACACCATTGGGAGGTGGAAAAGTACTGATTAGATTTTGGTGACCTTGGTCTAATTTTCAAGGTCACAGTGCTCAAAACATTGTCGAATTTTAGGCCAAAAAAGCTTGTCTGCACTCTATCTCCTGAACCAATGGATGGATTTTGTTCAAACTTGGTACATAGTATAATTGGGATAGTCTCAAGAACTTATTATATTTTGGTGACCTTGACCTAATTTTCAAGGTCACCACGGGACAAAGACTGTTAAAAATAAGCTTGTCTGCACTCTATCTCCTGAACCAATGGATGGATTTGGTTCAAACTTGGTACATAAAGTAAGTGGGATAGTCTCTAGGACTGATTAGATTTTGGTGACCTTGACCTAATTTTCAAGGTCACCACGGGACTTAGACTGTTAAAAATAAACTTGTCTGCGCTCTATCTCCTGACCCGTTGGATGGATTTGGTTTAAACTTGGTACATAAGGTAAGTGGGACAGTCTCTAGAATTGATGAGATTTTGGTGACCTTGACCTAATTTTCAAGGTCACCACGGGACTTAGATTGTTAAAAATAAGCTTGTCTGCACTCTATCTCCTGAACCAATGGATGGATTTGGTTCAGACTTGGTACATAAGATAAATGGGATGGTCTCAAGGACTGATTAGATTTTGGTGACCTTGATTCAATTTTCAAGGTCACCACGGGTCTTAGGCTGTTAAAAATAAGCTTGCCTGTGCTCTTTCTCCTGAACCAATGGATGGATTTGGTTTAAACTTGGTACATAAGATAAGTGGGGTAGTCTCTAGAACTGATTAGATTTTGGTGACCTTGACCTAATTTTCAAGGTCACCAAGGGACTTAGACATATACAAAAGAAATGTCAAGATGCTCTGGACTTCAAACTGGTGGGGGGACATATGTTTTCCTCTGAAAACACTGTTCTAGTTTTCCTTAGTTCTTGTTAGAATTATGCCAGTGTTTTATGTTTATCTTTTCTCGTTACCACAAATCTGCAAAAATACAACCAAACAAAAAACTAGCAAGAGTGACTTCTTTCACCAACAGAAAATGGAGCACTTTTCAAGAGTGACTTCTTTCACCAATAGAAAGTGGAACCAGAAACAGGCCAGTTGATGGGAAATGGATAGACCTAACTTTTTTTCTGCCAGTTTGTACAAGGAAGACGAAAGGATATTTCCTGTTTGATTTTTCGCAAACTGATTCCTTCTCAAAAAGGGTTTACTCCTAAATGAAAGAATTTGCTTCTGAGGAGCAAATTCTTTCCTTTAGGTGTAGACCCCTTTTGACATTGGAGACGAAAATATTTTCTAAAGAATTATCTCCGGGGAATGTGTATCCAGTCCCCTTAAGAAGGAATTTCTTTTTGCTGAATGTATTATGAAAACACACCACTGTGACAAGTGCATTCTTTCTTTACTGCAAAATGGTTATGTTTCTGATGAAAATTTGAGATATTTTTCTTATTGCTACACCAAATATATATTGTGGATTCTTGTTAAAAGTGTCTCAAAGAGGCAGTTCTAACGAGTACCCACATCCTACATCTTTGAGTGGAAATAAGAAAAAATAATGTATACCCCTGAAAACCACAGTCCTCTCTATATAAAGTGGGGGTAGAGTGAGTGAGTGTTGTGTATGCTTTCCAGAACATCAGAAAAGTTCAATTTATGACTTATACATTGTATTTACATTGTTTTCAGAACATTAGCCGGCTAAAACTGCATTTGGAATACTTTATTTGAAGAAAATAAAAGTTTTGTACATTGCAAGAGATCAAACAGTGAACTGTTCAGGAACAGAGACATATTTAACCTGTCAACATGCAGTCAAATTAAAAAACTGCCTGCTGTGACAGTTATTGAAAACCATGCTTGTTTTGACATAACATCGGAACACATGACCCAATGTAACTATTGAAATATGGTCTACATTGCATTCTGTACGATGTTGACTCAAGGCCTTACACTCTGTGAAAATACATTCAGACTTGGTGGCTCAAACACCTTTGGGACCATGAAAATTTGTTTGCGATGGGTAGTTTGAGCTTACTTAAGGTCAATCATAGCAAGATATTTTTTTCCAATTCTCTTTAAAATAAAGGTATGTTGTGTGTACTCATTAGAATTGCCTCTATGAGGCAATTCTAATGAGTATGTACAACATACATTTTCATATTAAAATAAGAAAATTCTCCCTGGATTATACCAAATATACTATCATATGTTGTTGTGGGAAATTGATCCTAGGGACTCAAGAAAGAGTTCAAAACAGCCATGGTTAACGAGCCTTTGGTGTTCAAGCTATCCAAGTTTCACTGTATATTCTTCCCAGTTTGTTTTAAACAGACAAACATCACTGGTCACAGAGGAACATTTATCACCAGTGTTTCAAGTAAAAGTTTGTTTTTCTGAAATAGTCTACTAAAGTCAAGGCACTGAACGAAAAAGTGACGAGAAAGCGTAAATGAGCCTTTGGTGTTAGAGCTATCGAAATTTCATTGTTTATCCTGCCAAGTTTGTTTTAAACAGACAAACCTCACTGTTTACATAGGAACATTTATCACCAGTGTTTCAAGTAAATGTTCTGTTTTTCAGAAACAGTCTACTAAAGTCAAGGCATTGGACGAAAAAGTGACTAAACTGGCAACACAGGCTCTAGACAGGTAAATTTCTCTGATTTCTAGGTTCAGTCATCCCTCTTTATAGCAACATTCTTTGTAAAGACAAAACTGTTTTTCACAACAATTTGATGGACTGAATCCTTACCTCAAGACTTGGCGTTGGTTCTGATCAGCATGGCATCCGTTTGGTTGGGAATACCTACAGTTATTAGCTCATCTGTTTTTCGAAGAAAAACATTCAAGCTATTGTCGTCACTCTGGCATCTGTGTTGTCTTTGTCGGCAGCATTCCATGAAACTTAACCTTGGCTATAAGTTCAAAAGTATTTGACCTAGACTCATGAAACTACATACACTTACTCACCATCACAAGAGCTACATTCTGACCTTGGGCCATAACTGAATTGTTGATTTTGGCTGAATTATCTCCCCTTTTCTATTTTTTCTGAAACATTTTTTCCTCTCATTTCAATACTATATATAACAAAGCTTTCAAACCTCACATGGATGTTCCTTAGGACAAGACCTTACCATTGATTCTAAACTTTTTGACCTGTGACCTTGACCTTTGAACTTTGACTTATTTTTTCAAAAATTTTACCAGAAACTTTAACCTTGACCACAGTTCCAAAAGTATTTGGCTTACCTTCATGAAACTTCACACACATACCCACCATCACAAGAGCTACATTCTTTCCATGTTCCATAA
Organism: Lucinisca nassula; assembly: GCA_963580285.1. NCBI lineage: Eukaryota > Metazoa > Mollusca > Bivalvia > Lucinida > Lucinidae > Lucinisca > Lucinisca nassula. The sequence goes on along the minus strand of OY757025.1, from coordinate 118,333,229 downwards.
CTCTATAATGCAATTTGACTGAATTATCTCCCATTTTCTCTCCATTTTTTTTAAAATAAATGCTTTTGTCACTCATTTTAATACCACTAACTAGCCTTCTAACTCCACATGAATGTTCCTTGGATCAAGACCTTCCATTGATACCAAGCTTTTTGACCTCTGCCCTTGACCTTTGAACTTTGACCTATATTTCGAAAATGTAACTAAAACTTTAACCTTGGCCACCTATTTTTCGAAAATGTAACCAAAAACTTAAACATTGGCCATATTTCCAAAAGTATTTACCCTAGCCTCATGAAAGGTGACACAGGTGTGTATAATCAAAAGAGCTACATTCTGACCAGGTTTCATAAGTTTATTTACCTCTAAAAAATCAGTGGAGGTTGGGCCATCCTCCATTGACCTTACAACATAGTCATATATATGCAATAGGTCATGTATGGCCCTTGTGCAAATAATTATATATACAAACATTTATAAATCAACATTAGCATGATGAACAGTATAAATTGAATTTTCAAATTACACATGCACTAATAATACAACCATTACGAAAACACGCCAATATAAATACATTGTAACCTTTATCTAAAAAAAAAATGAAAATTTTAAGATTAAAAATTGTGATATTTTTCTTAAGAGTAACGTTTACCCCTGTGTACCCCAGTTTTAGTATATAAAAGTGGGGTTCAAGGGGGGTCAAAATTATATAGGCGTGTTTTCGTGATGCATGCAACCAGCAGTTTAGCAGTAAGATTTCTTCCTGTTGCATGTTTGATGCTGTTTGCAACAAAAATGAAAGATGCGCTGAAAGCTTAGTTGCGTCATCTTGAACTTTCTAACATGTTCTTCTGAACTGAGAGATGACTGTCAATGTTGGTTGAATTATTGCATTGGTAGTCCTTCACAGTTGATTTTTTTTTTTTTTTTTTTTTTTGGTTTGGGTTTTACGGCCCTTTCAAGATTATTTCACTCATATCGAGCCGATCGTTAATCATAGGTGGGCGAAAACCGGAGTACCCGGAGAAAAACCACCTGACCTTCCGTTGCAGAACTTGGCGTCTCACACGTGACCCGAGCGAGGTTCGAACCCACGGCGGTGAGAGACCTAATGACTAAGAGTCAGCGCTCTTATCCATTAGGCCACGGAGGCCCGTCCCTTCACAGTTGATTGGTCAAAACTTTCAGACAACTGGTATAATGTTAATAAACCTTTTTGAATATGCAGTGCAAATCTAAGGAAGGCGGGATTGCAGTAGTAGATTTTTTGACAACCACTAAGCTCTGCCCAACTTTCTGTTGGAAGCATAATACCGTTTTTAAATATGCTAAATATGAATAAAATTCAGGTGCCAATACATGTATATACTTTGATATTTGCCTTATATCTGACGACGAACTGAGTACAAAGGGCCTGGTATGATTTCCCATTACATCTGGCCCCTGAGTTATTTTTAGCTCACCTGTCACGTAGTGACAAGGTGAGCTTTTGTGATCACTTTTTGTCCGTCGTCCGTCGTGCGTGCGTGCGTCCGTCCGTCCGTAAACAATTTCAAATAAGTATATCTCTAATACCCCATGGTCAATCTTGATCAAATTTCATGGAAAGCATCATCAGGTACGGGGAAAGGCTGCATAAGGTTTTTGGGCTGATCAGATTGGAATTCTGGTTGCCATGGCAACATATAGCTCCCATAGACTATCAATGGGAAAAAATTAAAATATGTTGCGAGTTACCTCCCTTGTCTTCTTGTGGCTTTCTTTTGTGGCTTGGGGTGACGGTGCGGTGCGCTGGCTTAATAGTTAGCAATGTTTGCTTAGGGTATATACCCAAAGAATACGCCTTGGGATGAGAGTGCTCGGGAAAATAGGGTGGACTTCAAATAAAGTTTATTTTAAGAAAGTGAATGCTTGTTATAATTCAATGGGAAGACAATTACAACATGAAGAGTGACAGAAATTTCAGTATTTAATGAAAACATAAACGAGAAAAAAAAATCATGTGTTTCATTTGCTCTGTATGCCTGCACATGTAAAGCTTTACATCAACGGTTCAGGCATCAACAAGCAAGACAGAGCCGCAAACAATATGTGATATTTACAAGTAAAATCCTTACAGCCAATGAAACAAGTTAATGCCTTACGTTAGAACCCAAGGCATGTCATAGGTTCACTGTGGGTATATGAGCTTGGAATGGCAGTGATCACGATAGGGGGAAATAAACAAGTTAAATATCAAGATTAGGATATCTAAAAATAAAACAACAATCCCCAAGAGTCGCTAATACGAGTGAACACGTTAGAAAATGCCTCCTGTTTGTTAATGGGCTAGGCCACAGCAGCAACAATTTCTGTCTTAATTTCCGAAATAAATGCAAAAGAAAACAATTTCTAGTGCAAAAATATGCATTAAGAAAACTGTTTACCCAAATACGATCGTAGATAGTTATATCTAGTTGATCTAGTTAGAGATTCAAGTGATTCTCAAAAGTTCTGAGACTGAGTCGTAAAGCTTTCCGTTCTAAAAAATGGCCAAAAGAGTGAAGTCCTTGTAGGATTGTGCTGTTTTCTTATATACTCTACGGTCCTACGTCCTACCCGTCCGCAGTCGCAGGATCGCGTCATACACGATTGCCATGTATATGCGCGCGACCCTACATGAAAGAGTATGCAGGAAAACATCGCCGACGTCCTACGAGCCGTAGAATCATCCTACAAAACCATGGGTCACTGCATTAAAACACGGTTTTATCCATCAAAACCGATAAAATCCAGCCCGAACTTACTATGGGGCAATCGAAAAATGAATTTACTAAATGACCCTTACAATGGTTATAAAACTAGAACTGGTTCTCGCCGTAATTTCTCTTTGAAAGTTGAATTTTCAAATCTGACAGCTACGGTGAATCGATTTGTTTGTTTACATTCCGTACGCTCACAAATCCCACAATGCAGCTATGACGTCACTTTCCCATCAAAGTGAAAGTACACTGACATGATGTGAAAATGAAAACGTTGTATCAACAGTAAAGATTGCAAAATGAGGAAATAATTCACAACAAGCCTAGGAGTAAGGTCAGAACTATCGTCCAGGGCAGCCTCCCTACATGTTGACAGTTTACAGAAATGTGTATAAAAGGAATTAATAATGAGAGGCTAACTCTTCTCTGAAACCACAGGGCCCAGAGCTTAGATATTAAGCATGTATTAACGGCCAGTGGTCACCTACATAATTCCTGCCAATCATGCCCCTGGGGTCCAAATTGGCCACACCCCGGGGCCCCTTCGCTCCCATAGACTCATAATGGAACAAAAAGCTTCAAAAATCTTCTTCTCAGAAACCACAGGGCCCAGAGCTTAGATATTTAGCATGTAGCAACAGCAAGTGGTCACCTATATAATTCCTGCCATTCATGCCCCTGGGGTCAAAACGGGCCACGCCCCGGGGCCCTTTAGCTCATATAGACTCATAATGGAAAAAAGCTTCAAAAATCTTCTTCTCTGAAACCACAGGGCCAAGAGCTGAGATATTTGGCATGTAGCAACGGCAAGTGGTCACCTACATAATTCCTGCCAATCATGCCCCTGGGGTCCAAATTGGCCACACCCCGGGGCCCCTTAGCTCCCATAGACTCATAATGGAAAAAAAAGCTTAAAAAATCTTCTTCTCTGAAACCAAAGGGCCCAGAGCTTAGATATTTAGAATGTAGCAACGGCCAGTGGTCACCTACATAATTCCTGCCAATCATGCCCCTGGGTTCCAAATGGGCCATGCCCCGGGGCCCCTTTGCTCCCATAGACTCATAATGGAACAAAAAGCTTCAAAAATCTTCTTCTCTGAAACCACAGGGCCCAGAGCTTAGATATTTAGCATGTAGCAACAGCAAGTGGTCACCTACATAATTCCTGCCAATCATGCCCCTGGGGTCCAAACGGGCAACACCCCGGGGCCCTTTAGCTCCTATAGACTCATAATGGAAAAAACCTTCAAAAATCTTCTTCTCTGAAACCACAGGGCCCAGAGCTTAGATATTTAGCATGTAGCAATGGCAAGTGGTCACCTACATAAATCCTGCCAATCATGCCCGTGGTGTCCAAATGGGCCACGCCCCGGGGCCCCTTAGCTCCCATAGACTCATAATGGAAAAAAGATTAAAAAATCTTCTTCTCTGAAACCACAGGGCCCAGAGTTTAGATATTTAGCATGTAGCAACGGCAAGTGGTCACCTACATAATTCATGCCAATCATGCCCCTGTGGTCCAAATGAGCTCCCATAGACTCGTAATGGAAAAAAAGCTTCAAAAATCTTCTTCTCTGAAACACAGGGCCCAGAGTTTAGATATTTAGCATGTAGCAACGGCAATTGGTCACCTACATAATTCCTGCCAATCATGCCCCTGGGTTCCGAATTGGCCACATGCCGGGGCCCCTTTGCTCCCAAAGACTCATAATGGAAAAAAAACTTAAAAAATCTTCTTCTCTGAAACCACAGGGCCAAGAGCTTAGATATTTAGTATGTAGCAACGGCAAGTGGTCACCTATATAATTCCTGCCAATCATGCCCCTTGGGTCCAAAAGGGCCATGCCCCGGGGCCCCTTATCTCCTTTAGACTCATAATGGAAAAAAAAAGCTTCAAAAATCTTCTTCTCTGAAACCACAGGGCCCAGAGCTGAGATATTTAGCATGTAGCAATGGCAAGTGGTCACCTACATAAATCCTGCCAATCATGCCCGTGGGGTCCAAATGGGCCACGCCCCGGGGCCCCTTAGCTCCCATAGACTCAGAATGGAAAAAAGATTCAAAAATCTTCTTCTCTGAAACCACAGGGCCCAGAGCTTAGATAATTAGCATGAAGTAACGGCAAGTGGTCACCTACATAATTCCTGCCAATTATGCCCCTGGGTTCCAAACGGGCCACGCCCCGGGCCCCTTTAGCTCCTATAGACTCATAATGGATAAAAACTTAAAAAATCTTCTTCTCTGAAATCACAGTGCCCAGAGCTTAGATATATAGTACGTAGCAACGGCAAGTGGTCACCTAAATAATTCCTGCCAATCATGCCCCTGGGGTCCAAAAGGGCCACGCCCCGGGGCCCTTTGCTCCTATAGACACATAATGGAAAAAAAAAGCTTCAAAAATCTTCTTCTCTGAAACCACAGGGCCCAGAGCTTAGATATTTAGCATGTAGCAATGGCAAGTGGTCACCTACATAAATCCTGCCAATCATGCCCGTGGGGTCCAAATGGGCCACGCTCCGGGGCCCCTTGGCTCCCATAGACTCATAATGGAAAAAAGATTAAAAAATCTTCTTCTTTGAAACCACAGGGCCCAGAGCTTAGATATTTGGCATGTAGCGATGGCAAGTGGTCACCTACATAATTCCTGCCAATCATACACCTGGGGTCCAAACAGGTGAGCGATATAGGGCCATTGGGCCCTCTTGTTTACAGGTCCGAGGTCTGCTGTATTGGCCCAAGGTCGAAGGCCAAGGCCAGTACAGCAGACCGAGGACCTGTAACTGGGCCAATACGGAATTACTTGATTAATGAGAATTTTATTAATTGACGCCATTAAAAACATGATTATTGATTTTTGACCTCAGTGTTAATCATTTGATGGATGACCACCAAACAATGCAGGATAGTCAATTTATAAACAGCCGTATAACTGTACTTCAAATGAGAAAGACAGAATAATTAATGTTATGTCCTGCTGAAATGAACAAGAAACACACTTTAGCCATCGCTGCATGTATTTAAGTATTTGTTAACAGTATTAGTTAAATCTTTTCTATGGTCATTCTCTCCCTTCCACTGATTCAAGAAGGGTAGTTGTCAGTTTCTGGCGAAAGCCTGTGCACTGAACTGGTTAACCGCTTATGTATAAGCCTGCCCAGGAAAGTGTGGATAGGTAAACTGGCTGGGTCAAAAATGACCTAAACAAGTGTTGACTGGGCTGTTAAACCCAATACAAACAAACAAACAAACACAATTAATTTAAGGCTCAGTAGAGTCGAGCATAAAATAAGTTCAATTATCTGTGTTCTGTTTTACAAGGTCTGGCTTGTTAATCTTTTTAGGGCAGAAGTATTGAAGAAGAAAGTCAGTCCGACCACAAAAACTCCACCTAACATCAACATACCAACAAATAAACCAACACAGGGTGGTAAAATTGTGCCTCCCCTCGGGTTTGGAGCATTCTTGGATTCAGATGATGAGAAGGAATCAGGGCAGGCCCAGAATAGAGGTCCTAGGGTATCCTCAGGGCAACAGGGATCGACAGGGCAGCAGGGACCATCAGGTCTTTTATATGTGGGACCAAAAGGTTACAGCAAAGATGAGATTGATGTTCTTAGGTAACGTTGGAATACAAGAATGTTTTATCAGACAATACAATCCAAATGCTATCCTAATGGAAACAGATTTTATCATGTGGTCTGTGGACAGGGCATAAGCTAGAGGGTGACTGGGGTAAAGAAGTCGCCCTGTTGGGGCTCACTTTCCCGACTTGTGCCTCGAGAGCGAAAAAACTTTGCCCGGAAATGTTTTCTTTTTTTTTCAATAACTTACTTATTTGAACAGTAATGGTAAAATCTGATTATCCTTTGATCAACTCAGTGAAGTGTCATAAATTTCAGTTGATTGCACAAAATAAACATGTTAAAGCATGTGGTTTTACTGCAATATCTGCCATATAAGATTACGTAGTCTTATATAATTTACTGTTTAGTTCTAGCAATATTATGGAGAGGTCACTTCAATGCATATGTTCTTGAAAGCAGAAACAGCTGTAGTTTAGTTAGCTTAGATTTAAATTATGCACTGTCTACTTATATGTACATGTATTTTGCCATTGATTTGTTTTTATCCCCCCTCCACTTCGAAGCAGTTGTGGGGGCATATTGCTTTTGTCTTGTTCATCTATCCTGTCTGTCCTTCCATCCATTACACACTATAAGATGTATGATATCTTAGGAACTATATATGCTAGGGTTGCTGAGTTATGGCCCTTTGTAGACTAAATATGTTCTAGAAGGAAGGAATACAACACAGAACTGGAAATATGGAGTGTACATGTTTTCTGGGCCAGACTAGCTAGTTTTGGCCAATTAGGCCTCATCAGTGACCCTCAGATATTTTCAAATTCCACAATGAAATCAGTGATCCCAAAGGACAAGAAAATATAAACTACACTATGATGTTTTTGCATAGGAAAAGCCTGTAAGCAAAATATCTTGAAGGCTCTTGAAATTTTGCAGGCTCTTGGGAACCAATGTGAAGATGAACTGATTAAATTTTATAAAAAAAATGATGAAATTTTTCCCCTTTGTGAACTTAGAAATTTTGGCATAGGAAAAGTTAGTAAGGAAATTATCTCAAGAACTGCCAGGGCTAGGCTCTTGAATCTTTGCAGGCTGTTTTGAACCAACTGATTAAATTTAGGTATAATTTTATGAAAAAAAATGGACCAAATTATGCCCCTTTACAGACTTAGTCATTTTGGCATAGGAAAAGCTTGGTAGCAAAATATTTCAAGAACAGCTCGGGCAAGGCCCTTTGAAATTCACAGGCTGTTTGGAACCAATGTAAAGTTGGCCTGATAAAATTTTGGTATAATTTAAAAAAATGACCAAATTATGCCCCTTTTTAGATCTAGGCATTTTTGTTAAGGCCCCCACCCATAGGGGCTTGAAGAAATATATGGGCTGCATGATGATTCCACGCAGAGCTGAATCCGGCCTGCACACTAGTACTGGTAAACCGCTTAGAGGATCTAAGCCTGTACAGGAACCACGGTGCGAGGCGACCGTCCATGCTAATAAACCCTATTGGTTTCATCGGGGGACAGGGCTTGAGATGTCATTTCATCTCAATGTTGGGTAAAAGTCCCACAAAATTTGAAGCAACGTCTCCAAAATGACCTTTACAGTGTTGACGGGGACGTTAAACCTAAAATCAAAAACAAACAAAAGATCTAGGCATTTTGGCATTGTTAAAGCTTGTAAGGAAAATATCTCAAGAACTGCTAGGGCTAGGCCCTTAAAATTTTGCAGGCTATTTGGAACAAATGTGAAGATGATCTGGTTACATTTTGGTGTAATTTTATGAAAAGTTGACTAAATAAGGCCCCTTTGCAGACATAGGCATTTTAGCATAGGAAAAGCTTGTAAGCAAAATATGTCAAGAACCACTTGGGCTAGGCTCTTGATATTTCGTAGGCTGTTTTGAACCAGTGTGAAGATGATCTGATTAAATTCTGGTATAATATTATGAAAATCATGCCCCTTTTGGACTTGGGCAATTTGGTATAGGAAAAACTTGCAAGTAAAATATCTCAAGAACCACTTAGGCTAGGCCCTTAAAATTTTGCAGGCTTTTTGGAATCAGTCTGAAGATCACCTGATTAAATTTCGGGTATGATTTGACCAAACATCGCCCCTTTTTGGACTTATAATATTTAGGCAGTTTAACACAGGAAAAAAAGCTTGCAAGCAAAATATTTCAAGAACCGCATGACCTGGGCTTTTGAAATTTTGCAGGCAGTTTGGAATCAAAAGAAAGATGACATGATTAAATTTTGTTGTAACTTAATCAAAATTTGACCAAATGATTCCCCTTTGTGGTCATTTTGGCATAGGAAAAAGCTTGAATCTTGACAGGCTGATAGAAAATGATGAATAGATGATCTGATCAGATTTTGAAAAAAGAATCCGATTTTTTTTCAGTTATGGCCCTTTGAAAATTTGGGCATTTAGGGGCAAGCATATGGTTGGGGGCAAAGTGTTTTACAAACACAATTTCTAGTTATACGAGGACTGTTCAAATATGAATGCAACTAAGCACATAAAAATGATTCCGTGATAGATTTCGATGAAAAATTTATTTTGTCCCCTCAAAGTATTCCACTTTAACAGAAATACAAACTTTCAGTCTTCTGATCTAATCATTGAATGCATTTTGGTAGTCTTTTCGAGGTATACTATGAAGGCACTGGAATATTGCAGAACCGAGGTGTTTGCGCTGTACAAATTTTCGACCAGAAAGGAATTTTTTCAGCTGCGGGAACAAAAAAAAGTCACATGGGGCAAGGTCAGGGGAATACGGGGGGTGAGGGAGTTCAACAACCTTTTCTTGCTTCAGATAGTCTTGCACAATGAACGCCTTTTGCTATGGCGCATAGTCATGTAGCAATCTGACATTGGCCAAACCAGTTGCGGGTCTTCATTCTTTGAAATATTTCCTCAATTTTCGAAGAACTTTATTCTTGTAAAACTTCGCATTTACAGATTTGCCTTTAGGCACAGCAACCTGAATAGCAGGGCCCTGATTTGAAAAGAATATGGCATACATTACCTTCTTGATGCTCATGGTCCGCTTTGCAATGCATGGTCTTTTGCAATACTTTGTTGCCCATATTTTGTTCTGAATCTTTTGTTTTGGCTCAAAAAGGTGAACCCATGTCTCGTCACCTGTGACGACATTAGCGAAAGACCGTGCATTGTAATTTGGAAACTTTTTAAGCAACTTCTTGGCGTACTGTATGCGTGTCTTTTTCTGCTCATCTGTCAACAGATGGGGAATCCATCTAGCACAGATCTTTCTCATTTTTAAATGCCGTTTCAGAATTGTATGAGCTGCTCCTAGTGAGATGCCAACTATACTAGCTATTTGCCTAGCGGTGTATTGTGCATCGGTAGCAACTATTTCTTTCACTCTAACAACCACCGTGGCAGATGTTGCTCTTTTCGGCCGACGATCATGTGGTGCATCTTCTGTTGAGCCTAGCCCACAGCTGAATTTCTTACACCAACGAAAAACTTTCGGAAAAGACATTTCATTATGCCCATAAACCGAACATATTTCATCAAAAATGTCTTTGCACCGTATACCAAGAATACAACGATTCTTAATATAGGACCGTATTTCAACGGCGTACTCTGACCTTCTTCCAACCATGTTTTGTATTAGTATACAAGAGAAGACAGTGTTTATCGAATGATATACATGGCTAAAGTGCACAGATTTTAACAGGTTTGGTATCAATGTATAGGTAAAATGTTTTTCTACGCTGTGATATTATTTCCAGGTTATTTTCGCATTAGTGCATGAGAAAATGTTCTTCTTGCATTCATATTTGAACAGTCCTTGTATCACTTTCCCATCCTATCATTTTCAAATCGTACAAATCATTAGTAACTTTTTTTAATTTTGTAAATGGAAAGTGATTATTATTTACCAGTCAACATCCAGTAATTCTAATAGCCAGGTTGCTCCCCTTAAAAACTTTTCAAGTACTGTATTAAAAAAAATTATGACAGAAATTCAGATGTGCTTAAGTTGAACTTCATGTTTGTGAACCTATAATTATTGTGCATTTATTTTGAATATCTGATGACTACCCATAAACCTGTATATAACACTATTCATTATATCAAGGTTTGGATACAAAATTTACATTTTAACTAAATATTCATACATTATTGCCCTAATACCCCAATGTTTCTGTATAATCTATTAATTTTTGTTTGGATAAAATGTATTCACTTTTAGTCCCAACAATAGTGATAAAAATTGGATAGGGTGTATATGTATAGACTATAAACAGTGAAGATTCAGTTCATATATTTTTTTCAACATTTTTCAAAATCCTGTTTGAAGAAAACTTACATGCAACACCAAAATGCTCCCTGATGTAGAACCCAATCTTCTTTATCCTAAAGACAAATCACACTCACGGTCAGCATCAATTTATCACATGTAAAAGAAAAAAATGGTGTTCACAGGAGAGCTTATTACACTGACCTTATCTGCCATCCAGTTGCACTCACTAAATGTCAGAGTTGTATACTTTTCATACCACTTAGATCTAAAGTTTGTCATCTTACATGTGCTTTCTCTGAAGTACAAAAAATGTGATGGAAAAGATAAGCTGAACTTCTGAGATATAGCACAATTTATTCTATAAAAGGGTTAGCCTTTGGAAGCAATACGCAACAGAACTGAAAAGTATGGAGTGTACTGAAGTGTACAAGTATTTCTGGACCACACTAGCTAGTTTGGGCCAACTAGGCCTCATCAGTGACCCACAAAATATTTTCAAAATTCCACAGTGAAATTAATGATCCTAAAGGACAAGAAAGTATAAACTACACCATGATGAACGGCAGGGAGACTTTTTACGGCCACCACACACTCTCTAAGCATGGGCTGTAGTGATGTTAAATATGTTCTAAAAAAAGGGTTATCCTTTGGATGCAAGGAATTCCCTACAGAACTGATAAGTATGGAATGTACAAGTTTTTCTGGGTCAGAATATCTAGTTTTGGCCAATTAGACCTTCTCAGTGACCCTCAAAATATTTTCAAAATACGATGAAGGGCAGTGACACATTCTTTTGACAACAGCTGAAGTGATGTAAATATGTTCCATAAAAGGGTTAGCCTTTGGAAGCAATGAATACACCCCAGAACTGAAAAGCATGGCGTGTACAGGTTTTTCTGGGCCAGACTAGCTAGTTTCTGCCAATTAGGCCTCATCAGTGACCCTCAAAATGTTTCAGAATTCAACAATGATATCAATCGCAAAGGAAATGAAACTATAAACTACATTATGATGTAGGGCAGGGAGACTTTTTACTGCCGCCACACATTCCATTAACACCAGCTGTAGTGATGTAAAATATGTTCTATAAAAGGGTTAGCCTTTGGAAGCAAGAAACACACCACAGAACTGAAAGTATGGAGTGTACATGTTTTTTTCTGGGCCAGACTAGCTAGTTTCTGTCAATAAGGCCTCCTCAGTGACCCTCAAAATATTTTCAAAATTGCACAATGAAATCAATGATCCTAAAGGGCAAAAAAATATAAACTACACTATGATGAAGGGCAGGGAGACTTTTTTCAGCAACCAAGCATTCCTTTTGTTTGTTTGCTTGTATTGGAGTTTAATGGCCCAGTCAACACTATTTAGGCAATTTTGAGCCAGTTTATACCTAAGCAGTTAACCAGTACAGAGCACATTCTTTCATCAGAAACTGACAACTGCTCTTCTTAAATCAGCGGAAGGGGGAGAATGATCTTAGAAAAGATTTCATGATCAATCTCTACAAAAGAATGTTGCCAACCCCGGCAGGTATCGAACCCACATCCTCCTGGTCACCAGTCAGACGCGCATCCGGCTGAGCTTTCGAGGCCGGCCGAAGCATTCCTTTAACATCAGCTGTAGTAATGTAAAATACGTTCTTTAAAAGGGTTAGCCTTTGGAAGCAAGGCATACACCAGATAATTGAATGGATGGAGTGTATAGGTTTTTCTGGGTCTGTAATTTATATACATGTAGCTGCTTGTTTGAAATAGAATTGTTGTGATTGTGTGTTGGGTTACGTTTTGGTGACCTTGACAGCATTAATATAAGATTCAGGAGTCCAGAGTTAAGAAAACCTGTCTATTGGATTTCAACCTGGGTCCAGTTGTTCAAAACTAACAATGTCATTAGTTGACAAATTGTTAAAGGCTTTGATCATTTACTATGGCAAATATACTAATATATTTGCTGAGAAAAAATGTAAAAGCTACTCACATTTTTGTAGCAAAAATAACAGAGTTTCAGATATTGCTCTTGTGAGAACAGTTAACATTCAATCAATGAAGGTAGTTAATGCTTTTTTTAGACTAATGGTTATGTTTATTTATAGGAAAACCTCAGGAGTTAATGGAAGACAGTATGTGCCTTTTATGTCTCAGGATATGAAAGAAAAATTTGCCTTCCCTGTTGCTTTTAGGTGAGTCTTATTTCTTTAAATTTGGACAGTTAAGTTGATACAAAATTTCCCTTCCCTGTTGCTTTTGGAAACAATTTGCATGTCCTCTGGAGACAATTTGCATGAGATAACAAATCTTTTTTTTCTGGGAAAAAAAAAAAAAAAAAAAGAAATGTCATCGGCTGAGAAAAAAAGAAGAGCATTTAGAGCATTAAGCTAGCAATACATTGAATAACTTAACCTTGCTGTGTAGAAAGAACAATAAATACTTGAAATCATTGCAACAGATTAGGTGCTTTTTCATCTGAAAAGTACTGATATTTTTCTTATTTTTGCATGAAAACATATGATGTTGGTACTCATTAGAAGCATCTAATGAGCACCCACAACATAAGTTTTCATGCAGAAATAAGATAACTAATATGTGGATACCCCTTCTTATCTGTGGCTTTGTTTAACCTTTAGCCTGCTGTAGGCGAAAATCCCTATCTTTACAAACAGTGTAGATCCAGATCAGATGGCTTCTGAAGAAGCCATCTGATCAGGATCTACACTGTTTGACATTCAGTTTATGAATATGTAGAAATAAACTGCATCAAGTAATCTGATTGGTTCAATGTCAGAAATGGGTGTGTCTTAATTGAATATTCAGCAGGTTAAAGGTTAAATGTTGCTTGTACTACAGCTGACATACAGTTGAAGACCTAACATTTGCTGTTGTTCCTCACATGCCAATGCCTAATGAGACTGAGACATCCCTGTTGTTCCTCACATGCCAATGCCTAATGAGACTGAGACATCCCTGTGTTCCTCACAGGCCAATGCCTAATGAGACTGAGACATCCTTGTTGTTCCTCACATGCCAATGCCTAATGAGACTGAGACATCCCTGTGTTCCTCACAGGCCAATGCCTAATGAGACTGAGACATCCTTGTTGTTCCTCACAGGCCAATGCCTATGAGACTGAGACATCCTTGTTGTTCCTCACAGGCCAATGCCTAATGAGACTGAGACATCCTTGTTGTTCCTCACAGGCCAATGCCTATGAGACTGAGACATCCTTGTTGTTCCTCACAGGCCAATGCCTATGAGACTGAGACATCCTTGTTGTTCCTCACAGGCCAATGCCTAATGAGACTGAGACATCCTTGTTGTTCCTCACAGGCCAATGCCTATGAGACTGAGACATCCTTGTGTTCCTCACAGGCCAATGCCTAATGAGACTGAGACATCCTTGTTGTTCCTCACAGGCCAATGCCTATGAGACTGAGACATCCTTGTTGTTCCTCACAGGCCAATGCCTATGAGACTGAGACATCCTTGTTGTTCCTCACAGGCCAATGCCTAATGAGACTGAGACATCCTTGTGTTCCTCACAGGCCAATGCCTAATGAGACTGAGACATCCCTGTTGTTCCTCACATGCCAATGCCTAATGAGACTGAGACATCCCTGTTGTTCCTCACAGGCCAATGCCTAATGAGACTGAGACATCCTTGTTGTTCCTCACAGGCCAATGCCTAATGAGACTGAGACATCCTTGTTGTTCCTCACAGGCCAATGCAAAATGAGACTGAGACATCCTTGTTGTTCCTCACAGGCCAATGCCTATGAGACTGAGACATCCCTGTTGTTCCTCACATGCCAATGCCTAATGAGACTGAGACATCCTTGTTGTTCCTCACATGCCAATGCCTAATGAGACTGAGACATCCCTGTGTTCCTCACAGGCCAATGCCTAATGAGACTGAGACATCCCTGTTGTTCCTCACATGCCAATGCCTAATGAGACTGAGACATCCCTGTTGTTCCTCACATGCCAATGCCTAATGAGACTGAGACATCCTTGTTGTTCCTCACAGGCCAATGCCTAATGAGACTGAGACATCCTTGTTGTTCCTCACATGCCAATGCCTAATGAGACTGAGACATCCCTGTGTTCCTCACATGCCAATGCCTATGAGACTGAGACATCCTTGTTGTTCCTCACAGGCCAATGCCTATGAGACTGAGACATCCTTGTTGTTCCTCACAGGCCAATGCCTAATGAGACTGAGACATCCTTGTTGTTCCTCACAGGCCAATGCCTAATGAGACTGAGACATCCTTGTTGTTCCTCACAGGCCAATGCCTATGAGACTGAGACATCCTTGTTGTTCCTCACAGGCCAATGCCTATGAGACTGAGACATCCTTGTTGTTCCTCACATGCCAATGCCTAATGAGACTGAGACATCCCTGTTGTTCCTCACATGCCAATGCCTAATGAGACTGAGACATTCCTGTTGTTCCTCACATGCCAATGCCTAATGAGACTGAGACATCCTTGTTGTTCCTCACAGGCCAATGCCTAATGAGACTGAGACATCCCTGTGTTCCTCACATGCCAATGCCTAATGAGACTGAGACATCCCTGTTGTTCCTCACATGCCAATGCCTAATGAGACTGAGACATCCCTGTTGTTCCTCACATGCCAATGCCTAATGAGACTGAGACATCCCTGTTGTTCCTCACAGGCCAATGCCTAATGAGACTGAGACATCCCTGTTGTTCCTCACATGCCAATGCCTAATGAGACTGAGACATCCTTGTTGTTCCTCACATGCCAATGCCTAATGAGACTGAGACATCCCTGTTGTTCCTCACAGGCCAATGCCTAATGAGACTGAGACATCCTTGTTGTTCCTCACATGCCAATGCCTAATGAGACTGAGACATCCTTGTTGTTCCTCACAGGCCAATGCCTAATGAGACTGAGACATCCTTGTTGTTCCTCACAGGCCAATGCCTAATGAGACTGAGACATCCTTGTTGTTCCTCACAGGCCAATGCCTATGAGACTGAGACATCCTTGTTGTTCCTCACAGGCCAATGCCTATGAGACTGAGACATCCTTGTTGTTCCTCACAGGCCAATGCCTAATGAGACTGAGACATCCTTGTTGTTCCTCACATGCCAATGCCTAATGAGACTGAGACATCCTTGTTGTTCCTCACAGGCCAATGCCTAATGAGACTGAGACATCCTTGTTGTTCCTCACAGGCCAATGCCTAATGAGACTGAGACATCCTTGTTGTTCCTCACAGGCCAATGCCTATGAGACTGAGACATCCTTGTTGTTCCTCACAGGCCAATGCCTAATGAGACTGAGACATCCTTGTTGTTCCTCACAGGCCAATGCCTAATGAGACTGAGACATCCTTGTTGTTCCTCACAGGCCAATGCCTATGAGACTGAGACATCCTTGTTGTTCCTCACAGGCCAATGCCTAATGAGACTGAGACATCCTTGTTGTTCCTCACAGGCCAAGGCCTAATGAGACTGAGACATCCTTGTTGTTCCTCACAGGCCAATGCCTATGAGACTGAGACATCCTTGTTGTTCCTCACAGGCCAATGCCTTTGAGACTGAGACATCCTTGTTGTTCCTCACATGCCAATGCTTAATGAGACTGAGACATCCTTGTTGTTCCTCACAGGCCAATGCCTATGAGACTGAGACATCCTTGTTGTTCCTCACAGGCCAATGCCTATGAGACTGAGACATCCTTGTTGTTCCTCACAGGCCAATGCCTATGAGACTGAGACATCCTTGTTGTTCCTCACAGGCCAATGCCTAATGAGACTGAGACATCCTTGTTGTTCCTCACAGGCCAATGCCTATGAGACTGAGACATCCTTGTTGTTCCTCACATGCCAATGCCTAATGAGACTGAGACATCCTTGTTGTTCCTCACAGGCCAATGCCTATGAGACTGAGACATCCTTGTTGTTCCTCACAGGCCAATGCCTATGAGACTGAGACATCCTTGTTGTTCCTCACAGGCCAATGCCTATGAGACTGAGACATCCTTGTTGTTCCTCACAGGCCAATGCCTATGAGACTGAGACATCCTTGTTGTTCCTCACAGGCCAATACCTAATGAGACTGAGACATCCTTGTTGTTCCTCACATGCCAATGCCTAATGAGACTGAGACATCCTTGTTGTTCCTCACAGGCCAATGCCTAATGAGACTGAGACATCCCTGTGTTTGCTTGCTAGTGGCTAAATCTGTCCCATGTGGGCACACATACGGGACAGCTCACACATGACTTATGAGTTCATGACCTCCCAAATTATCAGTAAATGCTGGCTTTCTACATTGGCCACTTTTGCTGGTTGAATAGCAGTTCAAAATGTAAAATGTCTACAACTTCATTATTTATGTGTAAAAACCTCAGGTGTGGGTATGCATATTTTTAATTAACCCATTTTGTACCGGAAACCCCAAAATGGGTGCCAGGGCAAACACTGTTTTGCAAAAAGTTACGCCATTTTCCAAACTAGAATCGCACAGTCTAGGGCACGCCATCGCATATCCCCACGCTTTTTTAAAGATATGCCACTATGTAAGTTCTCTATTGCAACTCCCACCCAATCTTAAGATCAAAATTCCGAAAGTGTCATGCACTCCTCAGACCAAAGACCAATCAGTTCCCAAAGTTTCATGTTTCTATCTGAACCAGCGTAGGAGGAGTTATCCGGTAATCATTAAAAAGGGGGTTATGGGGGTGAAAATCCAAGTTTTTGACCTCTGGTGACCTCAAACCTGACCCTAGGGGTCAAATTTTGATTGTTATGTATTCTACTCATTATGCCGTTCGATTTGATATGTCACACGACCAGGTTCTGAAAACTTTGATTTTTTACCCCCGGGGCACCCCACCCCCTGGCCTGGCCCCAAGGGTTTAGGAACAAAATTCCGAAACACTCATGCACTCCTCAGACCAAAGACCTATCAGTTCCCAAAGTTTCATGTTTCTATCTGAAACGGCGTAGGAGGAGTTATCCGGTAATCGTTAAAAAGGGGGTTATGGGGGTGAAAATCCAAGTTTTTGACCTCTGGTGACCTCAAACCTGACCCTAGGGGTCAAACTTTGATTGTTATGTATTCTACTCATTATGCCGTTCGATTTGATATGTCACACGACCAGGTTCTGAAAACTTTGATTTTTT